>OZ005656.1:266793930-267333930 GCA_963930645.1 Salticus scenicus | reverse complement strand
GGCAGATTTTCTTCCCAATCGCTTTCCGTTTCGAGACATAATGCTTTGAGAATCCTCTTAAGAGTGGAATGCATTCTTTCCACCTGATTAGATTGCGGATGACAGACAGAAGAATGATTGATTTTGATATCATACTTCTCAAAAAACGCTGTCGATAAGTCACTCGTGAAATAAGCACCTTGATCGCAGACTAACTCTCTAGGAAATCCGGTCTTCGCGAAAATTTGCATCAATGCATTGATCACTGACCTCGAAGTTAGGTTTTCCACAGGAATAGCATCCGGGAATTTTGAAGCGACGCAAACAGCCGTTATCGCAAAACGATTATTTTTGTTGCTCGTTACAAGCGGACCTATAGCGTCAATCGACAGACGTCTGAACGGTTCAGAAATAATCGGTACTGATCTCAACGGAGCTTTCTTCTTATCCCCTTTTTGTCCTACTTTTTGACAAATTTCACAAGTTTTGACATACTCTTCGATTTCCTGATAGCAATTTGGCCAAAAGAAATTAGTCAACACCCTCTGCTTAGTTTTACACGAGCCTAAATGCCCTGACACAGAATCATGACACAGGTTTAGAATCGCTGCCCTAAATTTCTTTGGCACGCACAACTGCATCCTGTTTTGGTTACGCTTAGAATCCGATATTCGAATTAACCGCTCATTTTTTATCTTAAATTCCTTTCCCGCTTCATTCCTAGCTTTTTCCCAACAATTTTTCAACGTGTCACACGCAGTTTGCTCTTTTTGAAACTCTGCAGCTGAAACCCCGATTAATGGACACCTGTCTGTTTCTTTTAACACAGGAAGAACAACTTTATTTTCTGCACTAGTCTCCTCTAACGACTCGCTTATCAAACCCGGTTCCTCCTCAAAATTCTGAATTTTTCTCTGAGTTGGCTTTTCATTATTTATTTCGGACTGCGCACTCTTAATCCTTTCTTGCTCACGTTTCTGACTTCGCGTTATCGCATTAATTGGATAAACAATTTTTTTATTGGACTCAATTAACTCTGCGGTTTTATTGCCTAGAAGATATATTCCCTGACTCAAATTAGCCGGTTTTACAGCCGCTTTTGTAATGACCTCTCCGAATTCCCCTTTTAAAACGATTTTCGCCAAAGGTAAACACCTACACGTTTCGTCAAACGATTGCTTAATCCATACCTGTTCCGGCAGTAAATCCTCAACAGAAATCATATTCCTTTCGCACACGTCAATGTTTGAGCCACTATCTCTCAAGAATTCGCGCTCTTGTCCATTTATTTCTAATTTACCTATATAAGGCTCAAAACCAACACCTAAAATTTCGCCCGCACTTAAGTTATTGATCGGATTTGTTCTGCGGTTAGGGTTTTGTGGGCAGTTAGGTCGAATATGGCCCCTTTCCGAGCACAAATAGCACACAATTTTACTATTTCTATCAAAATCACGATCTTTAGATTCGGTTTTATCCCCTTTTAACTTTCCTGAGTCTTTTTTGTCGCCCTTAGCTGACTCAGCTTTCGGATTACTCCCACCATCATACTTACCTGACCCGAATTTCTGACCGTCTTTCCCAAATGAATTTCTACCCTTCGTAAAACGCTGAAAAGGCTTATATTCTCTTTTCCCATTCTCCTTTCTAACCGCGTCATACTTGTCGCACTTCTCCGCCAAATCCGAAGCTTTGTTGATTTCTTCCCACACATCTACAAAATGTTGTTTGATTTCGCATGGTACCCTTTTCTTTAACTGCTCCGTGAGCATCAATTCCTTTAATGACTCTAAATCTTTAATTTCTAAAGTCTCAAGCCAGTTATCTAGGTACCCTCTCAAATCGTGAACTAAATCAACCCATAATTCTTCACTTTTTTTGTTGTGCGATTCAAATTTCGTTCTTAGCGCACGCGCACTCAATCTGAACCTATTCATCAACACTTTTTTTACATGTTGAAAGTTATCAGCCACTGACTCGTCTAATTTCATAATTATTTGTACGACGTCGCACGGCAATAAAGGGATAAGTTGCGACATCCAGTCCTGTTCGCTAACATTTTCTTTACGTGCTAATCTTTCAAATATCGTAAAAAAAAGAGAAATATCCATTTGTTTTGGGTCAAATTTCGGAGCTATGTCCTTTAAATTAATTTTCTTCAAAACCGTCTCTTGAACTAAACTCCCGGACTCTACGCTACTAGTTTCTGCAGCGCTCTGGATTCTGAGCTTCTCAAGTTCAAAATTTCGTTCGGCCTCTTCTTTTTGCAACGCCCATTCGCGCTCTTCTTTTTCTTTTCGTAATTTCAATTCGCGCTCTTCTATTTCTTTTTCTTTTTGCAATTTCGCTTCCCTTTCTTTCTCTTCCAAAATCCCTTCTATTAGCGCCTTCGCAACCCCTTCATCATAATTAGCCGCCTTTTCAATGGCTTCCCTGATTTCTAGTTTTTTGCTTTTATCTGTTAGCCCCGAAACACCAAATTCATCCGCTAACTCTAACAATACATTTTTAGTATACTTAATGAGAAATGCCATAATTACAAAATACAATTTCACTAATTACTGAAAAAAAATGCACATGTAATAAAAACAATAAACAAATCAAATACCATGAAAATATAGACAAAAGTAACACTTTGATTATCACCTACGAAATTCTTTAAACACCTTTTCTCTAAACATTAACTACAATATTTACCCAGATACAATAAACAGTACCTATATTTAGTTAAAATAAACAACTAGAGAAAAAAAAAATCCTAGAATTTTTACCAGTAGGCAAATCAACTAATTTCCAGTATACTCCTATATAAACAGTTACAGTATCCACAATCCTTCCGTTGCTTTTAAAAAGAATTTAGAATTTTAATCTTATCGAAACTTTTAAACAACAATTTAAAGTTACCAAGCTCCCCGTTACAATAAACAGAACTTTAACGATAAATTTATCTCTCAAGTAAACGCCCCGTTAAGTCATGAAATTACTCTTTTCAATCGCCTTAACTATTAACTTGACTTCGAGATATCCGTGCTTAAAATTTTACACATAAAAACTAAATTCTTACTCTTAAAGCTTCGTAACTACATGCATTGTTACAAAAAAAAAATAAATAAATAAACAAAAACTATCATCCCACAACTCAATCTCTGACACTTTGCATATCTGAAAATGAAAGAAAACATATCTGAAAAACCTCCTTGATTGACATCTCCAGGGAAAATCAGCAGCACAGGGAAGAAGCGAAGTCTTTTTAATCCTTTCCACGCTATTGTCACAGGCATCAATAATCTCCAGTAAATCTCAGGGATTCCAGTTGTCACCGGGCTCACAGCAAACGTTCTTTTATACTTTTTCACCACAAACACATAGAAGACAGAGTTCGATGTTTTTTTTTTTTTCTTAAAACAACATGCCACCGATATGCCACCAATTTATATTTTTAATTAAAGCTGTGGTGATTTCTGGGAGTACACCTTCGAAAAACGGAATACGCAAGCATGAGTCCAGGGATGATTTTTGCTATTTTTATTCAAAACTTAACAAAAAAATTTGAAATTCAAATAAATTAAAAATTATTACAAAATGCTCGCCTCCGAGCATCCTTCAAAAACATGCTACACCTTTTTTAGCACCAAGTCTCTCTATCTTTTTGAGTCTCTTCCTTCCGAGCACACCTTCGGAGGGGGAGGGGAATACCCCACACGAAGCACTGATTCGTTGATCGTGATATCACTCTCCCCGTGACATCATTTTCGTCCAATCTTGGTCTACCCGAAACTCGGAGAAATGTCGGTAGCAACAAAAGGCCATGCGTGAAATCGGAAACTATTGATGTCACCGCTTCCATAGAAATATAAAAATTTTTCACACAAAGCATCTGTCGCTCAGACGGCATCCCATGGCTCCGTTCTGTCTGGTCACACGACCCCTGACCTCTTGGAATGTTTGTAACCTTCACTCCAGCACACCATTATGAATGGGTAACGAACTTTTTAATTTTTATATCCATCAAACTAACCTCTAATCAGATTCATCTGTTGCAAAGTGTCCTAAATTGCATTGTAGTTTTCTCTATAGTTCTTTTTTTTTTACAAATTGTGGAAGAGGAAACGATAAAAAAAAAAGAAAAGAAAGAAAAAGGAGAATATATTTAATTTTTTACTTTCTCTTACCCATAAGGTAGAGAAAGTATTGTTTTAGGCTCAAATTTTCGAACGCGAGATTTTGTTATATTTACACGTTTTGAGGTCCCCTGAATACGTAAATCATGTTTTTAGCAAATGGTCTGTGTGTCTGTGTGTGTGTCTGTGTGTGTGTCTCTGTGTGTGTGTGTCTGTGTGTCTGTCTGTTATCAGCATATCTCAATAACAAATTATGGCAGAAAGTTCAAACTTGGTATTCTAAATGTGTATCATATAGGGATGCTACAGTAAGCTTTTCGTTAAGATCAAGCAAATGGTTCGTGTACAGGGACAATCAAGAGAATTCTAATACATTACGTCTATGGGGGAAATTGCAGGAAAATAGAGTTTAACGTCTATAGACTGCACTAAACCAAATGAAACAAATATATATTTTTTGTAATAGAGACAGTTAACTGGGAAATTTTTTTTGTGTATGTAGGAGCCTCGCCTCCCCCCCCCCCCCCACTGGGGGGGAAGTCCCCCCTCGAGAGGAGTAAATTTTCATGATGGGTATCTTTCAAAAGAGCTCGAAAATACCTCTAAAACGAATGGTTGAACCATCGATCTGCGATAATTTAAAACAAAGTTATCGATTTTTTTTACTTTTAACAAAAACAAAACTTAGAAAAAAAATCGTACTTTTTTTTTTTTTTTTTTTTTTTTTATTGAGAATAAAATGGACTTTTTTTGGATATTTGGTGTTAAACTACTTCTCTAATATGGAAATCGTCTGCCTTATCATTAAAGATAATTTTTTTTAAATAATAATTTTAATAAATTATTTTTTAAAAAGAGAAATATTTTTTAATAACCGAATTAAATTCTATATAAATGTAGGCGCATTAATGAAATGGGGGGTTGAGGGGGGCGGTAGCCCCCCTCACACAGAACTAATTATCATATAAAACTCTTCAGAAGCCTAATATGAATTGTTTAACATAGGTTTACATAACAGTACTCGTTATCTTACCTCTTAATCTCCAACCTGTATTTATAGTATTAAATTTCAGGGTAAGAGAAAGTCGTGTGAGTGACACACCAGATTATTTAAACTTAATTAAATGCAAAATCCTAAATATTGGAATACAGAATGGACTCTTCCCAGTTTCGTCTGCTCAGTCATGTGATAGAGGAAAACGAATAATCGAATTCAATTAAATATTTTTCTTAAGAACAAAAATTTTAATATTTAATATAAAATAAAATAAAGGTAATATTGTGCATTTGTAAACAGTAGAATAGCTGTGTTTGTAAATTTAATATTTTTTTAAAAACACTTTATGTGTTTTGTTCTTTTGTAACTGTTACATTAACTGATCTAGCAATAAATAATAGCTTGTTCTTGTGGAATGTTTATGGATTATAATTTAAAATTTTAAAATGTTTTCATTTAATTTAATTGCATAAAGGTGTTACAACAAGTTAATTAACTTAGTTACTGGTCTAAATGGATTTACGCAGTACGATATTGCACTGTCACTGATTTAAGTACCAAAAATCAGAGTATTTAACATGTTCTTCATGAACATCAATAACAAATATGAACTAAATGATGATTGTAAATGTATACAGCAAACAAAAAGTGATGAATAATGACATAAAATGGATTAAAAATGATGATGTATGAAAAAATAACACAGGTTAAATATGATTGATCAAAAATACGAATAGAAAATAGGTTATTTCAGCAATCGCTATAGATAAACAAGACTTCGTCTGCTATTTGTTTTTCCTCTATCATGTGACTTCTGACGTCAGGTGGGAAGAGCCCATTACATCTAAACAATTTGCGCACATGCAGCAATTGTAATATTTAAATGCAAGTATAATCCTTTTGATGGTAAAAGGAAAGAATGAGAACGAAGACTAGTCAGTCAAATAATTCACCAAAGAAATATACACAGGTCAAACAAAGTAACTAGATTTCTTAAATTGATTTAATTTTTAAGATTAATAATAGTACTTACTTTAATTTATTAGACTACAATATATATATATATATATATATATATATATATATATATATATATATATATATATATATATATATATATATATACTAGCTAACCCGACAAACGTTGTTTTGTCATATAAATTATTTCTAGAGAATATTTTGCTAGAAAAAAATAACTAACTTATTGTAAGTGTGTAAGGATGTGGTATATAAGTGAAACAGGTATGGAGCGCTGTGAACGGTGACTGTGAATTCCGATTATAACGTAAAAGACATAATTACCGAAATTTTCGCTACTTGCTTCTTGCTACTTGCTGCTTGGTACTTTCTACTTGTTATTTAAATCCTCCGCTGAATATCGAACAGCACAAAATTTTATTTCATACGGCAAATATTTCAATTTATGGGAGAATCTCTGATAGCAACGAATTTCACATGCAAATTCCGTCTTTTTTGAATAAGCTGTAACAATCTGGACCGATTTGATGAAAATTTTTATCAAAAAGTTATTACAATATCTAACATCATTACATGTACATTTATCACAATTCAATCAATCGATGCATGCGAGTATGTGTATAGTATGAGCGAAGTGAAATGTAGAGTTCGTATTAAATAAAAACTTAAACTCGTTTTAATTAAAGGTGAAAAAGTTGAAACTCAATTTATTTTATAACAGGTATATTTTTTTAATTTACAAAAACTTAATCTATCATAATGCCATTGGATGTACAATATTTTTGGTTAATCCTTGAGGAGTATACACAAACAAATTCGAAGGTTTTCCAACCCTGGAACACGCAACATATAATTGGCCGTGAGAAAAGCACGGATTTTCTAAATCTAAGCCACAAATTGGGACCCCTTTGGTGACTTTAAATATTTTAAGTCATTTTTGCGATGAATTGAAATGGTTATCTCAATTGTGGAACTAAATATCTTGGCGAGAAGCGTCCGAGCTACTTCGGTTCCAAATTTCAAATTTTGCCAAAGGGATCCGATATTAAAGGTGTTCCATACAAAAAATAAATAAATAAAATTTTAGTGACATACACACGCCCAAAAGTATGGGACCCCATTGGTGACTTTAAATATTTTAAGCCATTTTTGCGATGAATTGAAATGGCTATCTCAATTGTGGAACTAAAGATCTTGGCGAGAAGCGTCCGAACTACCTCGGTGCCAAATTTTCCATACAAAAAATAAATAAATAAAATATCAGTGACATACACACGCACAAAAGTATGGAACCCCTTTGGTGACTTTAAATATTTTAAGCCATTTTTGCGATGAATTGAAATGGCTATCTCAATTGTGGAACTAAAGATCTTGGCGAGAAGCGTCCGAGCTACTTCGGTGCCAAATTTCAAATTTTGCCTAAGGGATCCGATACTAAAGGTGTTCCATTCAAAAAATAAATAAAATATAATAAATTAGCTACACAAATACATTTGTAGGTAAGGGTGGTTGTTAATCAACGCGCGTGTAAATTTGATAGAAAATTGTATAAAATACTCACTCCAATTCCGCACTAAATTTGCAAAATGTATAGTTTTTTATGCACACTTCAAAACTCTTCAAACACTATATAACACTACTAATTACATCTTGATGTAATATTTCAATTAGGAAACAATTTTTTTTATAACAATAATAACACGAAGTTACAAAATATTTTTCTGAATTTGATCGCAGCACCAACTGTCGGGACAAACTGAAATTACAATAGAATATACGCAAGCGAAGTGTGACGTCACTGACCGTCAGTGGATGCAAGAAAAAGATTTCCTATGTTAATCTCCCATTGGATTTTTTATAAAAAATTATTAGGGCTGGATTATTTATCAATATATCCCCAAGTATCGATATTTTTTTAATATCGCGATAACAGTATTTAAGTTCTTGTTCTATCGATATATCCCTCTAACGATATTTCCTAACGGGCACAGCTAATTTCTCTAACACGCGCACAACTAATTTCTCTAACGCGCACAGCGAGATCAAGTCATATGCGATAAACAGCGTCCAACGCCATATCTTCAAATTCTGCTTCCCCGCCTCACCGTACCCCGTACCACCCCGTAAACACCCAACAAACAGACCGCCGAATATCTTATACAAATACACCTTCTCTTCCTTTCCTCCTATTCACTGACTAAACTCGAAAAAATAACCCCAAACGGCTTCATTTGTGCGAACTGCGCACTCTCAAATCGAAACCACTACTTAAAAAGTATGACCTTGAACGATAACATATAAAATGTTTCATTCCTCATTTATCAAGTTATCGCAGTAGTATATTATTTCCCATTCCATAATATCTCCACACCAATAATATCGAAGTTGCTCATCGCTCGCAGGTGAAAATTGAAAACACTGCAAACAGTATATCGCGTTTAGTTCATGGCAGTAGTATATTATTTCCCATTCGATAATATTCCGACACCAATAATATCGAAGCTGCTCTTCGCTCGCAGGTGAAAAGTGAAAACACTGGAAACAGTATATTGCGTTTAGTTCTTGTTATCGGTTCGTTGACATATTGTTCGGAATTGCATGGATTGTTCGAAATATCGTCAAGTGGTTTTTTTTTTTCTTTTTTAAGCAAAGAATTAACTGAAATTGATTACTTATTTTTTTAGAATTGGATTTATTATTCTATCTTCTGCACATATAAGAAGAAAATATAAGATTTGGATAAACGTTTTTCCGGTTTTCGATGAATTTACACGTTTTGAGATTTCCTTGCATTTTAATTAACTGAAATTGTCTACTCATTTTTAAAAAGTGGATTTATTACTAGTTTCTGCGTACATAAGAAGAAAGAAGATACGAAATAAATTTCGATTTCCGTTTTTTGATATATTTACACGTTTTGGGATTTCCTTGCATTTCATTTAAGTGAAACTGATTACTTTTTTTTTTTTTTTAAAGTTGATTTATTATTATATCTTCTGCATATACAAGAAGAAAGTGTAAGATTTGGATAAATTTTGATTTCCAGTTTTCGATGAATTTACACGTTTTGAGATTTCCTTGCTTTTCAATTAACTGAAACTGACTACTTATTATTTAAAATGTGGATTTATTACTGGCTTCTACATGCATAAGAAGAAAGTAGAAGACACGGGGAAAATTTCGATTTCTGGTTTTCGATGAATTTACACGTTTTGAGATTTCCTTGCATTTCAATTAACTGAAATTGACTACTTATTCTTAAAAAAGTGGAGAAAGTATAAGATTCAGAAAAAATTTAGATTTCCAGTTTTAGATGATGTTACAAGTTTTGAGATTCCTTGAACTCTAATTGACCATTTTTAAGATTTCCTTTCTTTCTTTCTTTTCTTTTTTCTTTTTTTCTTTCTTTTTTTTTTTTTTTTTTTTTAGTTCGAACGCTCTATTTCATGGACGACTCGTGCCTATCGGCCAACAGGGGTCGCTGCTGTGATGCAATTTAATTCCGTTTATGAGAAGGCAGTTGCTTTGCTTTGCAAAAAGTGATTGATCTTCAACCACTGGGCGGTACTAGTATATAAATATAATACAATTTCCAAATGTTATAAAAACATTACAAAATATGAATTCAATATATATATCTTAAAAAAAAAAAAAAAAAAAAAAAAAAATGATATGGTAAGTAGATAAAAAATAAAATAAAAATGGCAGGAAATTGACCTTTAGAATACCTATGAGTTATAGGGTCTCAAATTAATATTACTCTACAACCGAGAAAGTTTATTCGGTGGCAATTCTAAAGAAAGTTTATAAACAGTATTTCTACTGTGCATTTCTTATTCACTGAAATTAATTTAATTACAACCATATCGCTATCAATGACTGACAGGAATATTAGTAAATGAACTTTCTTTATACTCAGGAATGGGAATTAGGCGCAAAACTCATACTAATATTTATTTTTAAAATTTCCGTATATAAATGAATCATTGATATATATATAGAGAGAGAGATAGATAGATAGATAGTTAAGTTACGACTTCTGCGCAAAATTTTATTAATCATCTACATTCTAAGTACAACTTCATTTTTCTTAAGCTTATATTTTTATTATAATTATGTATCTTAATGATATACTTTGTGTAAATAAAACACATATCACCCATTAGCTCTCTTAAAATGTGATTTTGAAATAATTAAATCTTAAAATAGAAAGAATGGAGGACAAACTATTCAGAAATATACTTAAAAGTAATGGTATAAATTAAAAGAAACACAAAACATTGTGTTGCTATTTATGCATTTTCTTTCTTTTTTTTTTTTTTTTTTTTTTTTTTCTTTTTAATAAAAAAGATTTGGAAGTAATATACCAGAAAATATAAATATACATATAGAAAACACTCCCCACTTGTATACATTAAAATTGGTGTTCATTTGTCTTTAAAAAGTAGCAAATATCTATTTTCCTTCTCTTGAAATAAATATCGCAATATATCACCAATATCGATATTAACTTGATGATATATCGCGATATTTAATTTTTGATATCGTCCAGCTCTAAAAATTATTAAAAATCGAGGAAAATTATTTCGCGATTTTAATCCCCGTATTTGGGGATAGATATCTATTAGTTATCGTACGCATGTGTTAGATTGAGTTATTTTGCTCTCAAATTGACAAAATTTTAATTTTAAATTTCAAAACTCTGTCTTCCTTGGCGTTTTTTGTATTTGGCGATCAAAAACGTAATACGAAGATATACATGCCAGATGTATATTTTCGTAATATGTATTGTACGAAATTGTTTCATATTATTCATTACTCTCTTAATATAAGTTGTTAAAATAACCATTATTTTTGAAAGAAATTAAATATGTTCGACAGATGATATGACGATATTTTTTTTCCGCCAAGGATGACAGAGTTTTGAGATTAAAAATTCAAATTTCATCAATTTTACAGTAAAAACAACTCAATCTAACACATGCACATGATAACTAATACATATATATACCCAAATATGGGGATTAAAATCGGGAAATAATTTTCCTCGATTTTTAGTAATTTTTTACAAAAAAATCCAATGGGCGATTAACATAGCAAATATTTTTCTTGCATCCACGGACGGCCAGTGACGTCATCACTTCGCTTGCGTATTATTGAATATTCGATACTACGATCGTAGCGCTGTCTGCCGGATCCAATGTGAAACATTCCAAAATTAACAACAATTTATAAGTGATAAATTAATTAAATAAACAATTTAAATTGGACTGAATTGCAAATCTAAACCATTCTCGAATCCACCTGAAGACACACAAAAAATTTCATTAAACTCGGTCCAGCCGTTTAGGAGGAGTTCAGTGACATACACACGCACAAAAGAAATATATATATAAAGATAAATACAAAGGCACAGCTTTAATATAGACCCCCCCCCTTGTCGACTTTAAATATTTTTGGCCATTTTTGCGATTAATTAACATGGCTATCTCAATTGCGTAACTGACGATCTTGGTGAGAAACGTCCGTGCGCCAAATTTCAAATTTTTCCAAACTAAAGCTGTTCCATACAAACAAAAAAAAAATAAAAAAAATAAAAAAAAACTGTTTTATGATATATACAAAATAAAATTAAAAAATTCTAATAAATTCGAAATTATTACTATTTACAATTAAGGTGAAAACATAAAAGAACCTTTATAAGTTACATATAAAGTATCAATTAAAACGAAAAATTTTGTTTTACTGTAGAAAAAAAAAGTACTACTAAATTAAATAAAAATTTTAAGCTAATACCCAAGTATCTCTATGAAAATATTTATTTACACGCGAATATTTTCATAGTATATATATATATTTTTTTTTTTCTAATTTTTATTATTTATCACGCGAAATTAAAAATATTTTATTTCCGGAAAAAAAAAAATAAATAAACGTGAATTTTGTTTATTTTGGCATCAAATATATTTTTCTTTTTAATCATTTTAAAGATAAAATGGAGTTTTTATTTAATATCTTTTGATCCAATTATCCGATTGAATTGAATTGTAAATCTAAACCATTCTCGAATCCACCTGAAGACACACACAAAATTTCATTAAACTCGGTCCAGCCGTTTAGGAGGAGTTCAGTGACATACACACGCACAAAAGAAATATATATATATAAAGATATATATATATTATATATATATAATCATTTTGCAACTGACTAGTGAAAGTATAAAAAAATTAATATGCCACTTTATTTTAAAATTGTTAACCAATGCTACAGAAACGGAAAAAAATGCAGGTTCTAGTGCTGTGTGAAAGCAACATTGGTACACTGTAAAAGAAATTCTAAAACATTCCGTTTCGAAACCGATCGATTCGTTTTTGGCACGATAAGTTTTAATTTACAACACGACTCGTTTATCTACAACAAAGACAATCATTTTGTTAAAGAGAGAGTTTGTTTCAGAAATCCTTTTACAGTGTATTCTATAGTCTTGATATGGACAATATGTGTGTTTACTAAAATAATAAATTAATTAAATTAAAATTAAAAGATTCTTTTAAATACATATGTATATATATATACATATTCTTTCAAATACCGTTTTTATATAAATTTAAAAATATATTTCTTTCGATTTATTAAAAAATAGAAATTAAAAATGGGGGGGGGGGGGGTGAAAATAATTTAAGCGATAAATTTGTCGTTCATGTGTTAAAGTTTCGCTAGATTTGCGAATGATATGATTACGCTTTGCCCCCATACATCGTAATGTGTCTAAATTACTTTGTGCGTCTTTCTCTTTATACACAAATCGCAAATATTATTTATAAAAACCGTAAAGCTTATTCATTGAAATTCAAAAATATTTATCAAATTTAAAATAAAAGACGTTTTGACAATACATTAATTAAAAACACATTAAATAAGTAAAAAAAAAAAAAAAAAAAGGTAAAAAATTTCCCTTACGATTGCAATGTTTATAAAAGGATTCGATAAGTGGATTAACTTTCAAAGCATGCATGGGGTCCATTATCGAGCGATCTTTCACCAAGCAACACGTAAAAAAGTGATCAGCCCTATCTTTTTCAGTTCATTCTGATTTAGCGGTATCAAATTACTTCCTGATAAAACTGATTCAGAGAAATTTAACTCTGCCAGTCAAGTAGGTTTAGAGTTTTTTTTTTTTTTTTTTTTTTAATTTCTCATGAGAAGTTATACAAAACTGACATCTATCGATCACGAAAGCCTTCTTATAATGCCACTTTTTTTCCCCCTCTGTAAATAAAATAAATGCCAATGAATTATTTAAGTTTTAAGAATTTTTTAAAGAGAGAAATCGTTCTTTTTTTCTTTTATTTTATTTCCATAGATTGTGTACGTACTGATAAATGAAAAAGTAATAATAAAAGTGATTATGTATTAAACGTAAACTGAAAGTACAATAATTTATTTAATTATTGTACTTTAAGATTGTTTAATTTTAGAAATTTTCCATGAGAAGTGATACAAAAATGACATCTAGCGATCATGAAAGTCTTCTTATAATACAAGCATTTTTTTCCACGCAAGTAAAATAAATGCCTGGGAATTTTTTAATGTTATTTTTGTTTATTTATTTATTTTTAAGTGAATAAAGATTTCTCTCTCTCTCTCTCTCTCTCTCTCTTTTTTTGAATAAACCATGTAAAGTAGAATAAATAAATAAATGCATTTATATATTAAATATAGTTGAAAGTATAATAATTTATTCAATTATTGTATATTCAGTTTGTTTAATTTTAGAAATTTTCTATGAGAAGTGATACAAAAATGACATCTAGCGATCATGAAAGTCTTCTTATAGTGAAAGCACTTTTTTTTTTTTTTTTTTTTTTTTTTTACGACGCAAGTAAAATAAATGTCTATGAATTTTTTAATGTTATTTTTATTTTTATTTATTTATTTTTAAGTGAATAAAAAAAAAAAATTTTTTTTCTTTCTTTTTTTTTTCTCTCTCTCTTTCTTTTCTTTACTTTTTTTTCTTCCCCAAATAGACCGTGTAACGTAGAATAAATAAATAAATAAATGTAATTATATAGTAAATTTAGTTGAAAGTATAATAATTTATTTAATTATTGTACATTCAGTTTGTTTAATTTTAGAAATTTCTCATGGGAAGTGATACAAAAATGACATCTAGCGAACACGAAAGCCTTCTTTTAAGTTACTTTTTTTATGTAAATAAAACAAGTGTCTATGAATCACTGAAGTTATTAAACATATCTTTTAAGAAATCGTTTTTATAATAGACAGTTTTAATTTTTTAATACATTTTTAACATACTATCTGAATAATAAAAATTTATTTGGCGAGATTCATAGATAGGTAGAAGGGGTAAAGATTCCTAATTTCCTTGAAATATATTACATTAAAATAACTTAAACTTTTTAACACGTTTTTATTAACTCGCTTTCTTGTTTGTCCAGTGTCCAGTACAATTCTTGCAATCGATTTTTAACTAACTTCCCGACTAGCTAGACACTTGAAACTTTTAGAATCGCTCAGAACACGATGACAATGCATTCTTTTAATGCTTTTATTTTATTAATAAATGTCTGAAAAATTCTTATAATTGCTCTCTTTATTACGCACTGGATCCTTTTCTTTCAAGTTGTTGGGATAATTCATCACAAAAATTTAAAAAAAAAGTATTTATTAAAACATAGAATCGTCAAGTTTATAGAATTCAACAGAAAATTTAAAAACGTAGTATGTAAAAAGTTCTTTTTATCTTGTAAGTATTATACATCATTGTAGTTTACCCTATTTTAAATTATAGTATAAAACTGTTGAGTAGTGCATAAATTAATGATTTACACTTTAATGATAGATTTTTCTATTTAATATTAACTGCGGCAGTTTTCAGTAATTCATAGTATGACAATTATTTTTAAATATACACCTTTGTGCAAATTAATTGAAACAAACTCGAAAAATTGTTAAAACTAAGAAGAAATGCTATTTTATTTAAATTTATACAAAATCAAAAGTTTTTAGTATATAATATGATCCCCAAGACTCTTTATTAACATTTGGACATGATTTGGTATGGATTCCACCAGTTTTTTACAATCGTTTATAATATTTGCGTCCTTGCACCACACATGAATTAGCGCTGTGATTAGCTTTTCCATGATTGTACAGTCCATATTTAATAGGCGATTCTTGCATATAGCCCAGAAATTCTCCATTGGGTTGATTTTAGGAGAGTTCCCAGTCCATTCCAGTGTCTCAATTTGGTTCTCAGACATGAATTTCTTCACCATTTTGGACGTATGGCACGGGCCAAAATCCTGCTGAAAAATCCCCGTTCTATTAGGGTATCGTTTCTTCAATTCTGGAACAACTTTTTTATGCAAAATAGTAATATATTTCTCAGAACGCATCATACCGTCAACAGGCTACAAAGAACTAACCCCATTGTAACCGAAACAACCCCAAAACATCTTCTTTTGAGGGTGATTATCAAATTGGTTGATGTGTCAATCCTGAATTCTTTCGCCGGGCGATCTCTACACGTGTTGAGTTCGCTGGCCTTAGACAAAAAAAATGGCTTTCGTCGTTAAACAGTACTTTCCCCCAATTTTCGAATGTCGAATTCTTATATTTAACGCCCACAAGTACAACTTTTTGTTCATTGGTTAGGTCAGAAGTTATTTCTTCATAAACTGATAGGCTGGCCGACCGGCTGCAAGAAGTCGCCTCCAAACAGTTGATGAGCTAATATTTATTCCATGCTCTTTCAAATCTCTATTAAGTGCAACACTAGTCTTTTGAGGTTTTTTTTTACTTTGTATAAGTAGAAAAGAGTCATCTCTCGATGTTGTTTTTTTTTTTCGGTTAAATTTTACTCTCCACTTTGAAGATATGGAGCCTGTTTTTTATTTTGTTTTATGATACGGCTTACAGTTGCAATACTAATGCCAACTATCTTCGAAATATCTTTATAAGTCTTTGGAGTATGTTTGGAGAGAGTAACAATGTTTGCAAGCTTTCGCGGCGTCATATCCATCTCTAACGACATTGGACTCTCAACTGATGTGATCATAGCTGGAGCTTTCATCTACAGAAGTTTCTGCGCATGCGCTTGACGAGCCCCTCTGTTTGGTGGAAATTGTTGCTAGGGAAAGGATTTATTCATCCCACCCATATTTTAACACATTTTAGTATGATTATAAAAGAATAATAGGAATGGATTTAAAATTCCCGAAAAAAGTAGTTTGTTTCAATTAATTTGCACAAGGGTGTATGTTGCCTGAAAAGCTATCAATGAATTTACATGTGCATTGTGCGATTAGCATGGTACTATTTAATGTTTAAATGTAAGTTATTAAATTTTAGCGATGGACGAGCCTTGTTACATATAAAACAAAATAAAATAAGAGCATTTTAAATAAACTTCCTAAAATTAAAAGGATACACATGCAAAATTTTTTGACAAAATATATAGGGGAGAGTGGGAATGAATGGGACATTTTTCATGTTTTTATTAATAACGTTCACCATATGTAATTCAGAATTTTATAACACTGCTCATAAGTACACTTCAGTAATCAGTTACATATAAACATACTAACTTTAATAAAAAGTTATCATTTTTAATTAATAATAATAATAATATATATATATTACATGCATGTGTATTGTCCCTGTGGGGATGAATGGGACAGGACTGGAGTGAACAAAGAAAAGAAAACAAAACTGAAAGTAAATAAATTTTTAAAGTTAAATTAGTTTATGTGACTTTATTACACACTATGAAGTTACTGAAATTATCATAAACTGATATATTGACTCAAATTAACATCAAAAGGCAAAAGTCCTTTGGTTCGCACAGTTCCTAGTATTCTAGGCTTTGGTAATTTAATCTTAGATCTAATCTAAAAATAAATAAATAAGACACTAGAAAGATATAAATCATTATAACAAAGTACAAATTATCCAGACAATTTTTTTCTCCCGACTGCTCGGGAAAAATAAGCATTTTATTCTGTATTACATTAATAATCACCAGGATTTATTTAAGTAGCTTGTTTGAAATTATGATTTTAATCCAATTATTATTAGTTTATTTTTTTTAATTATTGATATTATTGTTTTAAGTTGCATTGAATATTCTAACTTATAATTTTTTAAACATAATTATTATAAACAAAAATCAGAACAGTTAATTTCAATCTATTTTACCTCTAAATCCATGCTACTTTTATAATTCCATGTTATAAATATTGAGCTACAGGTTATAAAAATATTGAAAATCTATTTACGATTTGTTTTAATATAATTCTTGTGTACAATTTTAAATTAACACATAGTGGGGAAAGTCCCATTCATCCCCATTCAAACTGTCCCATTCATCCCCACCACCACAGGATCATATAAAACATGAAATAGGCCTAAGGAACAATTGTCAATATCCTTCTTGAATATCATAAACACAATAAAAAGTTATGCCTTTTCAGCATATATGAGTTACATTAACTTTAAGCAAATAGTTAATTTTTAACTGCTATCTAATTGAATCAGTAAAAACTTACTCTGGTAGCAGAAAAAAGACACTTTAATTTTTTTCTGCCTTCAATAGACAGCACAATTCTGGAGCTACACTTGATGAATGACCTCAGTACTGCCATATATCAGAAAAACTGTCAAGTTTCTAGTGCTTGCAAAACATAAAAATTTTGCTATTGTCCCATTCATCCCCACTCTCCCCTATAAACATTGTCCAAGCTGAGAACAAGTATCGCATGAAATACTAGAAAGAACATGAATTAAAGATTTCTGAAAAAACATTAAGGATCCTTTTAATGAAGACATGCAACATACAATGCCTTTTCAAGGGCTCTTGCAGTATGCAAAGGACATGTAAAGAATTGCAAATTCAAAATTAATAAGGACGCCAGAAACATCCATGACTGAACCAGGATTCGAACAGGGGATGTGAGGCTCCAGAGGCCCGACCCTTCATTAAGATAAATTCCTCCAGTCACAATTCTTTGTGAATTGGATCATAACAGTGGCCCATACTTTACGAATAAAAAACACGAATGTTGTATAGTTTCTTGACGCAGGGATCGCTTATAATGGAGAAAGATCCTAAGGAATTGTAAACAAGAAACATTTCAAATAATCTATTTTTAAAAAAAACTTTTAAAACCCAAATTCTTATTATAGCGTATCATATACATCCTTTCGAAGTTAGAATAAAATTTAATTTGAAAAAAAAAAAAAAAGTAACTTTTTTGTTTATTAACCAAAATTGGGAAAATTTGAACTGTGTTAAGAAAAGAGAAATTATTTCTTAAAATTCACAACAGATGGCAGCACCACACGATTGCCTATAAGTTTTGTGATTTCATTTTCTGATTAAGGGCCAATATCTCCAATTTAATTATTCGTTTGAGGCACCTTTTTATTATTATTTTAGTTTATTATTATTTTTTTTATAATGTAACTTAACATTTTACTGATTTAGTTAATGTTTATGTGTTTTTCCTAATCATTTTTATTTTGTATTGTTAATTGTTTCATTGACATTTTTGTGGATATTCCGCCCAACAGAGGGCGCTTGTAGTTCACAAAAAACTCTTTTTTGCTCCTAAAAAGAGATATAAGAAAAAGGCTTCTTCAAATAACTCTTCAAAAATTCTTAGGATACTATGTAGTCAACGATAAATTTTCTACTAATTGTCTGCAAAATTTAACACTCCGGACCTTCAGGGTATCGAACGCGGGACCACCGGATTACTAACATGCCTCTCTAACCACCTGAGCAACGGAGAGACAAACGTAAAAGCTTGTATTTATTTTAAAATAGAGGCGCATTTTTTATTTGGTTGAGATTCACAAACATACCGTAGTGAATGACAGTAAGTACATAAGAATTTGGGGAAAATAGTCGATTGCAGTCATCAGGACAACTTTATTGTGGAAAAATTCCAAAAATATCAAGGATAAATATTTCCAAAAAATAATACAGAGCACTGTACAATGTTTAATGATGATGCAAATAATCCAGTATGAAACGTTGAGATTGTCGAATAAGATGGGGGAGAGAGCGAAAGTAATTGAGTCTTTGCTGTACTATGATCTGGGGCAGTTCTGTGTCCCCTTCCCTAGAACAGATCAGGGATGCCTGAAGTAAAAAGCCAATATTCAGGAAAAACAGCCAAATTAAAGTGCCAAATACTTTCTTTGTTTCTCGAATAAAATGATATAAATATTTTGAATTCAAAAGTTCGTTATTAAAACTTATAGCCAATTATATCGCCAACAAAATAAATCCCAAAAATTAAAAAAAACGTTACATCTAACGGTTGCACTATAATTGTAATTTAGAAACTAAGCCATTTTTTAATGATATTATCTAACAGGGATTTCTAAATTTAGCTGTAATGAAATAAACTTGTGCAATATTATTTGACGCTGAGTTTTCTAATAGAGTAAATTATTAATAAATTATACTTTGAACTGTCAGTTAGTTGACTTCTGATGGGTAATCAAAAAGTTATTTATTAACCGGAAAAGATTTAAATTGCATCAGTTAATGATATTTATTCAACAAACAAAGTAATAAATCTACACTTAATTATTTGAGCTTAACGGAAATACAAATTGTGATCTTTCAATAAGTCTTGCTTATAATATTAAAAGAAAGTTTGTATTACTCAGTTAAATGAATTGAATGAACTGATATTATTTAGCTGATAAATTGGTACTTAATAAATTTCGAATAAAAAGTAGATTTATTTAAATAATGTGTGAGTAACAGCCTCAGAACGGATGAGGATAAAATGAAGTTTAATTACAGGTATGTTAGTAAAATCATCTAATGCTTTCCTCATGCACTTTTAATCACTAAATTTGTTAAAGTGAGTTTTAAGAACGAATATTAAAAGACTTTTTAAAGCTTGGAATAGACAAAAATTAGAATGACTGTTAATTTACTGTTATGAAAAATGGTAATTGTAAAAAAAAAAAAAAAAAAAACTGACAGTAAAACGAAAACGAAAAAAATTATACTATTTTCGAAAATTTTAACCACAATTATTGCAGTGAAAAGGACGATCCTATTGAGTCAAAGCATCTCAAGAAATCATTCGTGGCATAAAAGAATAGAAATTACATTTATGAAAATTGCTCCATAAAATATTAAAAATAATTTTTAAAATGCCGGGGCTGCGATGTTGCTTTTAATTAGTTGAACGTAGTGAATTCTTCTGATTCGTTCAACGACAATAGCATTCATTATAATGAAGATTTACATTTTACATGCATAAGTTGCTTGTCTATGGTCAAATACTTGCTTAGTTTAGTGATTGCAAGCCAAATACAACCAAATATGGGGTCCAAAACTATGCGAAAAATGTCAAAATTGATTCGCTTTGACATAACTATTATTTAAATATGCTTATCCCATAAGTTTTATTTTATTTTTCAGAAGTTGGATTTAATCGGAGAATTTTAGTGAGTGTGTTTTAGTGAAAATGCAATTGAATATATTGTTTAAAAGTATATTTATCTTCTGAACAACTGTTATTTACATTACATTTTTGGATTACATTATTAGCAACTCTTTTGTAGTAGAATACACATGGCAATTAGAGCTGGACGATATCAAAAATTAAATATCGCGATATATCATCAAGTTAATATCGATATTGGTGATATATTGCGATATTTATTTCAAGAGAAGGAAAATAGATATTTGCTACTTTTTAAAGACAAATGAACACCAATTTTAATGTATACAAGTGGGGAGTGTTTTCTATATGTATATTTATATTTTCTGGTATATTACTTCCAAATCTTTTTTATTAAAAAGAAAAAAAAAAAAAAAAAAAAAAAAAAGAAAGAAAATGCATAAATAGCAACACAATGTTTTGTGTTTCTTTTAATTTATACCATTACTTTTAAGTATATTTCTGAATAGTTTGTCCTCCATTCTTTCTATTTTAAGATTTAATTATTTCAAAATCACATTTTAAGAGAGCTAATGGGTGATATGTGTTTTATTTACACAAAGTATATCATTAAGATACATAATTATAATAAAAATATAAGCTTAAGAAAAATGAAGTTGTACTTAGAATGTAGATGATTAATAAAATTTTGCGCAGAAGTCGTAACTTAACTATCTATCTATCTATCTCTCTCTCTATATATATATCAATGATTCATTTATATACGGAAATTTTAAAAATAAATATTAGTATGAGTTTTGCGCCTAATTCCCATTCCTGAGTATAAAGAAAGTTCATTTACTAATATTCCTGTCAGTCATTGATAGCGATATGGTTGTAATTAAATTAATTTCAGTGAATAAGAAATGCACAGTAGAAATACTGTTTATAAACTTTCTTTAGAATTGCCACCGAATAAACTTTCTCGGTTGTAGAGTAATATTAATTTGAGACCCTATAACTCATAGGTATTCTAAAGGTCAATTTCCTGCCATTTTTATTTTATTTTTTATCTACTTACCATATCATTTTTTTTTTTTTTTTTTTTTTTTTTTTTAAGATATATATATTGAATTCATATTTTGTAATGTTTTTATAACATTTGGAAATTGTATTATATTTATATACTAGTACCGCCCAGTGGTTGAAGATCAATCACTTTTTGCAAAGCAAAGCAACTGCCTTCTCATAAACGGAATTAAATTGCATCACAGCAGCGACCCCTGTTGGCCGATAGGCACGAGTCGTCCATGAAATAGAGCGTTCGAACTAAAAAAAAAAAAAAAAAAAAAAGAAAGAAAAAAAGAAAAAAGAAAAGAAAGAAAGAAAGGAAATCTTAAAAATGGTCAATTAGAGTTCAAGGAATCTCAAAACTTGTAACATCATCTAAAACTGGAAATCTAAATTTTTTCTGAATCTTATACTTTCTCCACTTTTTTAAGAATAAGTAGTCAATTTCAGTTAATTGAAATGCAAGGAAATCTCAAAACGTGTAAATTCATCGAAAACCAGAAATCGAAATTTTCCCCGTGTCTTCTACTTTCTTCTTATGCATGTAGAAGCCAGTAATAAATCCACATTTTAAATAATAAGTAGTCAGTTTCAGTTAATTGAAAAGCAAGGAAATCTCAAAACGTGTAAATTCATCGAAAACTGGAAATCAAAATTTATCCAAATCTTACACTTTCTTCTTGTATATGCAGAAGATATAATAATAAATCAACTTTAAAAAAAAAAAAAAAAGTAATCAGTTTCACTTAAATGAAATGCAAGGAAATCCCAAAACGTGTAAATATATCAAAAAACGGAAATCGAAATTTATTTCGTATCTTCTTTCTTCTTATGTACGCAGAAACTAGTAATAAATCCACTTTTTAAAAATGAGTAGACAATTTCAGTTAATTAAAATGCAAGGAAATCTCAAAACGTGTAAATTCATCGAAAACCGGAAAAACGTTTATCCAAATCTTATATTTTCTTCTTATATGTGCAGAAGATAGAATAATAAATCCAATTCTAAAAAAATAAGTAATCAATTTCAGTTAATTCTTTGCTTAAAAAAGAAAAAAAAAAACCACTTGACGATATTTCGAACAATCCATGCAATTCCGAACAATATGTCAACGAACCGATAACAAGAACTAAACGCAATATACTGTTTCCAGTGTTTTCACTTTTCACCTGCGAGCGAAGAGCAGCTTCGATATTATTGGTGTCGGAATATTATCGAATGGGAAATAATATACTACTGCCATGAACTAAACGCGATATACTGTTTGCAGTGTTTTCAATTTTCACCTGCGAGCGATGAGCAACTTCGATATTATTGGTGTGGAGATATTATGGAATGGGAAATAATATACTACTGCGATAACTTGATAAATGAGGAATGAAACATTTTATATGTTATCGTTCAAGGTCATACTTTTTAAGTAGTGGTTTCGATTTGAGAGTGCGCAGTTCGCACAAATGAAGCCGTTTGGGGTTATTTTTTCGAGTTTAGTCAGTGAATAGGAGGAAAGGAAGAGAAGGTGTATTTGTATAAGATATTCGGCGGTCTGTTTGTTGGGTGTTTACGGGGTGGTACGGGGTACGGTGAGGCGGGGAAGCAGAATTTGAAGATATGGCGTTGGACGCTGTTTATCGCATATGACTTGATCTCGCTGTGCGCGTTAGAGAAATTAGTTGTGCGCGTGTTAGAGAAATTAGCTGTGCCCGTTAGGAAATATCGTTAGAGGGATATATCGATAGAACAAGAACTTAAATACTGTTATCGCGATATTAAAAAAATATCGATACTTGGGGATATATTGATAAATAATCCAGCCCTAATGGCAATATAAAGAATGTTACAAGAATTATATTTTCTGATTACAATGGAATGAATGAAATAATTAAAATTACTGCGATAAACGAAACAATTCAAGTATAAAAAAGGAAATGGGGAATAAACGTCTTTATAATTGCTATGGTTTAAATGGGCACTTTGATGAGTAAAATAATTTTTCTGTCACAAATTTGGCGATTCGTTATCTCCATAAAGAGTAAAAAAGACAAGTTCGAGAAAATTCACTATTAGTAACTTTTCTTTGAATCATCGTATTTGATAGTGCTTTATATAACATTAATCGTAGAACTTTCTAAAATGTGATACATGAAACATGATTTAGTTCTCAAAAATACCTACATACATTATTTGGAATCTCTATTTTGCGCAGCTGATCAGTTTTAACACTCCTAAAGGATCATGTTGACAGTTCTGTAA
This sequence comes from Salticus scenicus, assembly GCA_963930645.1. Lineage (NCBI taxonomy): Eukaryota > Metazoa > Arthropoda > Arachnida > Araneae > Salticidae > Salticus > Salticus scenicus. Next base: position 267,310,092 of record OZ005656.1, on the reverse strand, counting down.
GAAAACACCTCGGCCAAATTGATATACCTCGATTAGATATGGTTTTTTTCATTTTTTATTTCAGTGTAAATTTTTGCACCATCTCAAAGTAATATCCCGTCTTTTCCCACCGCTTACCAAGCAGGAAGGAACTTTTGTCATATTTTGATGGATGATGTACAACAGTGTGTGTGCACCATGCCTCCCGCGCATTTTACGATATTCTTTTAATTTGCACGATTTTTTTTTTCTTTCTCATAGTTCTATAGCCTCACGCAAGAGTGTCTTTGTGAACGCAAAGACTTGCGTGGACTTTGTCAAAAGAGATGCGACTGAATTCAGTGGCTGGTTGCAGGGTAAAAAAAAAAAGAGTGTGATGTCTTTTTGTGATGCATTTTGAAGGATGGGTAATGAAATATTATCCTCTGTCTATCGCGGATCCAAATATTTGGTTTACAGTCAGGCCTCAAACATCGCGTGCTAAGAAAAAGGTTTTTGAGGCGAAATTCTTTCAAGTGTGTGAGAAAATAGCTGAACTCGTGCCGTTTTTGGAAAGGAGTGGTTTCTTGAACATCTGCTGCTGATGAAAATTCTTTATTGGAGCGATATTTTTAGAAATTTGCAGTAAATATATTTGTAGGGTCAACGATACGATATTGAAAGATTCGAGATCAAAGCGTATGAAAGTGAAAGTGAAAGCAATATAAAAGGTATAAGGTAGACAGAATTTTTTTAAGCAGAACTTTAGAATAATTGAAATAATGAATAAATAAATAAAAAGATCATCGAAAATTAGATAAGGTGACTATGAAATATAATTAATGTAACGATAATATTATATGAGAAAATTTAAAACATCATAAAATGAATAGAAAGGAAAAAAATAAAAAAGATTACAATTCATTTTAATATTTGTAATTTAATCTTAATATTTTCTTCTTCTTTTTTTCTTTAATTTTATGTTATACATAATTAAGATTAAATTATACAAACGCATACACACATGCGTATGTATTAGGGGTGGGAATCGATTAAGAGTTTTAACTGGGTTAATCGTAGTTCATTAATCGATTAATCGGATTTTTAATCGGTTTTCCTTTTTCCTTATATAATTTTATTTCAATGATGAATAAAACTCTCATATTGTGTGTATATATATTGTTCATAAGTTTGACTGATTTTTTTTTTTTTTTTTTCAGAAATTTTTGTCTAATTAATCATATCTGTTTCATAACTGAAATTTAAATCAATTTTCAGAGTAATAATTGGTGACTTTGAGTATTAATTTTATATAAATATTTTCACTTATTCAATTTTTTTTTTTAAATAAATTAATCTTTTGATTCATTTTGAAAGAAACATTAAATTAATTTACGCATATTTTAGTTTTATATTTGCAGGCCTTGTCCATCTCGCTTGTCACTATTTTTAAATGAATTCTTAAAATTCCATATTATTATCATAAAAATCTCAAATTCTTATATTTTAGTTCTTCTTTGCCACTTTGGTCTAGAACACAGAATGTTATTTTCTGTTTCTACTTCAATAGTTACTATCAGCAAATCTGAACAGACAATAAACGCTGGAAGATACTGTGAAACTTTGTTGACAAATCGCAATCCTTTTTTTTTTTTTTTTTTTTTTTTTTTTTTTATATGTTTAGCATTTCCATTTCTTGAAATCTTCTTGTTTCTGAGGATACTATTGTTTTTCAGCAAAATATGTGAAAATATATTTTGTAGGCGGAACAACATTTTTATTTTAATTCGTAATTTGAAAATTTTAATCGGATTTTGAAAATTTTTAATCGAATTAATCGATCCGATTAACTCGATTAAAAAAATTGATCGGGAAAAAGCATTGATCGATTAACCGAACCGATTAATCGATTAATCGGCACAGCCCTAGTATGTATGTGTGTGTGTTTACATCTTACTTTACACGCTTAAAAAATAATAATTAAACCTGACGAGTACACATTTTTTTTTTTTTTTTTTTCAAAGCCTCTAAACAAGAATCTACTCGATGTAACATATAATTATACCTACCATACCAATCAAAATATTTACAAATTCATAACATCATACTTATATAACACTGAAATAAAATTGACTTCAAAAAGTGAATAGTGTGAATTATTTCCTCCTAAGCTTGTGAAATTAACTTTAAAATTTGGTTAGAACGAATTTATTTCAAACTAAATGAAATTTTAGAGTATTTTTGGAAACAAACAAATGGGGACAAGAATTAAAATTAGTAATATTATTAATAATAAATTATTATTTTTTTTTTCAATAGTAAAAGCCAAGCGTAAGAGTAAGTAATATTAAATTTTAGTAATATTAAATTTTAACTAATTTTAGATTATTTGTATATGCAACAAGATTTTAGATACAACAGAAATTTGAGTATGGTAGCAATGATATCAATTAAACATCTGTACAGTTGGTAACAAAAGTGTCCGAACACTAGCAAAAATTCCTATGTAAAAAAAGTACACTTAATACTGTTTTGTTAAGTAAATCCTTGTCGAATTCTGTTCCTAGTCAGTCTAAGAACAGGATTCGACAAGGATTTATTTAGCAAAACTGTATTAAGCGTACTTTTTTTATATAGGAATTTTTGCTAGTGTTCGGACACTTTTGTTACCGACTGTACATTATTCAGTTAATAAATCTTTCATAATACTAATATCTTCGAATAGAGATCCGCTAATAAACTTAATCAGAATGTGGGGAAACCTCTATTTTGTAAACGAACTTCTTTATTGTACAGAAGGACTAAACTATTTGTAGTAGTGAAGTCAGTCATAAAGTAATGTGTTTTGACTTTTAATGTAAACAAAATATTCTTTAAAGAGCAATTCAATAAATATGTAAACCAGAGATTTCAGTACTAATACGAAAATCCTTTTTGTATTTTTAATATTATGTGTGTTTATAAATGACTACCCCCCCCCCCAACGTACGTATATAAAGTTCTCCTGATGAAAATTTTGTATGACTCTTTGGAACTTTTTTTTATCACTAAATTTCTGACTAATTGTGTTGTTTTGTATGGGAATTTTTCTGATTGGATCCTCTAATAAGTACTAATTTATTTAAATCAATTATTATGCATTTGCTTTTAATATTTAAACAAAAGTGTATTCATCACTTCTTTTAGTTGATTGTGTGTTCTTTGCTATTGCATTTCAGTGTAAAAGTTTACATGGCCTTTTTGGTTTTTTTTTAAATTGTTACTATTTTTTATAGCATTATGAGTAACATATATATGTAAAATAGGGATGATGGATGGACGGATAAGGAAAAGAAATAATGTCACAAAAAACTTTTTTATTAGTTTATAATACGGTTTTACATTTTTCTCTTTTAATTATTAATGATATTTACAAATAGCAAAAAGTTTAATTTCTGATTTTATTTTCGAGAGAATTTAATACAAATAGATTTAAGTTCGTCTAAAATTTTAATTTATACAGTAAAGCACCGTTTATACGTCTTTTACATTTATACCTCCTTTTAGTAAAGTCCCGATTCATTCCTTATTCATTTTAATGCAAAAATTCTTCGTTTATACGTCGCTAATATCGTTTATACGTCTTTTCCACTTTACTAAAAATCCAAAATTTCTCGACCTGTCATTATTTTCCATTCTAAATAAGACAGATTTTTTTCCTAGAAAGCATTTTAAATGTTTGGTTGGTTGGTTGAATTTACAGTAGAATTTTGAATACTCATTGACAAGCAGCAAATCAGACGAATATTAAATGTTATTAAATAACTATCTGTATGGACATAAATCGTATGCTTATTATTAAAGATAAGCAATATATATAACTAATATTCAAAATGTGGTCATATATAGTTTTTAAGAAATGTAACATAATACTCAATATATGATATATGTATAATTAGTACCCAGTCATCTATTAACAATACGACTTTTCTCACTTATAATAAATCTCACTCATAATAAATCTTCTTTTTTTTTTTTTTTTTTTTTTTTTTAACTAATTATTTTCTTTAAAAAAATGTAATATACATTAACTAACTTAAGAAACTTTATTAATTAGTATTTTCATATAAATTTGTCGTAATTAAATTTGTATCAATCAAAGTGTTATTATTAACATTTCGATTATACGTCTTTTCATTTATACGTCCTTTTACGTCAGTCCCTTGAAAGACGTATAAACGGTGCTTTACTCTATTTTAATAAATGTATTTGAACAGCATTTTACAGCAACTTTTATTATATCCTGCAAAAACGTTTCTTTAAATATAGATGTAAAATTTTTCCTTTAAAAATTTTTTCTTACATGAAATTTAAAATTCCGCAAATTCTGACGGAATTTATCACATCTTCATTTATTTTAAACTTTTTGAATGGAAAGTTTCAGAATTTTTTCTGTGCAATCATCAAAAACAAAATGGAATAAAATATTTTAAATCATGGAATAAATTATTGAAAAACGTTTGATTTACTTAATGCTGAGTGGAACCTAACGTATTGCGTTTGTATTGCCATTGACACTACATAATAAAATTTGCATGTGAACAGTCTTATTTAAAGGGGTTTGATTTTGAAGTCTTTTGTAGTTCAACAAGCTGTGACAATAATTTAAAGCCTATTAATAATATACTGGATTCCAAAATTTAAGCCACAATCAATTCTTTCATTTTTCTTCTTTTGAGGATAAATTTAGTATATAAATAAATATAAAATTTAGATAATAAAATTATTAATAGAATCATTTATCAATAGAATCATTTATAAAAGAATCATTATCAAATAATTAATAGAATTTTATAATATTTTGGCAATTCAACTCAACAACTCAAACTCAGAACTGACAATTCAAATTTGAACACATACCAGCTCAATGTTTTTCCGAAATTTGTTTATGAAGAAAGGAAAATATTGAGCAATTTAGAAAAGAAAACGAAGTGAGAGAGGACGGTAAGAATGCATTGTAGATAGATGAAGATGAGCATAAGTTTAAACTCTTTTTATTTTCTGTTTTTAATTTATTTTATTTTTTAGTTCTCCCTTACTGCAAGTGAATAACATTTTAAGAAATATACAGACAAACACAAATTTTGTGAGATGTAAAACTTATTTATTAACATTTTGTTATTAAAGTGATTTTCATATTTTACCAATTCGTAATTATAGTGTTAAAATTCGGAGACACGCGTATATTTGCCTAACTCTAATTCCTCCACAGCGACCATCTTTCATTTATGTAGTTTTCTTTCTAAAGTCAATTTTTCATCTTTTCTTCGAAAATGAATTTTTAAGAATTAAAGATAAATAATTAATGTGAGCTTATACGTTATTCCCGATATCATATTGATATAAAGTTCAATTAATGATTTGATAAAAAAAAAAAAAAAAAAAATAATAATAATAATAAAAATCCTCCAAACGTTACATTAATATGTTCAAGAGTTAGAAAAAAAAATAATAATAATAAATACGTTGTTGTTTGACTTTTGGAAACCAGTTCTAGCTTATACTTTACTTTAAAAAAATTTAATGTGATAAAAGTAAATAATTATTAATAAATCATTAAATTCAAGCGCATATATTATATTGACTAGATCAGAGTACCTTTGTAACAGAGAAGCGTTATTGCTCGAATTATCCAATTACGGATACATTTTTTCATTCTTAATAAATAAGAACTAAAAATAAAATATCAATGATAAATAATTCACTTTCTATAATTTTTCGAAACTTAGAAAAATGCCATCAAAATAAAGGCTGCCTCCAAAAAATTGCGACATTTTATCACTTTAGCATACATGCGTATGTGTATGTGTACCACGCCTGCGAACATTTCAACTAATATTCGGAAGTACTGTTAGTACTCGTACTTTTTTCACACACTCTTTTTGTAGAGTAATTTTTTCTAAATTTTGTTTTGATTTTCTAAATTTTGTTTTCAAATATACTTGAAAAAAGTGCTTAAAAAAAAAAAAAAAAAAAACGTTATGAGAAAAGGGGGTGTTAAAAATACTACTGGAAAAATTATTAAAATAATGGCAGGTATGGTTTGTGCCTGCATCTGAGTACGTGTGTATACCTACAAAAATTTTAAAGTAATACATACATATATATGCATGTTAATTATGATTTAAATTTAATTCATGAATATTTTCTTTTGGAAAATAAAGTTTATTCAAGTTCCGGGAGGATATTACCAGGTCTCTCAAATTGCTCGGTTCGGTTGTTTATAAAAGGCGTCTAATTATAAACTGTAATATAAGTTTTAAGATTTTTTTCCCCCTTAAAACAATCTCATATTTAATCAAAATAAACCAAATGTTCCTGTCTTCAAATGTTAGTTTGTTTACGTATTGGCGATACTCGGCGCTCATATCAAATTTTATTTTCCATGCCATCACCTCTGCAATTTTAAATACAGATAATTCGTAATTTCACATAAGATATTTTGTCTGAAATTACATTAATTATGATGAGATAATTTTTTTCTAAAGGAAAAAATAATATATTTCACACCACAAAAAATCTTTACTCGTGGGTAATTCTCTAAAAACGTAACATTTTCAAATCATGAATTCTTTAAACAAAAAAATACTTAAAAAAAAAAAAAAAAAAAAAAAAATTATATTTACTCGTTATACATAACTTAACAAAGGACTTTAACTTAACAAAGGTAAAACTAGTATGATGTGGCCACCACATGACCTTCTTCTATATAATTTTACACAAAATTCATTCAATACAAATTATTTTCCATTATAAATGCAGACTATTTTTATCTGACATATAAATTACTAAATGCCAAAAGAAAGTCAATTTTTTGCAATTATCAGAATAAATACAATTTTTCTTTCCCATGTTTTTTTCTTCGTTAAAAGATTTAAAAAAAAAAAAAAAAAAAATCGATAACTTTGTTTTAAATTATCACAGATCTATAGTTCAACCATCTGTTATAAATGTATTGACTAGATCTTTCAAAAGATACCCATATTGAAAATTTACTTCCGCCGGAGTAGTACTTCCCCCACAGCGGGGAGGCAATTCTTCCACATGCACAAATCTTTTTTCCTAGTTAATTACTACTATTATAAATAATTCATATTAATTTTACAATCACACGTTTAAAATAACTCTCATTACGTACATTTATACGAAATTTTGTCCTATACTGTCATGTTAAAAATTCAGAAAAAATGCGATCACAGAGCCACCTGTTGAGTCATTGTTCCACAAGTCTAATCAGCGGCAGTTTATGTCAGGGTCCAACTAAATGCCAAGTTTGGTTAAATTCCGTTCATTGGTTCGTGAGATACAGCGTCTACAAAATTTGTAATACACAGACTGGTTGACTGACATTTTCTAAAAACAGTCAAATCGTGTTCTGGACATCCCAAAACGTGTAAAACCATCGAAAACTGGAGTTCGAAATTTTTAACGACTCCAATACTTTCTCTATATATACATATAGAAGAAAATAATAAAGATAGTGCACTTTAACTATGCTAAGCATCTGACTATGCCTAACTATGCTAACTATGGGAAAAGAACGACATTTTTACCTGTCATAGAAGTACGACATTTTTCTTATATTAGGTCTGCAACTCAGACCTATAGATATAGCCTTTTTAAACCTAGAGCATAAATTTAGGTTTATAAAAGCTTATCTATTATTATAAACGCTTTATTACATAAAATAACAGGTAGCATTCTTAACAAGTTATTTTATATTTAATAGAAATATTGTACAGGAGAGAAACAGCATTAAATGTTATATATACCTCAGTGTAAAACTATAAAATTATGATAAGAATACTCGGTCAATCAAATCTTCAAATATACCTTGATAAGTTAATTGATTCAAATTATAATATTATTTCACACTATTAATATATTTAGTTTATTACTGCCAACTTAGTTTGTGAAATGTTGATGTGAAATTAAAAAATAAGTAAATAAATAAAGTTTGAGAAAAAGATTTCGATAGGCCAGGGTATAAAAAACAGTAATTAAGTAATCTTTTTCATATGTGTGGGAATGCAATAGAGTTCGAACAGATGACGTCATGAGCATGTTTGCTGAGGGACAGTTGACCCCACTGAACCATTTTATCATTGCGGAATAGTGTTAAAAATTTATTGTAACACAGTGTTGTAAATGTATTTGTAAAAGCATAAAAAAATTCGACTACTACGCTTCCAAAGGCATGGAAAAATTAGCATTGTCCTTCAGCAAAGTACGGTTGCTAAGAAGAAAGTCACGTGGTTGTTAGAACTCTATAGAAAAATTGTGCCTTAAAAAGAAAAAAAAAAACTACTTCTACTACTACTAATAATAATAATCTTGATTTTTCATGTTAAACACTTTTTGGGATATTTTGCTCTATCGTCATATTATTAGGTTTCTAAAGGATCACTCCCTGATAAAGCAATTGCAGGTATTAAAAAGATTATTTCCTATAAAGTAATGTCGAAGTAGTATCAAATTTAATCAATAGCTCTTGTTTACTGAATAAATTTGAATAGTTTTCGTTGGAATTAATTAAAAAGTATTCGAGAAGAAAGTTGATTTTGAAAGTTGATGTAGAATATTGAATTTTGAGATTTATTGATAGAAAATTCCGATATTGCAATAAATATGGAAACTCTAATATAAATTCAATATTTTTATTCGGATATATCAATACATGAATATTTTTCTGCAACCATTACATAATTTACAAATAATCTTAAATGTATATGTCTCGTTAAGCTATGATTTTTTAATGGAGCTAATTAAAATAATATGTATATATCCTACATATTACTTTTTTAAAAATAAGGTGTGCCAGTAAATATATTACATAAAAACATCGATTAAACTTTAACTTCAAAGTACGATAGAAATAATTGTTTTAAATAATAATAATAATAATAATAACATTTATTGAAAATCCCCATTATATACAGACATCTTTATCGATATCGCTGAAGCGTGAAGCTAAAATACAAAAGGGAAATGTTGGATGGGGAGAATAATAATAATAATAATAATAATAATAATAATAGTTGTTTTTAATGAGTAAATATTCTAGAAAAAAAAAAATATTTTGGAACACTTTAAAAAGTTTTTCAATATTTAAAGCATTGAAAATAACGATATAAAATCTATTTCTTTCAGACAAAATAACAATTTTTCTTTATTATTATTATTATTATTAGTTGGCATCGAATTAAAATATATATATATATATATAAACAAAATTGAGGGGAAAATGCGACAGAAGTTTTAAGAAAATATTATGGCAACTGGCAACAGTTGGTAAAGAACACAATTTCATATTTTAAGGAGAAAAACTAGTGTTTTCGTTTTTCTTTATTTTACGCTTTTTGTATTTTTAAATAAAAATATATCTAATATAGTAAATTATACAGAATAATTACACAAGTTCTTTGACACAATCTTAAAGGAACTTAACCAATGGTTAAATTGTTAAATACCAATTTCATAGCTATGTTGAATTAATTTACATATCTGCTCACATCAGTTTTAGAGGTTTTTTTTTTATATAAAGCTTTTGAAAAAAATTTCAAGTCTTTTTATAAATAGAGGCGGTTTTTGGCACATAATTAAAACTTTTCAAAAGACTGATTTATCAGGATTAGAGTATTATTTCTTTAGACCGCAAGAGAGCGTTGTCACCATTTTGTTCTTAACCATCTTCAATAAAGCAGGAAGTCTCGCGAAATACAGTTAAATGGAGGAAAAAAAAAAACTAGAGTGACTCTACTCAATTTTCCGAACATTAAGTAATTAACTGTTGTATAAATAAATTAAAGTAAGAGAAAAACCCTTATATAAGCAAAAGAGAAAATTATAATAGGGTGTTCCAGTATTTTCCCCTATACAGTATGTTGTTTAATGTAACGTTATTGCACTTGAAATATTTTTGAGCACATAGGTCATAATGATAAAGAAAATCTTTTGTGTCTCTGAAAAAAATCTGTAAGGGCTAGATTCACCGAAATCTAACAGTTAATGAAACGGTAACCTATAACATGTATATAAATTTTCAGTCCATTCAAATGAGGCGTTCAGACGCTACTGCACTTTAAATAAATTGAGCCTATTAACCATAATAATAAAGAATTTTTCTTTGCGTCACTGTAAAAGACTATAAGTTCTAGATTCACTAAAATCAGTAAGGTTTGTACTGTGGTGATTTATAATGAACGTGCCAACTTTCAGCTCATTTGAACAAGCGTTTAGACTCTATCGTGTTCACTCAAACACACACACACATAAACATGTATACATACATCACCGTATAAACAGCGGAAATGAACTCAGAGGACGTCAAAACGTGTAGAAACACCAAAATATCAAATTTTTGTCATGATTACAATACTTTCCTTGCATATGTATTGCTGTTACATATGTTATTATATGTATTGTAATATGTATTATTGAAAGTATAAAGGGGTGGGTGGGGGGAGGTTCTTCCAAATATAAATTTGTTTTTTTTTCAGAATTTCTTTTTTCTCTCTTATTCATATATTTAATTCTTATATTTATTTCATCACAGATTTATTTGACGCCTAAATATTATGCTTGGAAGTTAGTAATTAAATTGCACTTTACGTAATCTTTCCACCGAGTAAGAATTTATTTAATAATCTTGCCAAATGTGTTATGCCTTCATAATAATAATAATAATATATTAAGTTTTCAAATTTTTAACAGAACATAAGAAAACGTAATTGAGTAATTTTAAATAATCGAGTAATCTTAATTATAAATTAAATAATCAGTAGCTAAATGATCTATAAAACCCGGTTATTTAAAAATATATAAATTGTTCTTATAAATACAGACTTCAGATAATCTAAGAGTATTTATTTCAGAATATATATATATATATATATATATATATATATATATATCCAAAGAAACGAGAACATAAATGAACTAACTACCACTATCATGGAATATATCAGAGCGTAATGGAGTATATTGGAAAGGTTAAGAGTTTTTTTTTTTTTTTTTTTTTTTTTTTTGTCGTTTATTATATACAATTAAAATACGCTTGGTGAAAAATAAGCTTTATTTTCTACAAAATATTTAAAAAAAAAAAAAAAAAAAAAAAAAAAAGAACATTTTCCCAACACAGACCCCCAAAACATCTCCAAATATACAGTTATAAGGCTATATCAACGACTTCCAACTAACTATTTTTCAGCCCTAACTTTTCTGAACTGATAACTACTATTCTAAGGATTCTTAAAACTGCATAATTTTGCCTATCTAGATCGTTTTGGGACGTGATTTTTGAGAATCTCGCCAACATTTTAGATTTTTCATGCAAACTCTTTAAATCATAATCTAGTTATTAAAAAAAAAATAGTATTTTTTTTCTTAAAATCATCCAAGTCGCCAAATTCGTCGCCAGGATTTCTACGGTGATGCTACATCCACGGTAATTTAAATGCGATCTGAATAGCTTTCAACGGTACGGTACTTTGCCTGTAAATGTCGTTACACAGCAATGATACTATCTGTGCGCGAAAACTAAATATTTTTTTCGTTTTGTTTAAGTTATTTTGGGGGAAAACAAAAATAATATTTACAAACTCATAAGATTATTAATAAGAAATTAAAGCTTCCAGATATATGTATTTCTTATGGTTATGTATTAAAATTTTTCGGCTAGTATGAAATATTTTCAGGCTATTTACAATTACGTTGAGTATACTGGGAAGTTTTTGCTATATTATACGCAATTAAAATACACTTTGAGAAAAATAAGTTTTATTGATACTTTCTACAAAAAATTCATAAAAAGACGCCTTTTCTTACAAAAAGATAATATTAATTCTCCTCTCAAATGAGTGCATCATCCAAGTTTTTCTTGCCTGAATTTTAGCCGGTTTGAGATTTAGCTGACATCTTTTCGTGAGTAATTATTTGTTTGTAAATAGAAGAAAAATATGTCTTTGTTAACTGGTGCAAAATCTATCTCCTTAGAAAAATTACTTCTCAGATTCATTATTCGAATCAGAATAATATCTAATATAATTAAAAACTTAAAAATATGTGATTGGCGGTTATGATATTCAATTTAATCTATTCATTTAAATAAATACTAAAGAAATCAAGCCATGTCGATCGCCAAAAGTAAATCGAGCTATTTGGCTCTTTAAACTTAAGAGGCCTCTCCACTTACCGTCCCCAGAAGCCAGAGTCAATGTTATTCTATGGAGAATTTCGCCCCATTATAACTTATTAACTAATATATATTTTTTAATTCCGTTTTCAGATTCAGAAACTTCACAACAATTAAACAATTTATCGCTTTCTAAAAATTATTTTTTAAATTTTTTAATATTTTATTTTGAGGTTCTAAAATGTGAATTTTCACGATGTGAAATTTTTCATTTTTGAGCTTAAAAACGAAATCTTAAAAATTAAAAAAATAAATTTTTAGAAAGCGATAAATTGTTTAATAGTTGTGAGTTTTCAGAAAGTGAAAATGGAATTTAAAAATATGTATTAGTTAATGAATTATAACGGGGCAAAATTTTCCATCGAATAACATTGACTTCGGCTTTCGAAGACGATAGGTAGGGAGTCCCCTTAACAGAGGATGTGACTTGTTATCCTTTTCGTAGCGTAGATTTGCAAGCTATCCAAAATATCATGTATGTTTTTCTACTTTACTTAATAAGTGGATTTTAAGTAGATCTGAAAAAATATTATACATTAATTGTTATTTATTAAATAAAAATATAATGTTTTAAAATTTTCCACATGCATACATTTAGACTGCCTTTTTTTTTTTTTTTTTTTTTTTTTTTTTAGTTATAAAATTTTATAAAACTAGTATGTTGTGGACACCACAAAATTTTATTTTATATTTTTCTACACAAATTCACGTAGGACAAATTATTTATTCAAATTGTTATTTATAAAAATTATTTTCCAAGATGAATACAGACGATTTTCGTTTCAGAGAAGCATATGATTTAAAGAAAGTCAATTTTGTAACATCTGATGAAATGCTTTGTTTTTTAAAAGAAGGGGGGGGGGGATAACTTTCTTTCGAATTATGACAGATCTGTGATTCAGCTATTCATTTTAAAGGTATCGACGAATTCTTTTGAAAAATACCCATATGAATAATGTATTCTCCCGGAGCGGATATTTCCCCTCACATATACATAATTCTTTTTCTAGCGGAACAATTGCTTGTAATATTATTATAATATTTTTAATATCACAATGGTCCGGTAAAAATAATTTTCATTTATTACATTAAAGTACATTTATTGGAAACTTTGTCTTATACTGCCATATTAAAACTATCAGGAAACAGGACAACAGCGCTACCTGTTCAGCGAGGTATCACAAAATGTAATGAACACTAGTTAAATTCAAGGTCGAATTAAACATTAAGTTTATTTAAATCCCGTTTATTGATTCGTTAGGTACAACGTCCATTTATTTTTGGTAACATACAGACAAACAGACACATATTTTTTGAAAATCGTATAATCGTGTTCAGAGCATTCCAAAACGTGTAAATTCGTCGAAAATTTGACGAATATATTACATGTATTATTAAATATATTACATTACTCTAATTTATATTTGCGAAATCATACTATCTGTTTTATTTAATCATTTTTCATTTAGATATTTAGACAATCTTGAGCGAAATTATTATTGCTTATTTATTTATTTATTTATATTTATATATTCATTTTACTTTATGCTTTCGAATGATATTTACTTCTTCTGATTTTGAAGATTCTATTAACTATTACAGCGCATTATTGGTTCACCAAAACCCAAAACAGATAAAAGATACTGAGAGAAAAAAATATTTATATGTATTATAAATTAACATTTGTGAAATTATATTTCTATGAAATTTAAATCTCGTGAAAATAAAATGGCAATAATTAACACTGGTCGAGCAAAAATAAATACAGAAATAGATATAAAATAAAATAAATAAGTAAATTGTGGCGCCTGAAATTTTCCTGATTCTGCGTATTTTAGTGCTGCGGATTCCGAAAATATCATCCATTATGCTCTCAACAGCTCTTGTTTATGAGATATTCTAATGAATATCATTACTATTATTACTATTACTACTGCTATTATTGTTATTATTATTATTATTATTATTACATAATTAAACTTAATGAATGGTACAAAAGGAACGAAAAATTTAAGTATAAAATTTCCTTCGAAACTATAAAACTGCCAATTATGAATGTCTAATTGAGAATATGATCACCACTTTTTGTACATTTAGTTGTAACATGAGCATAAAATTACACTACTTGCAGAGTAATTTGAACGGTTTCCACTTGTAAAAAGTATAGTAAAATTGGTTTATATAATGTGGATATGCTAAAAAACTAGAGCTGATGTGGCAAAACTAAAATTATTTTTTGATTCAGAGACCCAAATATAACCAGAAATAGATCGAAATTATTAGGAACCAAAATCATTATTGAGGAACGTGAGTTAAGCCTCTCATTCGTTTTCCTTTAATATTTTCAGTTCTAAATCACAATTGCTGTTTTCTTTCTTCTTCATCTTCTTCTTTCCCCCCTCCCCTCCCTCCTTCTATTAAGAATTTTTAACATGTTGAGCACCACGCAAATTCTTAAGGAAATCCCCGTCCTGCTTAGAAACGCTGGTATTGCGGTACAGCAATGCGTTTTTTATCTTTACTGCGTTTCAATAAAATCCATTAAAATGCCTTAATGATATAATCCTGTAACAGACAGCAACTAAGTAAGTTTTAAGTAAATTTTCAGTAATTACTTAAAACAAAGTAATTTTTTTTTTTTTTTAGTTTTATACGATGTTTTACACTGTCAGCCACAGGTGGTTGACGCGGCCTAAACGGAAAGTTCAGTGTCAGCCACTGAGGACTGACGTGGCATTTAACGTGTTTAGAAAGTTTTATTTCTATGACAATAACAATTTACAATTATGACGCACAATGTCTTCATAAAAATTTATTTAAAAAGTTTCTACAATCATTTTAAACAAAATTGTACACCATTAAATTTTTAAAAGCATTACCCGTTATCGCCTTTTCCTCTCCCGTCCAATGTACAAATCCTTATGAATATATATGAGACAAGCAAACCCCTTTTCTGACAATTTCTTTGAAGCATCCTCGAAACAGACAGTGACATTCGCGAGGATGGGTGATTTTTGCTAACGGAGAACAAACAATGTGCTATGGATGTAGAATTCTGTCCGTTGTTGGCCCAGAGACTTAAAACGCAGAATCTTAATCCTGATGGATTACCCCAGCTGTCAAATCGTTCTTTTGATCCTGCTTTTTTTCGCGACATATGCTGGTCCGCTAAAAATCGATGGCTCAAGCTTTATTGGAGGAAGACATGTTTAGAACGAAAGCGTATCCTCATCTATCTTAGGAAATGCCAGAAGTTTTGGAGTCAGTGGGATTTAATCCACTTGTTTATAACCTAGGGATGTAAAATTACGGTTATAACTTAAAATAAAAAAGTTTTTACATTGTATATAATCTCACGTAACTATTACCTTGAAGGGATGTCTCTGTTAATCGTCGCCGGAAACCAAAACTCATGTTAGTCTATGGGGATGTTTGTTACTAAAATTTCTCATTGCCTAATACATTTTTTTAAATTCATTTTTCAATCTAGAAAATTCACAAACGTTCAACTTAGTCTTGTTTTTCGAAAATTGTTGCTTAAAATTTATATATTTCCTTTTTAAATGAAAAAAAAAAAAAAAAAAAAAAAAGAGAGAAGAAGGGATTAAAAGCTTTTTTCGTACTTTATAACTTTAAAATGAAGTATTAAAAAAAAAAAAAAAGGTTTAGGAAACAAGAACAAATTTTATGATTGTGAACTTTATGGATGTAAAACTGAATTTGAAGGGGGGGAGGGGGGGGGGAAGATAATTAGTAATTTTAGTAACAAATTTTCCCATAGAGTCACACGGGATTTGATGACTGGAGAAAAGAAAATTGTAAAAGGTAGACAAGAAGCTTAATACTTTTTAAGTACTATTAATGTGTCCCTAAATTTTATCCTTGTTTCGCCTTTTTAATCATTTACTTTTATTTCCTTTGACAATATAAAATACTTGTAAATCTGAGTTGATGTTACACAAGAAAATTTCAATTGTTACATACAGTCAATTTATAATGATATTAAATATGTACTGTAGAGCCGTAGACAGATGGTAGAGGTCTGCATGGGCCGGAATTTTGAGGCCCGGACCCGGCCCGTACAAAAGCTTTGCTTACCTGGCCCGGCCTGGTATGAAATTGAAAAATTCGGCCCGGGCCCAGCCCTACCCGTTTATTTTTTGCCAGCGTACGGCCCGGACCAAAAACGATAAAATCAGGCCCGGCCCGATTAAAAAATATGAAAAAAAATATGCATGCCTTTCTATGAAAAAGATTTTTAGTATTTGTTTTCCAGAGGTTTTATATAGCGAAGCAATAGAATCTTCTTTAACAAAACTGCTGAACTTTTACAAGATAATTATATATAAACAGAAGTTCATTATTACAGATGTACAGAAGGCGCAAAGACAGACAGAAAGTCAAATCGAAAATATTAGCACTCATCAAACAATATAGGACGATATTTAAAATGGTTATTTGTACTAAAGATGCGCGTCCAACCATTTCCTCTTATGTACCGTAATGTATACGAACCTTTCATGTGATCCGGTAAACAAAATTTTAATGGTAATCCAACCATATTCAATAGAAAAGAGGCTTTTGTACATGCTAAAATGATGCTACTTTTATTCAGTACACTGGAGAAAAAAAAAGGGAGTTTAGAAAAATTGTTACAGCGGCAGGATTTTTATATAGCATTCATTTCATACCACCTAAACTCTACAGACCATAAGACACAAAGCCTTATACACAGTAACGTATCTAATTTCTTTTGTTTGAACATGTGCGCAAACTAGCAGTGACATACTATTTTGAATAGGAAACCATTTAATATTACTTCAAATAAAATATATTAATTTCGAGACATGCTAAAAATATTTGCGGAAAATCAGATCGCGAACAGACAGACTGATAAGCAATTAAATTGAAGTTACAGACATTTTTTAACGAAATAAAATTTTATGTGATATACCAGCCTGTAAAATTATGTGAAATAAATGATTCAAGAAATATTTTATCGTTTTCCTTTTTCGTTGATTAACGATGAATCCAGAAAAAGATTCGGGCCGACACGGCCCGGAAAAAATTTCATTCATGCCCGGCCCGAGTATACACAAAAAATTGAGCAAAATTTTAAGCCCGGGCCCAGCCCGAGAACAAATTGGAAATTTCGGCCTGAACCCGACCCGAGGGACGGGCCGGGCTCGGACTCTGACCGTAAGCCCGGCCCGTACAGACCACTAACAGATGGTTCTACGTAGGGTTGATCATTTTTCTCTCCCTACAAAATTTTTAAGCTTTTTAACTTTTTAGTAAAAATAACATTTAGACACACGCGCACAAATATATAAGCAATAATTCATTATTACAATGATGAAACATCAGGAAGGAAGATTTGAATGAATCAATAAACAATTGCATATAGAAGTAAAGTCTTATACAAGGCAAAAAATATTGAAAAAGTTAACATGAGTTGATTCTGAATGATTGATAGATGAAATCATACATAACAAATATGAACAAAGTATAACAGAAAGAATAAATAAATAAATAAATATAATAATAATAATAATAATAATAATAATAACAAGAAGAAGAAGAAAGTGGGAAGCCACTCCAACTTTCCCCAAATCCTCTGAAGACTATAGGGTAACAGAGAAAAAAGTCAAATAAAGATAATAATAACTGAAAAAAAAAAAAAAAAAAAAAAAATCTCAAACAAAAATCAAAATTTAACGAGTTAACACAGCAATTGCATGACTATAATGTAGAAAACTATTTTTTGTTTGTTTGTTTAAACTGAGATTTGAGATTAATTAATTACGATTTGAGTAATTTTAAGCATATGAATAATTGCGTCAGGCAACATTTCATATTATTTAAAGACATTCATTAAAATCAATTTCAATATGATACAATAATTTAACTCTGACCTTCAGCACCTTCATTAATAAGCTTAGGTTAAATATTATATTTATACACCTTAAAACGACTCAGACAATCGGAGAAGTGCTTAGTTTTGGCGCTCTTATAGGCTCATCACCCTGAAACGACATTTACAGGCAAAGTTTTCTACTTTGAAAGTTATTGAAATCACATTAGCGAAGAGGCCTTGCCAACAAATTTGAGTAAAATTCTGGCGATATTATTTTGTCAGTTTGGCGAAAAATTGATACTTTTAGGAAATTTTAGTTTCGAGGTTCTGTATTTAATATTTAAGGAGTTAGCCAAAAGTTCTAGAATGTATAGTAAGATTTCCTAAGGTGGATTTCTTAATCTAAATTAAAGGAACTCGTGTGAGTTGGAGCCGTTATTCTTATTAGCTGGGACAATTTTAAGTTTATGCTCTACTCTATCGTACTTTTCCGTTATATTGCTGCCACATGACGATTTTGCTTACTTCTACCACAGCTGCTATGACTTATCATTGAATTACGGTTAAAAGATATAGATAAATTAAAGGCAACACTATCACAGAACTAAAAGGATTATAATAAAGTTAAATAAGACAGAATTTAATAATATTAATAAGAATACAATTAATAATAAATTTAAAAATAAATAAATAAATAAATAAATTTACAAATATTAATCCTAATTATAAACAAAGCATATAAATCGAAATTAATGGCAACACTAATATAGTAAAATAGGGTAACTACTGATAAGAAATGCAGCTTCATATTTAAAAGCGGAGAGTCAGTTTTATTTTTATCTATTTATTTATATAATTTGATTTTTTTTTTTTATGCTTTTCGTATATTTAAATTAAATGATATCGATTACATTAAACTATATGAAAATTATATATATATATATATATATATATATGTTGAAACATCCTAAACAGAGTATAATTTATTAACCGAATCTTATTTTTGACTCAGACTTTTTTACCTTACGCATTTGTTAACTCGTAAATTTTATGATAAATTATTTTTTATTGTGCAGAATTCAAGATGCTTTACCGTAAATTTTGACGATTCGTTTTTTCTGCCTGAAAGAAATAAGTTTCTAGTCGTAGCAACGCAGAACAAATTAAATTTGCAACTTTTTTTTCCCTAATTGCTAAACAGGACATAAGCTAAAATAAACGCCGTGTTTATGAGTTGTAAAATGCTACAAATAGTGTGACAGTTCACTGAGAAAAAAATTTTGTAACTGACATCTAGAATCTAGATTGTGGCTCTAGTAAATATAGTTCCATGTCATCCTCATAAATTCTAGTTCACTTTGAAAGCGAGTTCTAGAAACCCCTACTAGAACTCTAGAGCATTTGCCTATATTATCGAGGGACACAAAAGGAAATGTAATTCCAGAAATTTTCAGTTGTTGTCCTTGATGTATTGAATATTTTAGTGTAGCCCTGTTAATATTAACGTTAAACATACCCTATTCGGTATAATTTTTTTTTTTTTCATCCTGAATAATAAATGTCAGTTTTATTATGATATGAGTAATACAAAGCTTTTAGGATATGATTTATAAATTACCTTACATCTTTTGGGAGTTCCTGTACACAAATTATTTTATGATATTTATACCATTTTAAATCGTGAGCATTACATTGTAAACTTGAATATCATATAACAGTTTGAAGAAATTTTAAAAATATTTATGGATGCTAGAAGGTGCACAGACGGACAGAAAGACAGAGAGATTGACTAACTAAATTTACAATCATTCTTAAGCATTGTTAAAAAGTATTTAAAATTCTAAATAAAAACTAAATTACAATTCCAGAAATTTCCAATTATACTAATTAATATTTCAACAAATCATCGTGTGAAGATCGACTAGTGCGATCTATTAGTAATAACATATAGTTTATAATGATTTACTTAGATTATGTTTAAGGGTTTGTCTGCATATTGCACCAACTTTCCTTATTTAAAGAGAAAAACTGTTTTTTTTTTTTTTTTTTTTTTTTTTTTTTTTTTTTGGGGGGGGGGGGGGGAGGAGGAGTTGTTTGGATCAAATCAACCCGAAAGTAGCATAGTTTATCAATTTCTCTCAAAATTCCATAGTGTTATAAGCCGTGAAATTCTGAAAATGCTAACGTTTAAAGACTGTGACATTAAATCATCACTGTTAAAAATTTCTGTAATTTTAATGTAAATACTTACCCAGAGTCTCTCTTAATTTACAGTAATTCTTAGTTAAAAGTGAATAATCGAAATTGTATATTTATCTAATTTTATTATTTAATTATTTAATTAAAAATGAAAATGACTGTTTCTACTTTAATAAAAGCATTCTAAGTCCGAAATATATTATCACCAATAATTAATTAAATTAATTTTAGTTATTAAAATGAATGTATAAAATAAATTTTTCAACATCTCCGTTTATTTTTCTCTGTAATTTTACATAAGACTTAAGATAATAGATTACACAGAGTTTTCTGTTGAAATTTTTAACAGTGTATCTTACCAAAAAATTATTGAACTTAAATTACTTTTTTGTGTGTGTGTGTGTGTGTGTGTGTGTGTGTTAGAATGAAGTGACCCAAACATATTCAATGCATATTTTTTATTACAAAACATATTTTTAACTATAAAAATTTTTAACAAATTTATATTCCATAAATATGATATATGAGCTATATTAAATTTTGTCCAAATGGTATGAGCATTATTGAAAATTTGGAATTTCAAATTCACAGCTCATTCCTACCTTTATTTTTCGAGTTATAATGTTATTTAGTTTCTTATTGGTATTAGGGGGCAGTCATGAGTTTCAATTATGTCATTTATAACCTTTAGTACATAAGAATTAAAATAGTTATTCAACTAAATTTAAAAAAAAAAAAAAAAAAAAGAAAAAAAATTCTTAATTATATCTTAATTTATGATTTAAAATTGCCATATAACTTTTCGATTATTATCTGGATGAATATAATAATTCTTTGTGCGAGATTTTAATTAATTAATTAAATAAATATATATATATATATATTGTATATAATATCTATAATATATATATATATTAAATATAAACATGCAGTTCTAATAGATGTAAAACTTGCCCTATGGCCTCTCACACACAATTGAATAATAATCAATCTTTGGTTCCATTTTGTCAGGCATACAATGTTATTTATAAAATCAGTTGTGGTCATTGTAAACTTAGTTATATTGGTGAAACTTCAACTCCTCTACATTTACGCATTAATCAGCATCGATCAGATTCTAAAAACCTTTCAGCTGCACCTTCTAAATCAACTATAGAATTACAACACTTTAAATCACATAATTTTAATTCATGTACCATAGAGATTGTAAAAATTCAGAAAAATAAAAGTGAGCGTCTATTTCTTGAATCAAAATTTATGCAATATTATAATACAATTTATCCATATGGCCTAAATTCCGAATACTTTAGTAAAACTATTAAAGCATATTCTAACATCAACCCTCTACATGATTATTCGACTATTTATGCACAACTCAATCAAAAAATTAACAATAAAACTTCTAGAACTAAACGAGGTAGTAAAAAAACAGATTTAATCTTTTCTAAAAGTGCCATTATTAAACTCATTTCAGATCTACAGACTAATTACTTATCTAACTATAACTGGTTCATTATTCGAAAATTTATTTTTGCAATTAAAAAGAAATACTTAGTAAACTTTCTGAATGTCTTTCGAAGCCAATCCTATAATAAACATTTTTCAGACATTTTTTATGATATTATAATGTACAAAATCAAACAATTTAATTTAAAAATTAAAAAAAACGCCCAACAAATTTAAAACAAATACTCAATTAATTGTGAATTTTACAAATCAAATATTGAACAGTATTAACATTACGTCTATCATTAATGACAAAGAATGTATGTTTCCGATTAAAGATTTAAATCTATCTCGTACCTTCAAATATCCTCTTCCTCTTGGAAGAAAGATATTCAATTATAATTCTGTATCTAAGTCTACCTCTTTTACTAACACTGTAACCTGTAAATGCAATGATCCCTCTTTCTCAAAATTTATTGACAGAGACCATGGACACATTATCACAGGTAATCTCAATATTATTGACAATTATCAATTAAAAAAATTCATTAAATTTGGCACCAAATTTAGACTTCCAGTTAAAACTAGCATTCCACAAATCTTACAACAGTTTTCTTATGACCTAGATTTATTTATTTATAAAATATCTATTACTCATAATAAACCTATTGCCTACTTCACTCAATGGAAAGTTTTAGTGTTACAAAAAATCAAAAATGCATTATTTATCAATTCTTCAAATCTGGTGTTATTTAAAAAATCTGTACTTCTTAACTCAATCAAATCACTACAGGATAACTTTGTGATCACTTATGTTGACAAATCACCTAATAATTATGCCATTATTTGTAAATCCTACTATCTCTCTATTTTAAACTCTTCAATCAATAATAGTAACATCTTCAGTTTAACTAATAATAACCTTATTATTAATAACCGAAAAATACATAATTACTATAAACTACTTCAACTTCCCTTCAATAACTTTAATTATCCTTATATAGTTCTCATCCCTAAGTTTCACAAATCTCCAATTAAATTTCGCACTGTCACTGTTGGGTGTAACACTTATAACAACAATGCTAATAAAGCTCTACTGGATATTCTAAAACAAATTTACAAATGTACTTGCAAAGTTGATAATTTACACTGTCTTAAAAATAGCTTTCAATTAATTCAATACATCAAATCGCTCGATTCAATAGACAATATTATGACTTTTGACTTTCAAGATCTTTTCAATAATATTGAGTTATCAGATCTTAGTAATATCATTTACAGTCTTTTTCAAGAATATAAAGCTCAAATTAATCTTCCTTACAATTTTAAAGAAGAAAAATTTAAAACACTTCTTAACTTTGTTATCCATAATAATTATATCTTCCACAACAACGATATCTATTTGCAACAATTAGGCATTCCACAAGGAGGTTGTAGCTCCAGTATTTTGGCAGATCTCTATCTTTATTATTATGAAAAGCAAATTTGCAATGATGATGTTCGATTTTATCGTTACATCGATGATATTATTGTATTTTATCTCAACAAGAACTCACAAAATGGTTTTTCCTTCAATTATCCACCTAATTTAAAGCTAACTCAAAATACTCTGACTAATCAATCTATTAACTTTTTAGATCTCAAAATAATCATCGATGGTAATAAACTTTACACAGATATCTATGACAAACGGCAAGATTTTTGTTTTAATGTAAACTTATTTACACATTTTAATTCATGTCTGCATCTTTCGGTATTTAGAAACATCATCATTAACCATTTATTTCGAATTAATAATTTATGCTCTGCAAAGTTTAAAAACAAGAATATTAATAAACTGATCACAGCCACTGCTAAAATGGGTTTTCCTAAAAACTTTGTATTTTCTATTTTATATCCTTAACCATGTCTCTGTCAGTACAAAAAAAAAAAAAAAAAAAAAAAAGCTGTGTACACTCTTGTGTATATCAACAAAAAAATTATAAAATAATAAAAGACAATAAAAAAGGTGGCGGTTGGGTGGGCAGATGTTTAATTACGGAGGTGGGGTGGTGTTGTAAGGCTGGATGGTTGGGTGGGTTTGTGAAATTAAATTAATAATAACAAAAAAAAAAGTAGAAGGCTTGTTGCATTTGCTTTGTATTACTATGCATACTTTCATTTTCCATTAAAATTTCAGTTTTTTCCTTTTTGAGTTGTCAACTATATTTAATGTTCTAATTATACTGTTAAACACAATGTGATCAATCGGTGAATTTCATTGTGGCTTCGTGGTTTCATTGTTGTTCATCTGCTTTGAAATTTGCATTTTAAAATCCATATGGTTCCTGTTCTGGTTGTGGCAGGCTGGGGGAGTGTTGCCGGCATAAAACTAGTGTAACCCCACAGGCAAGTCACAAGTCTTGCCGCCTGCCTCCTTCTTCCTATCTTGTGTTCCTTGGGTTGTTTTTTCATTAATTTTGATAAGTTTATGGTTTTAAGTTAAGATTTGTTGTTTTACTTTATTGATTCGTTTGTTTTGCAGGCTGTTAATTGGTGAATCTGGTTTCTTTGCATTGGTGTATTTCGTCCACTGGTGATTTTTTTTTTTTTTGTCTTGTTGGTCATTGGTGTTTCAGTGATCTTGTATCTGTTGCTTGGCTTCTACTATGCTTAATAGATCATCTTTATTATATATATATATATATATATATATATATATATATGTATATATATATATATATATATATATATATATATATATATATATATATATATGTATATATTGTAACACAAGGATATCTCCATCACGAACTAAATTAAATAATTAAAAGTACATAAACAATACATTTTCCGAATTACCTTTACCTCAGAAATCGAATATTAAGTCAAAAATAGGTATTACCGTTTGAAAAAATTATGTTGATACAAATTTTAATGTATAGAAGACCCTTAAGCAAAATTTAAGTGTAACATTGAAACTAAACGTTATTATGAATTGGTTGGCACGATCTGCATATTTATAAGACAATTTACGACGAATAAAGTCCTGCACTGAAAAATAAGTTACTTTGCAGTCATTATCTTGTTTTTAGCCAAACTTTTTATAAAATACTTATTAGATTATTATTTTGTTTTTTAATTGCAAAAGAAGTTGTTAAAATTATTTCGTTAAGTCCGCACATCAGTCACATTCATTCTTTCTTCATTCCCATATTATCATATGGGGGAGGGGGGGGGGGTGTTCCCTATTATAAGGGTATCTCATTCAAAAAAGTTTTTGAATTCTGATTTTTGTTTTGTTTTATATACATATATATATATATATATATATATATATAATTGAATTTTTTTAATATATCACCATTTAGCTTAGTGAGCAATATTTTTTTTTTTTTTTTTTTTTTTTTTTTTTTTTTTTTAAATAAATTTTAATATTTCTTTTACAGATTAAAATTTAGCGCCTTAAAATTGCTTTAACCAAATAACGTACTGTTTAAATTTATCTATTTTTTTTTTTTTTTTTTTTTTTTTTTTTTAAGTGGTCGCTAAGTTAAAATGCGACAAGTTCAAAGAGTAATATTCAAAAAACAAAATACGAAAAAATTAATTTATGAATAAGGTATCTTTATAAAACGAATATTAATAAAATATATATATATATATATTCATAAGATAACACGGAAGGCAAGAAAGGGGGAATCTGAGTGATGTGTATCCTGAAGGCTGCATATCAGTCAGATGCACTTTTTCTTTCTTTCCATTTATTCTTATAGAATTTTTATTGCTTCCTATTATAAAGATATCTTATTCAAAAATGAAGTTTGTGAGGTTGAGACGTCAGAACGTCACCACAGTTGTTTTAATTAAGCTGGATCCAGTAAAGTAGTAAGTGGGGACGGTTAAAATCACTCCGTCGCCAGTGACTCGGTGACGGTTGAGGTCGAGCTAGTTTTGTGTCGGCAGGGTGCTGCATTAAAAGACTTAGATTTTGAATATTAGTTAAATTAGAAGTGATTTTTAAAAGTACGGATTGAAATGTAGTGAAAGGAGGGTGTAGGAAGAAGTATAAAAATAGAGATGGTTTAAGTAGATGGAGTGGATGTTGGAGGATCGTATAGTGGATGTTGGAGGATCGTATAGTGGATGTCGGAGGATATTATAGTGGTTCTGATGAAACTTAGTTTGACAGATATTGAAAAGTAGAGTAATGGAGATTTAGTGGCGTGAAGTTAAGTAGTAATGAGTGTCGGTGTGAGTAGCTACTAGTTTCGGAAAGTTCAAGCTGGGAAAGAAGGGAATCCTCTGTCCCATAGTGAAGCCGTAGTATTGGAGTACGAGTGCGACCGTCTCTACATCGTCGACTATCTGCTGTGGTGAGATATTTAAGATAATTAAATTGTTGATTTATATATTTTTGATTTAGTAATACGCTGACTGAGCTATATAAATTTACCAGACCGCCCTCCCATTAATCTGGTGCAAATAAACTTTTACTGTTAAATTCAAGTCTCTGGTTTTCTTAGTAATCTAAGTATTTAAGTTAAGATGGAGTTTGCAGAAACGCAAACGCCACAAGTTTTGTGAACTAGCATTTATGAGGATGACTTGGAACTCTCATTGCTAGAGCCACAATTCATTTTCTGATTGTCAGTCGCAGAACTTTTTCAATGAACAATTAGGAATGCGAAAAAGGAATTTACAAAAGAGAGAGAGAGAAAGAGAGAATGAAAGAAAAATCATTATTTAATGAGTAAGTTCCATAGTAATTTTTCCCATAGTATAACTGTATAACGTGGGGTGAAATTACAAGATGTGAAAAAGAGCCTTAATACTGACAAGAAGCGAAACAAAAATTACAAATTAAAAAGCAATTTATATTTAAAGTATAATGTACCGATAAATAAATAAAAAATAATAATAATAATAAATAAAAAGTAAATAGTTCTTATGATATTTCATTAATTTATATTGTTTGACAGTAGATATGAAACTCTCTTGTCTGACTGAATATTTGTGTTTGACTAATACGAGGTAAAAGAAATTTTATTTTTAAAAAATTATGCTTTATAAATATGGAAAGTACATCACGAAATTTTAATTACGTAACTAATAGCTTTATTTCATTCCAATATATTCCCAGAAATGATTCTAAAGATAATTTTATGCTTTATAAAAGGAAAAAGTATGCTTCTTTTTAATGTAATATTTATATCCGAGAAATGGTTGGATTAAAATCTAAGATAAAATACTTAAAAAAAAAAAAAAAAAAAAAAAAAGGAAAAGGAAATTTTCTCTGAAAAGAACCTCATTTTATAATTTTTATAATATTTCACAAATTTGTGGAAAAAACGTAAGGTTTCATTTGTCTTCTATAATAAAATTGTTCTTTCAAAACAAGGTTTTCCCAAAAGACAAGAATTCCAAATAAATATATTACGTCACAAATATGACATTGCCTTCGATTCGTTTTGCCCGTCTAAATGAAAAATATTTTGTGAGGCTTCAATAATAACGAAAACCCCGAATACGTTTAAATTTGAGTTTACGGAATAGATTTTATATTTTTTAAATAATTGTATTTTAAAATAAATGGATTCTTGGAAGAGAAATATCTCAAAAGATATATATATATATATATATATTTGCTTTCTTATTATTTCAAAAGGAAATTCTCAAAAAAGTCATGCAATTTGAAGACGCTGTATGTACATTTCTAAAAATTTTCAC
Source organism: Salticus scenicus (assembly GCA_963930645.1). Lineage (NCBI taxonomy): Eukaryota > Metazoa > Arthropoda > Arachnida > Araneae > Salticidae > Salticus > Salticus scenicus. The sequence continues at coordinate 267,282,691 of OZ005656.1, read as the reverse complement.
ATTGAATACGCAAAACTGTTTTTAAAAAAATAATAATAAATGCATAAAAGTATTTTCTCAGAAGTCTAGGGAAAAAATAATAAAAGGAAAGAAACTATTTTGATAAAAGCATTCAAAATCTTAATATATATATATTGTATTCCGCAAAGCGTCTAATAAAAAAAAAAAAAAAAAAAAAAAAAAAAAAAAAAAAATTGCAATAATCGTTTTTACAATTTTTAAAAACCTGTGTTTTCTTAATCTCATGACAACACTGAGAAAAAAAAAAATATACCGCTTTCCTCTAGAATGAATAAATTTTCTAAATCCCTTAACTAGAAATATAGATTTCCGAGCTATGCGCGTAAGACACGCGAATAAACTGAATCGACGAAATTATCGAGAATTACTAGATTACACATTTCTAGATGGTGAACCAATATTCTGAATACTCCAAATATTCTGAATCATTTGTATTGCGAGAAATTCTCGCTTGATTTTCTAGAATTTGGTGACAAACCAAGATTATAGTTGCTGAAACCCGCCTCTTGTAGTCTCATTTATTTGCAGAGATTTTTAAATACTTTGCCCTCGAGAATATAGGCAAACACACTAGAATTCTAATAGAGGCTTCTAGAACTCACTTTCCAAGCGGACTAGAATTTATAAGGATGACATGGAACTATTTTTTCTAGAGCCACAACTTAGATTCTAGATGTCAGTTACAGAATTTTTTCTCAATGTAGTCTTTAAAATAAATTTCTAATACAAATGGATTTATTCAAAGAAATTCGAATTATGAAATTAATTTTATTTCTTATAAATATAGAAATTACATCACGAAATTTTAATCTTGTAATTAAAAGTTTAATTTTACGATCACATTTTCCTAAAGATAAATAATTCTTTTTTTTTTTTTTTTTTTTTTTTTTTTAAGTCCAAATACCAAAATACAGATACTTATAAAAAAAAAAAAAAAAAAAAAAAATTTAGTGTCCTCTGAAAAGAAATTTATTTCATATTTTTCTTTATAATATTTCAAAAAATTTTCAAAATGATGTAATATAAATGTTTGCTTTCATTAAATTAATCTTTTAAAATAAAGTTTTCCGTAAGAATTAGATTTTTCCAAACAAACCTATTGCGTCTCAAAAAAGACATTATTTTCTAGAATTTACTTGCATATGTGCGAATGAAAAATGTTTTGTAATGCGCTTCAATTATAAATTAGACAATTAATTTTAAAGTTTCCTCTGAAAATAAATTTATTGTACATTTTTTACAATATTTCACAGTTTTTTAGATGTAGTGTAATTTTTTTATTTGTTTGATATAATAAAAGGAATCTTTCAAAATAAAATTTCCCGTAAGGATTACATTTCCAAATAAACATATATTGCGCCACAACCTGGACATTATTTTCTAGAATTTGTTTTGCACTTATTAATAAAAAATACTTTCTAAGACGCTTCGATTATAACTAAAAACTTGAACACTTTTCCGTTTAAGATTAATGCAGAATAATTTTTATAATTTTAAAGTAGTTCCATTGTGAGATATGTTTAAGGCTATATTACAATTATGCCCCCTTCCCTCAAGAAAAGAAAAAAAAATCTTTATTTTCTTTGTTATTATTTTAAAAGAAAATTATCTAAATCCGAACATAATTTGAAGAAGTCGTTGTATGTAGGTCCAATGCATTTCACACAAAATATGCAAAAATATTAAAAGAAAATTAAATACATATTATTTGCTGTATTGTGATTAAGCATAATCATAATACAACAAACATTTTAAATTATTGTTTTTTTCTAAGGGCGATATTTTCTTTTCAAATAAATAAATGAACATGTTGTACCTAGAATAAGACAGAATTTTATAGCAGAATTTTTCTAGAATTTTGTAGTTTTGACCTCACGAATAAAAAATGTTTTTTAAGGCACTTTCATTATAATTAAGACTAAATACTTTTAAATTTCAGTTTCCATATCAATATCTTTTTTTTTTTTTCAAAAGAAAGTTTTTAAACAAACGCTATTAAAAAAAAAAAAAAAAAAAAGTCCCCCCCCCCCCCCTTAAAATATTTTGCACTGGTGGAGAAGAAGAAAAGAAACATATAAAAATATGTTTTTAAAGGCCTATAGAAAAGAAACGTTTTTAATACGAATATTGAACAGCTTAAAAGTTATATATACCGAACGAAATTAATATTTCAAAATTCTTATACGATAAGAATTTTCGCAAACTTTTGAAATCTGTAGTTTTCTAAAGCTATAGACTTGTAGTTTTCTGAGTTATACTTCTCAAAATATTTGCTGGAAAAAAGAACAACATCTTAGGAAAAGATGAATAAGTATACAAGATTCAAATTAAACATTTTCTCTGATGACCCTTTCTTTATTTACTTACTGAATCCTTTTAAAAACTAAAAATTACTTGATTTAACACTAACCACTACAATTCTAAAAACTTTATACTATAAAACATTGTTAGTTATTATTATTATTATTTTAATGTACATTACCTTTAAATGACCGGATACTTTCAATTTTCGACCTTTTGTCAAATATTTAAAAAAATACATGAAGATCTATCATGAAACTTCTGGAGTGTTAATAACATGTTGCACTTCATATATTTCAGAAAATGTTATGCCTTGAAATAACAAGGGGTACTAGTAAAATATTAAACAAAGACAAAATGTTTGGGACCACTCATAAAAAACAATGCTTGAAATGTATTTTTGCTGTAGCATGTGATCATGATGTTTCTTTTAATTACCTTTATAAATTTTTATGACCTTACTGCATATATTCATGGAAAACTAACTTTTCCTAAAAAAAAAAAAAAAAAAAAAAAACCTTTTTAAATATAACACGTAAGGTATTAAATCCAATGTTAAATCATTTTAGGAAACTTGCCGTTCTACATTACATACAGCATACTGCAATCAGGATACAGAAATATTAAATATATAATGAAATATGAGCATTTTTACCAAGCAACTTTTAACTATGCATATGCAAACATTAAATCCTTTTCATTTGTATAATTTAATAACTAAAAATATTGTGTCATTCATATGAAAACCCCAAACAAATATTTTGTAAAATCAAAAATTGTCGGCGATAGAATGAACTTATATTAAACTCCTCCTTAAAATAAAAAAATAAATAAAATAAACTTAGTAATAAGAGGTTTTACTGACATTTTTATATTTTGATCAAATCCGTTATAGTACAGTGTTCATTGTTTGCATTTAAATATTGACAAAACCTCTAACATTTTTCTTTGTTTTGCAAAGGTACTGAAATTCAGTTCAATCTGTCTCAGACAACTTTTGTAATTTACACGATATTTGTTTAGAGCTTTCATATTAGTAGCTTAATAGTTTGTAAATTATGTAAATGAAATTTTTTAATGCTTGCGCATACGTAGTAAAAAATTATTTTGTAAAAATGCTCGTATTTCATTAGATATTTAATATCTTTGTGTTCTGATTGCAGTGTGCTCTGTAGCACTGGATCTAATACCCTATGTGTTATAATTAAAATATGGCATTTTCTTTTTTTCACTTTTTTAAAGAATCCGTTCTATCTCCATGATTATATGTGATATTCTCATTATACGCATAATAATAAGAAGTTCTTTAATCGTATGTTACACCTAAAACGCATTTCAAGCATTGCTTTTTACAGGGTGATCCCAAACATTTTGATTTTTGTTAAAATTTTTACTGGTCATCGTTTTGCTTTCGGGGCATACCTTTTGTTGAAATGTATGATGTTTAACGTATTATATACACTTCTGAAGTTTCGAGATGATTCGTCGATAACTTTTTGAAATATTTTACCAAACCTTTGAAATTGAAAGTCTCTAATTATTTAGGAAAAAGAGGTCTAGGGTAAGTGCACCAGTGGTTGACCCTTTTAGAGCAATCTCTCATGTTTTTAAGTTCTAGACATCAGAAAATATTTTTAGAAATCTTAAGCTAGTACATATCACATGAAAGACATTCAGAACCATATATATGTTAAAATATATACATTTGATAACATTTTTTTTTTTTTTTTTTTTTTTTTTTAAATGAATTTTTATTTGACACCCACTCAGTGTTCCAGTAATGGACACTGCCGTTTTTTTTTTTTTTTAAATCCGTATTTAGCACCCTATGTCCCAGTGTTTGACACTGCTAGTTATTCATTTTACCAGTTATTAGCACCCTATGCTCCAGTGTTTGACATAATATGCTAAAATTGTTATATGTAAAATATATGATTTTATTATTTTTATTATTTATTAATTTTTTCGTGATAGATGTCAATTACTGGAGCATGCCAATCACTGGAGCACCTACCCTATTTTAAATATTTCATGACTTTGCAGTGTCTGACGTACGAAAGCAGGTAAGAAATCCTTCTGTGTGCTGTAAGAGTTTTCTTTATTTAACGCAAGGTGAAAAAATTACGGCTATTATTATTATTATTATTATTATTATTATTATTTTATATCTATATAAGAGTAAAAGTTCCCCGTGAAATTTCAGCACTGTAATTAATTTTTTTATCAATATAAACATTATAGAATATATGTGAAACAGATATCTTTTCTAAGCTTACCTTGCTTTATTTTTAAATTTTATTTTCTCAGCAATTGTGTGCCTTTTTTTTTTTTTTTTTTTTTTTTTTCATTTTTAATGTAATATTTGTTCAATAAAAATTATCTCAATAGCGTTTTAAAAGAAATATTTTTCAAAATAAATTTAAAAATTTATCTGAAAAGAACTTTATTTTATAAATTCTGTAAATATTTATTTAAAAATATATATAATTTATTTACTGTCTATGTAATGGAACGAATCATTCAGAATACCATTTTCCCTAAGGATAAGATTTACAAATGCATATATTTCGACTAAAACAATGTATCACTTTCTAGCTTTTTTTTTTTTTCCTTTGAGAGAGATTGCAAATGAGACATTCTCTCTATAAGACTTCGATAATACATAAAATGATTAGTATTTTTATAGATTTCCGTTTACACATTTTTATTTATTTATTTATTTTTAATTATTGTTATAATTATTATTATAACAATAACTAAATTCGGAAATAAGCTGAATGCTACAGGATGATATGCTCAAATGAATAAACCTAGTAATTTACTTTGTTATTATTGCAGAAGAAAATCCACAAACAAATGTAATTTAATGAAAACGCTGTTTTGGGAATTTTAAATATTTTGTACTAATGCTACGAAAAAATTAATAATAATAATAATAATAATAATAATAATAATAATAATAAAGGTTAAAATTGTTTTTTTAAGGCCTGTTTCAAGGGAAAATAAATAAAAATAAATAAAAATAAAATATATTTTAATATAAATGGTGACGTCGAAAAATGATGTAACATCCCCTAAAATGCTATATTTTCGGAGATCCGTTCTTTTCACAGGCTTGAGTTCCTGGATTAGTCCATTCTAGGCACCCTAACTTGATCCAGATCGGTCTTTTTCAAAAAGTTTTCTCAGGCTTATGTGACTTCTTTATATAAAATCATAAACAAGTAAAAGGTTTCTAATAAATATTCCCTTTATATTAGGGTTCTTTTCTAACTAAATAATAATTTTAGTTAAATTTCTTTTATTGGTTCGTGAGATACATCGTCCAAAAAATTTGCGATACACACACACAGACAAACGGTTTCAAAAAACAGTCTAATCGTGTTTAGGACATTTTAAAACGTGTAAATACATCGAAAACATAAGTTCGAAAATTTTCACGAATCAGATACTTTCTCTATATATAGAAGAAAGTAATAAAGAACAAAAAAATTATCTCGAAAGAACTTTACTTTATAATTTCTGTAGATATTTCACTTTTTGTGGGGTGTGGGGTGGAGGAATCCATAATGCTTTATTTGTTTGACTACGATAAAACGAATTTTTCAAAATATTGATACCTCCTAAAGGCAAGATTTCCAAAGAAACATACTGTGTCTCAACAGGACGCGTTCTAAGCATTTGTTTTGCTCGCGCAAACAAATAATATTTTTAGGACGGAGGACTATTAGTCTCGATCTATGGATTTTTACGATACCATTTTTACGATAGTTGGGCATTTATCGGAAAAAAAAAAAAAAAAAAAAAAAAAAAAAACAATAGTCCTCCATGCTAAACTAAATTCTGCTTTTGACAGAATTCCACCAAAATCTTTTTTTTTTAAGAAAAAGAAAAGAAAGGAAAATTAATGATAATCAGTATCGAAAAAGTTTTTCTTTTTTTTTTTAGCGTATTATTTACACATTTTATTACATAGTATTTCCATTTATATGTTTGATTACTTATCAACATTCAGCTGCCTTTGCCCTCCCCCCTCTTTTTCCTTTTTTTTTTTTTAAATAAATGTTAAAAAAAAAAAAAAAAAAAATGCATAAAGGCTTTTTTAATTATTTTGTTTAAATTATTTAATATTTGATGATTTATTTTATTTTTTATATAATTTTGCACGCGCACTTTTTATTTCCTAATTCAAAATTATTTAAAAAAACTTTTTCCATACTGTCCGTTTCGAAACTGATTATTATTAATTTTCTTTTCTTTTTCTCCCCCCCCCCCCCCAAAAAAAAAAAAAAAAAAAAAAAAAAAAAAAAGATTTTTATGAAATTCTGGCAAAAGCAGAATTTAGTTTAGTACGGAGGACTATTAGTTTATTTTATTATTATTATTATTATTTGTTTTTGTTTTTATTTATTTATTTTACAAATTATTCAATTATATTTTCGGTAAATTTTCGATTTTGTTAAATGTCAGCTATCGTAAAAATGGTATCGTAAAAATCATAGATTGAGACTAATAGCCCTTTGTGCTACAAAAAAAAAAAAAAAAAACTTTCTAGTCCTCCGTACTAAACTAAATTCTGCTTTTGCCAGAATTTCATGAAAATCGTTTTTTCTGTTTCTTTCTTTTCTTAGAAAGAAAAACAAAAGAAATGACAATCAATAATAATCGGTATCGAAACGGCCAGTATCCATTTTTTCCCCAAAAAAACTTTAATATGGCATTATAAGACAAAATTTCGTATAAATGCACGTAATGAGAATTATTATTATTATTTATTTATTTATTTATTTTTTTTTTGGGGGGGGGAAGAAAAGAAAAGAAAATTAATAATAATCAGGTAATAAACGGACAGTATCGAAAAAGTTGAAGAAGCCCTTATTTAACAAAAATACATAATTTATTTATTTTTATTTATTTTTAATTTAATTTAATTTAATTATTATTATTATTATTATTTTAAATTATTATAGCATATTTTGTTTCGTCATCAGAAGATATAACAAGAATCGATATAATTTTTAACAAGTTACCCCGTTGTCTCGTTGTTCTTACTAATATAATACGTGATAAAATGTATGACTTACCATACTTCAAACATGTTTACTGTTCTTGTTAATACAGATTCCTTTACTTTGATTTTTGTTGCAAAAAGAACACAAAGAAAGGGGACGGAGCATTTTTATTACAAAATATTATTAGAAAGTTTTATCAAAAATTTCATTTAAAAATTTAGAAATAGGATTATTTTTTATTTAACTTTAGTTGGACTTTTTTTTTTCTTCCAAATTCCTACCACAGTTAAAATGTCTGTAAATCTATTTTCTTTACAAGGACACTATGAGAGCAAAGAAACTGCCCAAGAATTTAAATAAAGGAAGAGCGGGGGGCATTTTTGTTACGATAGTTATGTAGAAATTTTTATCACCGAGTATTACATTTTAAATTTAGAAATTGGATTATTTTTATTTATTTAAGTGGGCCGTTGTATATATATATATATGTGTGTGTGTGTGTGTGTGTGTGTGTGTGTGTGTGTGCGCGCGCGTGTGTGTATGTATATATATTGCAAATTTATACAAAGGTTCAAATGCCTGTAAATCTATTTTCTTTACAAGGACACTATGAGAGTAGAAGAACTGCACAAGAGCTGGCGAAAGAAAAGGAGGAGGGAGATTTTTATTACAATAATTATTTAGAAATTTTTATCACTGAGGATAAAAATGTCTACAATTTAACATTTTAAATTTATAAATGGGAATATTTTGCTTTATTTAAGTAGGCCGTTTATATTTTTTTTAAAATGTATGCCACAGTTCAAATGCCTGTAAATCTATTTTCTTTACAAGGACAGTACGAGAGCAGAAAAACTGCACAAGAACGTGGCGAAAGGAATGGGAGGGGGGGGGGGGTTACTTAATTAAAATGTGATAATAATAACCTAATAATAGTTTTAAATTAGCCATTTAAATTTTAGCTATAATTTAACTGTTGCCAAAAAATTTATAAATTCATTCTTTTCGACATAAAAATAAATATATTCAACTAAATATAAAGAATTAAATATATATATATATATATATATATACCGCTCACAAAAATTGACATCATTATCACTGAAAATTTTGTACATATTGATAAAGTGCTAATATAGTTTAAGATGCTAATACATGCTGTTCTAAAAGGATTTTTTTTTTTTTTTTTTACTTTTTATTTATTTATTTATTTTTATTTATTTATTTTTATTTATTTATTTATTTATTTATTTATTTATTTATTGCCGCTTTAATAATAACTAAAACATTGAACACTTTTAAATTAGAGTTTAAAATTTTTTATTTTATTATTATTATTATTTTAAAACAACTGTATTTTGAAATAATTTTGAACTTACAGGAAGAATGTGTAAGTCTTAAAAAAAAAATCTTTATTTTTCTTTTTTATAATTTTTTGAAAGAAAATGTTCATTCAAACATGATTTAAAAATGGATTTTATTCTGCCGATTTTGAAACCTTTTATACTAAACGCACCAATTAAAAAGAAAATAGATACATAGAAAAATTTTCTTAGGCCTCGAAAAAGAGAAAATACGTATAAGAATTTAAAGGTCTTAAATAAATGTATTTACTATATCTCTAAAGCAAAAAGCTTTTAAAAATTTTTGATGCAATAAACTTGTGTAATGAAGTTTTTATAAATTCCAAACACCCGTTATTTTTAGGCTTCTGTTCTGGACGGTATTTTTATTTTTATTTATTTATTTATTATTATTTTTTTTTCCTAACTTGTGAGTCAGTATAAGATTTTTTTTAAATAAGTAATTCCTATGTATATTAGGATTCTTTTCTTTAATTATTTGTTACATACTTTTAAAAAGAAAAAGGAAAGAAAAGAAAAAACCTTTCTGAAAACAGTAATTAAAATTATGATCTATCATAATATAATATATATTAATATTGTATCGTAAATTATTGAAATGAGGTTTTAAACGTTATAGTATTTTTTTTTTTTATTATTATTTGAATTATGAAATTTGATATGAAACCCATTTGTCTGCGGTAAAAATTGCATTAAGATAAATAAATGTGAGAGAAATTTGAATATAAAATTATTTTATTTCTTAAAAATATAGATATCACACCATAAGACTTTTGTTTTGTAATTAGTATGGTTTTTATAATAAATGCATTTTCTCTCAAATAATTTTAATACACTTTTAATTAAAGTTTGCTTTGTCAGCCATTAAAATGAAAAAATAAAAATAAAAATGATTTCCTCATTACTTGTTAATGCAATACTTATCCCTCAGAAATAGTTTAAATAAAGATTACTTATAAAAAATTACTTATAAAAAATAAATTCTGAAATATTTCCTGCAAGTAATCGTAATTTATAATTTCTGCATATGATTCTTATTTTACTTATTTATTTATTTTTAGAAAAATATATACTATATTTCATTTACTTGACTTTAATCGAAAGAATATTTCAAAATATCGTTTACATTAAAAACAATATTTCCAGATAAACATATTATGCCTCAAATGAGACATTTTCTAAACATTTGTTTTGCCCGAATGTGGGGCAAATAAAAAATACCCTTTTATTTTTTTGCTTAATGATTTTTTTTTTTTTTTTTTTTTTTTAACAGATGCTTCAATAATAACTAAAACATGAATATATTTTTTAATTTGAATTTGAACACTATGTTTTATAATTCTAAAACAATTTCATTGTGAATAAAATTTTATACTATAGGAGATATATGTTCAAAATAATATCTTTATTTGCCTTCTTAGTATTTCAAAAGAAAAAAATCTTAAAAAAAAAAAAAAAAAAAAAAAAAAAAAGGAATATGAATGCAATACTGCTATTAAATATGCTGCTTTTGGATTTTGAAATATTTTCTATTGATGAAAAAAAAAAAAAAATAAGTAAACAAAGTCATAAAAACATTTTTTTAAAGGCCTGCAAAGAAAAAAAGAAAGAAAAAGAAAAAGAAAAAACTATTTAATCTAAACATACGACGTTTTAAAAAAATATATTACATTCCCTAAAGCGAATACAAGTAAAAAAATAACAATAATAATGCGATAAACATGCTGTTTCTTTTTTAAAATATCTTACTTCACCTGAATAAAAGTCTATGTTTTGTATTGTGCATTAAACATTTTTAGTTTAAAAGCTGTTAAAAAAAAAAAAAAATCAGAGAACTTTTTGAAAGTGATTAAATAGAGAAAGTAAGAGAAAGATTTAAAAATGGATGAAAAAATAATTTAAAAGAAAAAAAGCATGATTTTCTTTAGAAAGAAAGTAATTAATAAAATGAGGATTAACTTAGATTTTTTAATTAAAATGCACACGGGAGACAGTCACATATTTCCTTTTTGATTTTATGAAATCACTCTACCGACCGAGTAAAGGACGTTTTTTAATCTTCTATACTTTTTTATTTGCTTTCTTTCTGCAGACATTTAACTACAAAGAAAAGAAAGGAAAAATAAATCATGATTATTATTTTTTTTTTAATTATGTATCATTCATGACTGTGTATTCTTTGGTTTTTCATTTAGACAATTTTTAATTTATTTTATTTTACTTTTCTTTCACATCAAAGAGTTCTTTATTTTTTATTTATTTTTTTTTTCATCTTTTAATTTTTAAGGCTTTAGGAAAAATTTTCTTTTGATGAACGTTTTTAATGCGTAAGTTTTATGCGTCTTTTTTTTTTTTTTTTTTTTTTTTTTTTTTTTTTTTTTTTTAAAGTTACTATAAAAATTTTAATGAAAATTTTGAAAATATTTTTTGTAGACATTGAAGTTTTTGCTTAAAAAATAGCTTTTTTTTTATGAATTGAAAGGAGTAAAAAATAAAATTTTAATATTAGATTCGGAGAAAGCAAACTATTTCTCCTGAGAAAATATCTAGGCATTTTTGAATGTTTCTTCAAAGATTGTTGGACAAAGTGTGATTTTTCTTTTTTCTTTTCTTTAGATTCTAATGTCACATAAATAAAAAAAAAAATAATAATAAATAAAAATAAAAGTAAAATAAAAAAGTAGAAATACTTTCCTATGAAAAAAAAAAAAAAAAAAAAAAAAAACGTTTATGAAAACTTATTTGTTTGAATAAAATCAAGTAATACGATTTCTTTAACTGAATATAAGTTATTATTTTTTCTGGTTCGAAGGCAATAAAAAATTGCATGCAGATAACTTATATATATATACTAGCTGACCCGACAAACGTTGTTTTGTCATATAAATTATTTCTGGAGAATATTTTGCTAGAAAAAAATAACTAAGTGAAACAGGTATGGAACGCTGTGAACGGTGAAAGAATATAAAAATAACAAAACACCAATCATTTATTTTTTTAATTTATTAAAATTGATTCTTTAAAATTATATACATATCGCTACTTATAACAATATTACTAAAAAACAATATCAGTGCAACAATGCAACAATATCAATCTTAATGCAACAGAGTGTACAATATTTTTTGTTATCCCATCTTTCGCCAATACAAACAAACTGGATGGTTTGCCCACTCGAGAGCCACGTATAATTGTCCGTGTGAAAAACATGAAGTGCTCAAATCTAAGCCACAGACAGACATCGTTTGGCCCTGAGACTTATTGATAGTCATTGCAAATGCCAATCTAATTGGAAATTGAGGGCGTTTAAATTGAATTGGCACATCTGTGGGTATAATAGGGACTCGCAGTAGTAATATATTTTCACCTCGGAATTTGTCATTTAAAATGATGGCTTCAATAACATTTTTCATTAATTTTTTTATGACTAATCGCGTGCCGTTGCACAACCGTGGTGGGTTCAAATTACGAAGCAAAATAACCGGAGATCCAACCTTCAGTTGTAAAATATGTGGTGGCATGCCTGGTAAATCCAATGAGTTTAAAAACTTTGTCGGATAATTTACAGCTTCGGTGGCATCGCAAACTGTATCATTAGATTTGTATGACACCAAGTCTCCTGGTAACAAATGTTGTATCTTGAGATTCAATTCGTTGACGTCCACATTTGTTGCTGCTAAAATTGCTCTTTCTGCCATCCACTCATGATTTGTGTATCGTCTGTGTATATCGGTAAATATCTGGTTAATAAGAGCATCTTGAGAATCAATGATTGTGCAGAAATCGGTCGGTAATTTTATGCATCCAGTTTCATCTGTAGTAACTTTTCCATCGCCGATATCTAACAATTGTTTTGAGAATGTTTCAGCGGATGGATCTTGAAGATTTTGAACGCACAAATTTACTTTCAGTTGTACTTTTTCAACATTAAGCCACAATGACGATGATTTTAAGCACGCGTTGATCTCATCAGCGTATGTTGAACGCGGAATAACGGGAAGTGCTTGTCTGAAATCACCTGAAAAGAGTAACAGAGTGCCGCCAAATAGTTTGTCGTTGTTTTTTACATCTTTCAATGTCCTGTTCGACGCCTCAATCGAATGTTTGTGTGCCATAGTGCATTCATCCCAGATAATAATTTTACACTATTTCAGCACTGTGGCCATGGACGATTGTTTTTTTTATGTTGCACACTGCGTCTGGGATATTTTGAATATTTAGTGGCAGTTTAAATAATGAATGAGCTGTTCTGCCTCCATCCAATAAAGTTGCCGCAATGCCAGATGATGCAACAGCCAATGCGATGCCATTATTTGATCGTATTTCGGCGATAATTAGCGAAATAAGGAATATTTTGCCAGTTCCACCTGGTGCACCCAAAAAAAAAAAAAAAAAAAAAAGAATCCACCTTGTCCTGCCAAAACTGCGAGCATGATGCGGTCGTAAATGGTTCTTTGTTCTTCATTCATTAGTGAGACATTGCGAGCAACAATCGCTGCCATTTCTACAGTATTGTATTGTAGTTCACGATTCAATTCAGTGCTTATTAAATCAGATGCATTTCGATTTGTTGAATGCATACCGAAATGACTGAGTGGTAAGTTGGCAATGATAATGCAAAGATCTTCAATAGCAATCAATGTTTCATTGTACATAGCGTCACTGAATACTATCGTTAGATCGTTTCACCGTTAACGATGTTGATGCAATATATCATCAGTCATTGAGTCTTTGTGATTATCCCTTAATGTCTCTGCTCGGGCCGGGAAAAATGTAGTCAACACTATAGCGAATAGTAGAAGAATTTGTTTTGCTGTACAGTTCAGTCCTACTTCAGCAAGCATACACTCCCACTGGTTGTCGTCTTCCAGCAAGCCGAGTGCAAGGCATGCATCTTTATACGTTGGATACTGTTGTCCATTCACTTTACGTAAATCTTGAAATGACAAAGGGCCGATGACATTAACCAATAACAGTCGAAGATAAAAGCACTCAGTCTGCCTTGGATTGACTGTAAATACTCGTCCCAAGGTGTTTGATTTGAATAAACCGGGACATACATCAATCGGCGTGCCTTGCTTGCGGGGCATCCATTTTTTTGTTGGAGCCCATGTGAAATAGCGTGGTACTTCTGAATAGAGTAATGTCCGTGCAAAAGCACCAAAAGCATCCGCACGATTACACAATTCAAAAAATTCGGTGAGTGTAGTTTTTGGTGGATTTATAGCACGATCAATCGCTGTCTCGCTCATGAAATGCACGCGCTGGCCATTTTCAAGATGGGCGGCTAAATGAAGAACTGTTGGATCCCGTTCATGAATTGGGAAACCAAAGATACGCCAAACAGCTTCATTGGAGCTGACGTACCGGCCAATTTGGTAAAGTGTTATTTCATTGTTGTTATTCATCGGAGGAGCATTCACATTGGCATTTTCAACTCGAAATATAGCCATATCACTGCCTTTATTCACATACTTGCAAATGTATTTGATGCTCTTCACTGAACTGCAGAACTGAACATTAATATGAGCATTCAATGTTTTGCTCAGTAGAGGCGAATATGGGACCACCCAACGGTTATCAATGTCAATATTTATGTTGTTGACATAGATGACCGCCATAGATGATAAGATTGTCCGCCATTATCGGGATTTCTTCGACGATATATTGGATATCCGTCAACATTTGTGATCGTGAAATTTTTCGGAAAACTTTTAGTACATTTTCCATCTGCACAAATAATAATGGCCTAAAAAATCATTTTTCATTTTAACATAAAATAACTCCGTCGGATATTGACGAATTTTTTAAAAGAATATACCATTTTAACTAATTTTAACATTTTAACAATATTAACGTTGAAAAAATATTTTAAACACTTACGGTTAAAAATTCATTTTTCATTTCAACATTAAATAAATTCTGACATCTTGTTTACGATTCTAAAATATTAACTTTGAAAAAATATTTTAAACACTTCGTAAGATACGGTTACGATTCTAAAAATATTAATTTTGAAAAAATATTTTAAACACTTCGTAAGATACGGTTACAATTCTAAAAATATTAATTTTGAAAAAATATTTTAAACACTTCGTAAGATACGGTTAAAAATTCATTTTTCATTTCAACATTAAATAAATTCTGACATCGTGTTTACGACAACTCACGCCATCTAGGTGGAAAAAATGTTGAAAAAGTTGGTTAAAAATTAATTAAGAAAGAACTAATTAAGTTACAACTTTCATTTGTAAATCTAAACCATTCTCGAATCCACCTGAAGACACACAGAAAATTTCATTAAACTCAGTCCAGCCGTTTAGGAGGAGTTCAGTGACATACACACGCACAAAAGAAATATATATATAAAGATATATATATATATATATATATATATATATATATATATATATATTTAAATTTAGATTTTGTGCTGTTGAATTATTCTCAAACGAATTTTTATATTTAGTGAATTTTCAGGCATTTTTCACTTCAAACATTTCACATAAACCCCCATTTATCAAAGACGTCTGTGATTAGAATAATAGTGTGAAATAAATAAATAGATCGATAAAATAAAATAAAACTTTATTATAATAAAGATAATTTAATATATTATTTTTCTTTTCATTTGAGACGTTTTGATAAATATCAATAAAAATTCCTGACGAATTATCCTGGAACTCCAGGAGTATAAAAAGCACGATAATCCACATATATTTCCTAGAAGATTTTGTTCCGAAGGCAAAAAAGATATTAGTAACAAATTAAAAAAAAAAGAAACAGTGAAAAGAAAAAAGAATTGAACTAACTTTAAAAAAAAAACATAAAGTGCATTTGTAGCTGCAACATACAATTATGAGACTCAGTTTAGTCACATGCATTCATTTATATCTGAATAACGCGTATTTCATGGAAATACAAAAAAATCTTTAAAAAAAAAAAAAAAAAAAAAAAATGTGAGGGGGGGGGAGCTTTTTTTACTGTAACATCTATCGCACATATTAAATATATCTATTAAAAAATGGTCATATTTCATCAGATATTTAATTTTTTTTTCCTTAATTCTAATTATAGTATGCTGTGTCTAACGTAGCATGTACAATTTTCTCAAAGAAGTTTACCGATGATTCGGTCCGGTCCCAGAAAGATATACCCCACCCGCTAGGATACCCTAGCTCCGCTTCGATACATTTTCTTTATCTAATTTGTTGTTTAGTTTTATTAAGGTCGGTTCCATATTTCAGTATTCATGCAACTTCACAGTAATTCCAATCCAATAATCACCATATTGCATGTTTATGTGAAATATTATGCCCTATTCTTTAATCACATTTCTTGCGACCATGGAAGCCTCTGCGCAAGTGCGGATTGAACGAGTCCAGTGTTAAAATAGGGGTGACTGAGAGAAAACAAGCGATAAGGGAACACCGAATAACTGGATGTTTGTCAAATAACTATCTCTCGCCCAATTTTGCATCCCTCCAAACTTTTGGACTCGGCCTCACTGCTAGTCGTAGGAAACGTGGCCGCACTATATTCTGCCATATGTTAAATAGATCACAAATTTCGAATAACTTACGAAAATTTCAAAATCCTCATAATACACGTTTAGGCAAAATTTTGGCCAATTCCTCAAAGTAAAAAAAAAAAAAAAAAAAAAAAACTTGAATTTTGAATAATTTACAAAGTTTATAAAGTAGAATGTTTATAATCAATTATGTTAATTTTTGCATCACAAATAATATTTTAAAACTGGTCCAATATCTTTATGATGAAAATAATCCACATAATAGACAAAATTTTGTTTTATTGTTAATAGGCAAAATTTTGCTTTATTCTTCAAAGTCAAAAAAATCGTAGAATTTCAATAACTTATGAAGTTTTCAAATTAAAATATTGAAAACAAATAGAGTTCTTGCCAGTTTCATAAGCAATATTTTAAAACTGGTCCGATCTCTCTGTGACTATTTGTTCTTGATATATAG
Source organism: Salticus scenicus (assembly GCA_963930645.1). Classification (NCBI taxonomy): domain Eukaryota; kingdom Metazoa; phylum Arthropoda; class Arachnida; order Araneae; family Salticidae; genus Salticus; species Salticus scenicus. The sequence continues at coordinate 267,266,005 of OZ005656.1, read as the reverse complement.
TGTACACAAACTAACAAACTAAAAAACTGACAAACTGACACTGTACAGACGAGCATTACTAATTTTGTGACTTTCAGATTCCTCATGCCCTCAATCCATGTAAAAACATCAAAAAACGGCAGTCGAAAATTTTGAAAATTATTTAAGTTCCCCATAGCTACTCCATGATAGGAAACTAAATCCACTGTCTATGGTTGAATATTCTACATGTTATAATTAGAAATAAAGTTTTTATTTTTATTTTTATTTTTATTTTTATTTTTTTTAATAACCTTTACTTATTCTTATGATTAACCCTACATTTCTATATATATGTATACATATATGGGGAATGTAATAAATATCGGGAAATATCTATATAATATTTCTCTAATAGGACCAGTTACTAGTAAATTTTGTGGAAACCATATGATAGTGAAATTAAAAAAATACACGAGAATAAAAGATAATATTTATAAATAGAAATATTTAAGCACGCGGACTCAGCTCAGTGATCTAATAAGAAAAAATAACGAAATTTGTCTGATTGGTCTGATGACATTATTTTATGGAAAAATGTATTTTTAAAAGTTGTTTCCTGAGAATCTTTGTAAGCGTCATTTTAAACCTGCAATACCTTAACGATATAAACAGAATATGAATTATTATCCTAAATTGACTAAAAAACGCAATCATAACAGATATAATCAAAATAGGAATTAATTTTTCTTAAACAAAATATTATGCCAAAATAAATAAATAAAAAGTCATCACCAACATGGCGACAAAAATTTTAAAGGTGTCATGGGGGTCCTATACTAAAACTGCACTGCCTGTGGAAGTATGAAAACTGGGTTGTCAACTACGATTTTTATTTTGAAACCTTTTTTTGAATGATTTTAGTTTCACTATTGAACACTGTAATTTGGTGCTAATATTTATTTGGTTCTAATAATTATTTGGTTTCTGGTAAATTAAAAAAAAATTTAATTAGGTGATAAAATTGGTATAATATTTATGAGTTTAAAATTTTAAAGGCAAATAAGAAAATAAATAAATGCAAATTATTAGCAAACCCGTGCAAAATTTCCCTAGTAAATCATCATCATCATCATCATCATCATCAATTTCAGCCTTTAACAATCCACTACAGGATGAAGGCCTCTCCTAGATGATTCCAAACTGCCCTGTTTTTTGCAATTTTTCTCCATTCTGCAAATTACATGATTTTACGATTAACAATGACGATTTGGTTATTGAAAAAGTTGTTGATAAAGCGTTATTGGTGAAGATGTTTTCCCTCAGGTAAGAACCGACGACTGAAGCTGCAGTTAGCGGTATGTAACCAGATTGTAACTCGCTTGCAAACTGTAATTTATGGTGATGGCGGGCACGTAGAATTCGATTTATATACCTCTACACATTTGCATGCAAATTAAATATAGTTTTTCACGGAAATGTGTGACTTGCTCTCGTACAGTGCCCTCTATTGATGAAAATCTAAACTATTATTTTTTTCTTTACAAAAAAAAGAAAAAAAAAAAAAAATCCCTTTTTACGAGAAAAACTTTTTTGAAAACTACGTTGAATTCTACCCAATCCCTTCAATTTTTATGAATTTTTGAAATGTCCACAAATTTATGAGACACCCAGTATTTAAAAGAATTCGAAAATTCAATTATTTAAATTTGAAACATTTGAACAAAACGATTTAAAAATCAAATCCATATATGGACAAATGTAAACACAGAATAACTTTATCAGAATTGATTGCAGGTGTTGTAAATTTAAGTTAATCAAAAATTTCAATAGGCATGAAATCTTCCCAAAACTTACCTTATGTATTTACATCACATTAAAGTAGAAATTTGTTTCAATTGATTAGTAATCGTATCATTTTATTTTGAACTATTTAAATGAAAAATATTGAAAATTTAAACAGCCGTAGATGTATATATCATCTAATTCTACAATATTATTATTATGTGTACATTTTAATTTTTTAATTAGAAATAGGGTGGTCTTCAATTTCATTGCATCTCTGTTTGCTACACTCATGCCTACTTAGTTTCCCCTAGCTAACAGTCATGTATTTATTTCGATCCGACACGCTTGTTGAGAATTTTTTTACAATTTATGAAATTTATGTACACAATTTTTACTAATTCCTTTGCAACAACAGTCCACCGGTGCGTTTTTTAACTACTTCAAGTGGTTTTGTTCACGTTTATAGCTCTGTTTCTGTTTTATCATTTTTACATCTATATTAATGAATTAAAATTACTGGAACTTATTGGGAAAAGTAGAGAATTAGCAAGCCGTGACAAAGATTTCAGGGACCTGAGTCCACCCTTTCAAATTTTCGGTGACTTTTTTTTTTTTTTTTTTTTTTTTTAACTATTTTTCGTGCATTTTCTGACTGGTGTCAGTGGAATAGTTTTTACGCATTTGTATAAGCCTGCTTTTTTCTTCTTCTTTTTCTTTCTTTCTTTCTTTTTTTTTTTTTTTTACTTTAATTTTTGACGTATTTTTGACCCTTTTTTTTACCCCATGGAGAAGTGCAATTATTTTAACGGTCGAATTAATTAAAAAAAAAAAAAAAAAAACTTAAAATTTAGTGATAGAAAATATTTTTTACATATCATAGTTGAAACGTAAATTACACTGCTCGGCAGGAAAATTGCCTCTGACACCATTTCAACATATTCTTATGTAAAACGACCTCCTGAATCCGAATAGGACGCCCATTTTGCCCTATCACCCACCGTTTTTTAGGAATGGCCCCCCCTATTTTTATCATTTTTCAGTGATTTCATGGCTATAAATTTGATTTTTAGGAAGGAGAAGAATTATTTTAACCGTTAAATATCTTCTGAGGGGCTGCAGAGTTGGAAAATTCCAAAACATGGACATTTGGGACAAGGGAAAAATTTTGGGGGGATTTGCCACAGAAATTATGCATTACATGTCTTATATTTTTTTTTAATCTGTTATTAATGTTATTTTTTAAACTTTATATATTTTTTTGTTTTTAGGTTTTAAATTAATTCTTTTTCATTCTTCAAATCAGATTGATGGTCATAAAATTATCGAACAGGGAATGAAATTGGGGGAGGGTGTGGTGTAACTAGAAAACGGTGGGTGGCTGGGCAAAATGGGAGTCCTATTCGGATTTAGGAGGTCATTTTACATAAGATTCAGCAAAAATGGTATCAGATCTCTTTTTTTTTTTTTTTTTTTTTCCAGAGCAGTGTTATTTGTTTTGATGTGCTCGTATTGTCTCAAGAAGAACCAAAAATGTTCCTTCCCCTCATGGTGATGAAAGTTCTCGGCTGTTTCCTCTCACGAAATGATGCCGAAAAAAGAAAATATGTAAGCATTATTCCTCCCACAATCGGCATTTCTCTCTAAACGCATTACCCAGCTGGTCTGCGTGTAACCCAAACAGTTTACAAGACATTCCATGCGATTTTCATGTAAATGTGATTTTGAGCACTTCTGCCAAACATTCGGCTTCACACTTATTGGCGTTTTCCCACGTTTTCTGGAACACGTGCCACCCGCTATGGCGGAAAATGCAGTCGCCCTTCTTCAATGTAACGGCAGGAAGTCAACCTGCGGAGTTGGAAAATTTATTTATACCCCCACGCGAAAACCCTAGGCGGTCTCCCCTTCACGTAACCTGGGCCCTGGATATTTTCTCTTCACTTTTTTATCCTTTTGTCTAGCATCCCTTTTGATTACGCTCCCTTTTTCCATTTTATTTCAGTTACATAAATGTGAAGACGGAATGTCTTTCACTGTTGAATTTCCTTTGGCAAAACCGCTTCATTTTCCCAAACACAGGAATTTCTTAGTCGAAAATTCCAAAATATGTTTTCCTTCCTTTGGTACACACAGTCATATTCAAAATATCAAAGGAACGTGTATCAAAAGAGTAACCGTACTGTACTTTCTGTGCGTAAGTCTTCTCAAAAATAGAAACACACGTGGCGTGCTCCATGTTGCATTATTTTCCAGCGGTGTTTTCATTTAACCTACTCTTGGAAAAGTAAGAAATTCTGAATCATTCAATACGTATAGTTATAACTTTATTTATTTATTTATTTATTTTTATTTTTTTTCAAAATAATAACTTCAGCATTATAAATCTGAAGTAAACACAAAAAAAGAAAGAAAATAAAAAAAAAAATAAATAAAAAAAAAACTAGTATGTTGTGGCTACCACAAGACTTTCTTCTATATTTTCTTATACAAATTTACTAAGGGCAAATAATTTATTAAAGCTATTCTTTATTAAAATAATCTAACATGATGAATGCAAATTATTTTCATCTTAGAGAAAACTGACATTAAATATCCAAAGAAAGACAGTTTTATTGTCTGTGAATAACATCTTAAAAAATTATAATGACCATCTCACATATCAAGTTTCGTACAGTTATAAGCCATAGAAGATGAGATATAGCCTTTCTGTTATCGAGGAAATTTCCAGTATAACAGCGCCATCTATTGGCCTATAATCATCCAACTCGAATCAGCATGTTTCATAATAGCTTTCTCACATATTAAGTTTTGTTTGATTATACGCAATAGAACCTGAGATATAGCCTTTCCTTAAATTACAGAAATCGCTGTGTAGCAGCGCCACATGTTGAGCGGTTGACACTAAAAGTTAATACGTACTAATTTATGTCAACATGCATCTACTTATAATTTTATATGCAATTATGTGCAATAGTTCATGAGATATAGCCTTTCCTTAAACTGCAGAAATCACTGTTTAGCAGGGCCACCTGTTGACCAGTTGATACCAAAAGCTGATAGGAACTAATTTATGTCAGGGTGCATCTACATATAAATTTATATGCAATTTTGTGTAGTAATTCTTGAAATATAGCCTTCCCTTAAATTTCAGAAATTGCTGTATAGCAGCGCCACCTGTTGGCTGATAAGCATTTAAATTGAATCAGCATAATGTCGCATAATTACCTTCTTAGATATCAAGTTTTGTTTGATTATACGCAATAGAACCTGAAATATAGCTTCCCCTTAAATTTCGGAAATCGCTGTATAGTAGCGCCACCTGTTGAGCGGCTGACACCAAAATTTGGTGGGCTCTAATTTAGGTCAAGGTGCATCTACATATATACTTATATGCAATTCTGAGATACAGTTGGCACAAAATTTTTGTCTCCACTCTCTCTCTCTCTCTCTCTCTCTCTCTCACACACACACACAGAGACAGACGAACAGACAGACATTTTCTAAAAATGATAAAATCGTATTCTAGACCTCTCAAAACGTGTCGGAAGTCGAAAAATCGGAAGTCGAAAATTTTTACGAATCCAATACTTTCTTCTATTGAATATAGAAGAACGTAAAAAACATTTATAAGATTTTGTTTTTGCACAATTTGTGAAAGAAATTGTATATATATATATACTTTTCAATTTTTATGTCTAATAAAATCTTCAAAGTCGGGATGTAGGTAGCGTGTTTCTTATGCATGTATTTTTATATATACATATTATGTATGTATAAAATATATGTATAATATATTATGTATGTATGTTTCTATGTGTTGTTGAATATGTTTAGATTACTTCAGCATATTCAACAATAAAAATGTTATTATTATTATTTTTATTTTAATCAAATTATCTTACAAGTTTAAATGTCACATAGATTGTATTTCAAAAAATCCTTTGTAGGTGAATGTGTTTCTTTATATTTACTTCTATATATTCAACAAAAGGAAATTATTTTGCAAAATTAAATGAAAATAATAGATTGTACTTCGCGAAATCATATTATATATATAAACTCATTCATGACTATGTCTTGACAACTTACAACTGCAAATTGTCTCAAATATTATACAGGCGCAATCGCGCAATCTATTTCTATTCACCAGTATTTGTACAAATATTCTATCATACGCGATAATGCGTGTGCGGGTTGTATGTACCGAGGTTTTTGAAGTGAAATTGTGGCTCTGGAAAAAAAAAAAATGTGTTATAGAATGTTATAGTGATAACACAGGTACGCGAAATTATATTTCTTCCATTTTTTTTCTGAACTGCGCTGGGTGTTTCTAATGTTTTTTCATGCGCTGAATTCAGAAATAATTATCTTTTCTTCCTATCATGTAAGGATCTTTCCCAAAGAATGAAGATTGGAAAAATTCCCTCAGAGGCTGTAATAAATTCGAAACAATTAATTTATAAAATACATTGAAATAGGATATTTTTACACGTTAGCTTTTAAATGTGTTTCTTTACATCGAAGCTCCTTATAGAGCTTATTACCTTATGCACGGCTTGACGGCCTTGTGAAGAGGAGGCGGGGAGTATTCCCTATCTCTAACAGCACACTTATCCCAAGTACATCCTTTGGATGTCCCTTGGATCTCTTTTCATCCACAGGATATCTTTAGAATGTCCCGGGAAGAAGATGTGCTGCTAGGGATGCAGCATCCAACAATAATAATCTGCTAACATGATAACATTCCATCGTCCTTGATACCTCCTCTACAATTTTTAATGTCTTGATGAAACAGATTTCCTTATTCTTCACTCGCATCGCCCAGATTTTCCAGAAAATAACTTACAAGGAAACATTCAAAAGGTGTCGTCTTCAAACAATATTGAAAAAATATATATACTATATATATGTGATTCTACTCTTCCTAAAACACCAGGAAGTGAAAACATTATCGGTTGAAATGAATTACAGTGACCGCAAAAAATTATCAAATTTAAGCATATTTGGCGATTTAGTGCTGTTAGGCGTTCATTTCGCTAGCACCGAGATTGCCGTGTACGAACAGAACCGTGTTTTGTTTCTCCGCCAAGTACTCAAAATCAATCGCGTAACAATGTGAAATCGCCAAATATGCTTAATTTTGATAATTTTTTTGTGGTCGCTGTAATTCATTTCAGCCGATAATTTTTTCACTTTCTGGTGTTTTAGGAAGAGTAAAATCACGTATATATATATATATTTTTTTTTTTTCAATATTTTTTGAAGACGACACCTTTTGATTGTTTCCTTGTTAGATAGGAGTTGAAAAGTGGAACTTTAAGCACAAACAATCCAATTTGTTGTCAAAACTGTACGCGATGGAAATTTTTGAATAGTTTCTCCTTAATCAACATCCAAAAATATCCCAGAAAAACATATCGCCTTGAAGAAAAAAAATTTCATTGTCGACCTATGTAATGGATATGTTTGGCATTAACTTAGAAAAAAAAAATGAGGTTGGGGGGGGGGGGGGCTTAAAATTACATTAAGCCTTTCGCGAAATAAGTTTTATTATTATTATTGTTGTTTTTCAATAAAATTTTTACAGTAGAATTACTAATAAAAATGAAAACATAACAAGAAATATTATGTAAAAGTTTTTCTAAGAAATGTGATGATTGTATTTTGTGAAATTATCTGTCGGAGAACTAGTTTTTAGATTACTTGTGCACACTGTAAAAAAAATTTCTAAAATAGGTAAAAATTTGTAAGATATTTGGGTAGAGCAGTGTTCCAAATTGGAAAGTTCTGTGTATAACCCAAAATGGGTCAGATAAACTATTTATTTTGAGTTTCCGAATTTGTTATGTATGAAATTTTATTTTTCCGACTGAGTGAAAATAATGACTGGACCGGAACTCTAACCCCGGATCTTTGACTTACAAGGTCAAGGCTCTACCAATTGAGCTATCCAGGCCGACATCCCGGTCAGCATTACTCACTCAGACAACCTTTTAGGCAGAAACAATCTAGTCTATCATTTAGATAGCTCAACAGAAATAAGCCGCAGGAAATGGAAAACACCATTAAACAATGGGAGAAAGAAATACAATTTTTAATAAAATCACACAATCAACTGTGGAAGAAAATTGTTGTTTCAGCCTAAAAGGTTGTCTGAGGGAGTAATGCTGACCGGGATGTCGGCCTGGATAGCTCAGTTGGTAGAGCCTTGACCTTGTAAGTCAAAGATCCGGGGTTCGAGTCCCGGTCCAGGCATTATTTTCACTCAGTCGGAAAAATAAAATTTCAATAAATATGATTTTCTTCCACAGTTGATTGTGTGATTTTATTAAAAATTGTTATGTATGGTTCACTATCTTATTTTATACTTTTGTCTATAATAAATGAAGACGTTGTAGAAAATATTGTATCCCTCACCTCTTATGTACAAAAAAAAAAAAAAAAAAAAAAAAAAATCTAACATGCGCAGATGATCTAAACAAAATTTAAACATTTAGTATGTATACGTATGCAGACTGCAAAAAATAAACCCCAAAACAATTCTACCCAAAATTGGTCTCGTATCCAATTTAGGTTGAAACTTTGGGTTATAAACAGAACTTTCCAATTTGGAACATTGCTTTACCCAAATATCTTACACAAATTTTTACCTATTTTAGAAATTTTTTTTGCAATGCATATTAAACTGTAATTCATAGATATAACATTTTCAATACGGTATGATACATCGACTCATTCAGAACTATTAGTCTTGACAACTTACAACCGCAAAAGCTCTGAAATACTATACAGGCGCAATCTGTTCCAATTCACCACTGTTTGTACACACAGTCTATCATGCGCAATCATGCGTGTGCACTTATTATGGAATCGAGCTCTCTTCTTTTATTTCATCGGGTGTCATTCAGGGGTTCTGTTCAATCCCATTCTTGTCCACCGTTCAATGAAATTAGACTAGCATGGATATATTCTTGTAATAGAAGAATATGATATTTTGCTATTGATGTGGTATCAAATAAAAACTGTGTAGGAAAAAAAAAGGGGGGGGGAGGGTAGGCCACAAATTTGGGAGAATCGAGTTAAAAGTTTAATACGAAAATAAATAAATATGTTGCTATTATTATTATTATTATTATTATTATTATTATTATTATTATTATTATTTTGTTAAATATATGAGAATTCATTGAAGTAACTTCTACTCCAGATATTTCTTTATTTAAAACCTTAGTTAACACGTTGAGCGCCACGAAAATTCTTAAAATCCATTAAAATTGCATAATGATTCCGCCTGTAATAAATAAAAGTTACGCAACTTTTTAATAAATTTTCAATCATTAAATGTAATATTTTTAGTTTTATATCTTATTTTATATCCGCCACCGACGGTTGACGCGGCTTTATATCCTATTTGACACTGTCAGCCACCGATGGCTGACAGGGCGCTCAACGTTTTATTTTTATATTGGTACTCCTTTTACTTTCGGGGTAAAACTTTCACTGAACTGTTTGAAGTATAACACGTTCTGCACACTCCTAAAGTTTCAAGATGATTCCTTCAGTACTTAGAGATATATGACAGAATGTCTAGAATCTAGAATGGCTGGCATGGCGCTCAACGTGTTAATCAATTTGTGTTCGTTTTATTTATCGATCTATAAATTTATTCATAGAATTTTAAATTAGACTTAGTGTTCACCCCACTTCTGTAAAATCATACAAGAACTGGTCGAAATTTATGCTCTCCCGTATAATGTGCCCATCTGGTACCCGAATTTTTAGTGCTCTGGCTTTTAGTTACCAAATGCAGGGTTCGAATCCCAATTCACAATTGGATATTCGAGGTGATTTGAAATACACTTTAAATCATAGGTTCCAGTAAAATTAGCTTGAAGTGCAAAAAATAACTGTAGAGCGACAACTTTAACCTATATCCCTTAGATGATATCAAATTCATTTGAAATTCACTGATAAAGAAATTATATATATATGTATATGTACCTGCCAACCTACTATTTAATATCCGGAAGATTGTCAATACTTGCCCCCCCCCCCCTTTTTTTTTTCACACTAGTCTTTTTTTTTTTTTTTTTTTTAGAGAATTTTTCTTCTTATTTAATAGTAATTGCATTTGAGGAACATTTCTCTAAAAATAAAGTAGTGTGGATGTGGAGAAAGGAGCGGGTTCTAAAAATCTTCCGGAATATTAATTAGTAAACTGGCAGGTATGGATATATATATATATATATATATATATATATATATATAAATAGTTTATTTGCATACAAAACACAGTAAACAATATTTACATTCTGCATACAGTTTTTTTTCCCTCTGCCTATTTTAGTTTTTTCGTAACAATTTAACAAACCATCTCCATGCAAAATGAAATGATTACCTATATAATTGAATGTTTTTTAAAAGTAAATATATAAAATTTTAAAACAATAACTAAATTAAATCATTATCCTATAAACATATAAATTCCTCAATAACTGTAAAGTTCACTGCAATTATTTGTATTCTATTACAATGTAATGTGATATTAATAAATTTATTATAAAATAAAAATGTATTTTAAATTAGTATATGAAAAGAAAGAAAAATTAAAAAAAGCTATTACATTTAAAATAATATAATAATCAGATTTTTCCTATATCATGTGTGTTTATTTGTTTTGTTAGTTATTATTTTTGTTTATTGGTTAATTTATTTTTAATAACAAGTTCAATGCAATTTAAAGCAACTTTTGTATTACAACTCCTATCCACGAAAACCTATATAATAATATTCGGGGAAAAAAACAGATTAAATAATTAAAATACAGCTTTTTTTTTTTCTTATTTTAAGGGGCTGTGAATAGAAAAATTAACTGTTTTAAATTTTTATGCTTAAAATGCTACTAGTATAGAACTGATACTAAATAAATTATTAAATAAAATAGTTATGAAAACCGAAATGTATAAAATAAAAATATGTTTATTCAAATTATTAACACTATATAAAAAATAATCATTTTTATTATAATGTCGAGCATTGGAGAAATTATTACAATTATTATTATTAGAAAAGTTTTATTTCTAGGATCTTTATATAATTATTTGCTATTTTTTTTTTAACTGACTTAATATTATTTAGATATAAAGCAGGAGTGTAATTTTAGCATTTTAGTACGGTCAACAACAATAATACCATCTACTTACTTGTACTTTATTTTACTAATTATATATATATATATATATATATATATATATATATATATATATATATATAGATTCTATATAACTGTATCATATGCAGGAATGGGGATTTGGTACAGGACTCATGCTACTATTTACAAAGACAAATATTTTTCTTATTCAATCTAAGATTTACTAAAAAGAAAATTTTCCTCATAAATAGTGGTATGAAACCTGCAGCAAATTCCCATCCATGTATATATCTATTAATTAACAAAAAGACGTTCTATGTCGTGCAGTACTTCATTTTTGTAAATAATTTCTATTATAGGGAAATTATTATTAAATATTAAGGTAATGAGAGTTATAAAATATAGCTTTTGTGATATTTGATGAATTTTGTGATATTTGTGATAGCTGATGATGATTTTTTAAAAGAATTAAATATTTTTTATTAATCAAGTTAAGGACTTTGTGTAAATCAAAGATTTTAATAATGATTAGAAAAAATCTTATTATACAATTATTTTATGCATACAATTTCGGATAATTGATTGGAAATTTATTAGTTAAAGATTTGGTTTTCGTTCCTTTTTCTTTCCACCACTACCCTCCCCTTAAATTAAAAATATTAATTTTCTTATTTTTTGATAGCTTGTACAATATGTTGCACATTACATAAATCGAAATTTTTAGTACTTCAGTTTGGAAATTGCTTACTGTTCCATGTTATTTAATCAAAGAATATTATAATTAATTTATGTAATTTTTACAAAAGTTATTTTTATTATGATTGTTGCTGTTGTTGTAATAATAATAATAATAATAATTATTATTATTATTATAGAAATTTTGAGGAAATAAAATAAAGAGCTGTAAATTTTATAAATTATGAATTAAATTCATTTTGTAAATGTCCGAGAAAAAATAAAGAGTTTTAATTTTGTTTAAAAATATAAAAGATTGTTTGTCACTATTTTAGTTAATAAATTTATAATTCATTATTAGAACTATGATTTTTAATATCATTAATATTGTTTCCTTAAATTTTACATTCTTTTTTTAAATCTAATGATTTTTATTTTGCAATATACATTTGCATATTATAAAATATTTTTATATGTTAACTGACTATATAATTAATGTAATATGTATTTAGTGTTCATTTAGTATATTATATATTTAGTGTATTTAATGTATAAAAGTGTGTTTCTGTATTTAGTATATTAACTAGAAAATGATTATTTTTTTATTATATAAAATCTATAAATGCAAAATAAAATCAGCTGATTGTTTTTTATATTATATATAGTTACTAATTTTTAGGAAAAACATGGAGTTATTTTGGCAACTGAAGGAATTTATTGAACATTTTAATAACATTCTTAATAAAGTGAAATATTTCATAACTTCTAAATAATGTGTCGATATAATAACTGTGATGGAAATTGCATCGGTTTTATACCATTTAAAAATTTTTTACGTGTATTTGTTTAAGTATAGATACGGCATTTCGGAGAGAAAAAAAAAAAAAAGAAAGAAAGAAAAAGAAAAAACGAAGAAGAAAATATAATATAAATGCTTAAATTTTGTATATCCTGAAGCATCATAAACAGAAAAGAAAAGTTTACTAAATAATAAATAATTAATATAATTAATATAAATTGCTAATGTCAAATGCCGTAATTTGGCTTAATTTGTATAATTTATTGAGAATAATTCTTATAATCCAAAATATTTGATTGATGTAAAAATTAAAGATGTTATTAATACACATGATAAATTTATAATGATGTAAAGCAATTGTGTTTAATTTAATATTAAGCAATGATGCCTAAATTCCGAATAAATTAAAAGGAAAAGAAGAAAGAAGAAATAAAATTAAATAATAATAATCATGCTATCTGCCTAATTGCTACATTCAGTTTTAAAATAAATTAAAAATTGATTTAAAATCGGGGTAATGTTACGGCCAATTGCAATAAAATATTAATATTACAACGTATAATTTGTTTCATAACTCATTGATCAGCTATGAAAGGGGGAGATGTTAAACATTTTCGTTTATTTGAATATAATTAGAAGTGACATAGAGCAACAGTGCCAGAACAGCAAGAGAGAGAGAGAGAGAGAGAAGGGGGAGGGTAGTGGAGAGAATTTTCGTTTCCATTCTGACACGTACCAGAGATTCTAAAATTGTAGTGCATTCTTGCATATATGCAAAGTCGCTATCCACCTACCAAAAAAAAAAAAAAAAAAAAAAAAAAAGATTAAATTCGAAATAATAATATTGACCTTTGCAATAAGATATTAAGATTACAATATGAAACTTTTTCCTAAAGTATTTCGCAGATAAGAATATATAGAGGGTGAGTAGGTAAGAAAGGCCGGTTCTGGCGCAGGCGGCGGAGGCACTGAGGCACCGGCAAGTCGTGCGGGTGCCGCACCACCCCCTGAGGGGTCTAGATGGGTTGACGTTGACCTTGAGACATCCTCTAACTTGATCGTGAAACGTGACGAGGGTATTAATGAAGAAATTTAATTAAAAAAATTAATGAGTGATTTTTTGTAAAAGGTGACGACGGTATTAAAGTGATGTTTGCGGTATAAGGTAAAAAGCATGCTATTGTTTGTGAGTCATTAGGAAATTAATTAGGAGGTTAATTAAGAGGTTAATTAAGAAATTAATTAAGAAATTAATTAAGAAATTTAAAAATTGAGGGATAAATAAGAAATCGATGAAATATACGAATGTGGATGTGCATAGAGTATGAAAGAAATAGAGAGGTTTGACTGGGGTTCGAACCCGACACCTTGCAGTAAAAATATTTCAGTAGTTTTCACGTGTGTGTGAGTGATTTTTATAGTATATGTCTGCACTGTTCTTTTAAAACTATAAATGCTAGTGTCCGAAAAGAATTCAATCGTTTTAATGATATTAATTAGAGAATAATAATTAAGAAAAATATTAATTAAGGATCTTCTTGTAAAAAATCGTCAATTATTTTCCGAAAAAAAGGCAATGAAAGCAAAAATTAAGTATAAAGAACGAAAGAAAGTTTAGAAACATAGATTTTGACTGAGATTCGAACGATTCAACCATTTAAATTATATAAATTTACAGAATAATAATTAATAAAGTATTAATTAAGCATTTCCTTCTAAAAGATTACGAATGTTTTATGAAAAATGACATTGAGAGTTAAAATTAAGTATAAATAATGAAAGAAAGTGTAGCAATAGAGACACCTGACTGAGATTCGAACCCGGCGCCTGTTTGAAGTGAGGAAACAGTAGTTTACAAGTACTTTAACCACTGTTCTTTAGAAATATACCTACACAGATCTTTTTAAACCTAAGAATACAAATGTTTGAGAACGACTCAACCATTTAAATAATATTAATTACAGAATAATTAAAAAATAATAATTGAAGATCTTGCAAAATTCGCTAATATTTTATGAAAAAAAGATGATGTATGTGAAAATTAAGTTAAAAGATGTTTAAAATCTCAAATGTATAAGTGAAATTAAATTAGAATGAAAGACGAGAATTGTTTTTTGAAAGATAACTAAAAAGAGTGATTAAAATTTCTTATTAATTACTTAATTGAAGAAAGTTCGTTAAAAAAATACTTTTCATCATAAAGATTTTTTTAATTGTGAATACTAACTAGCATCCATTTTAAACTGTATATATTTTTTTACTAAATAGAATAAAGATCGACTTAATTCGCCAATGGTGACGTCACAATGTTTTTAGGGAAGAAGGTGACCATCCCTTTAAGCATTTTCTTAGAATCGGGGGGAGATGCTATTGTACATTCAATACAAGAAAGAGGAGGAAAAATACCAGTTTTGCCGCTACCTTTAACCGTGTTTAAATTTGATTATTGTTAGACGTTTTAAAAATATAAATTCATTTCTTTCTATCTTTAGAAGAATCTTATTGATTATTTGATATACAATATGGGAATATAATAACTTTTAATAATAGACATTTTCAGTAGATTTTTACAAATCGCTACAAAAAATTCATTACAACTTCAGAAAATCAAAAGTTTTTTAGATATAATTTGTAACTTTTTCGAATAATCCTTCACATATTAGACTACACCCTTACATTTCTTTAGTGTAAACCCGTGAAATTTTACCAATAAAATCAGAAATAGGGTCGTAAAAATAAGAATTTGGCATGATTTAAAATAAATTTTAGGATATATCTACAAAAATTTTAGAGTATTTGGCGATAATTCGGATTTGGTGAGAAACACCTAGTATTAATTTCGAGTGGAGTAAAATTTTGTCACATGCTAACTTATTTTTGCGTGAGTGAAGACATCTGTTTTTTAACCTGAATTCAGTACTACATAAAAATTATTTTTTCAAGATGGATGTCAGAACAGATATTATTTTGTTAAATACATTTACTCATATATTCAATAGATCACATCTACGCAAATCAGAACTAGGGATTATAAATCAGCTTAAATTTCGAATGAATGAATTTATCAATTCAGAAATTAGTAATCAACTTTATGAAAATGTTGATATGTTATCTGATGAAAATTTTTATACCTGTTTAGATATTGTTTTAAAAGAAATGATAAAAAATGAAATTAATTGGGATAAAGTTGTAATTTACTTAGTATTTTCAAGTGAACTTATGGCAAAGCGCTTTAAGAGATCTGGAGAGTTTATCATACTTTGGATAAAATTTTTTAATATCTTCCAGAAGTATTTAGGTAGTTGGATTATTGATAATCAAGAATGTATAAAAGTCAAAGAAGTGAAAAAATCATTTTTTCAAAGAATGTGGAGTTTTATCACTCGATCATAATATGAAAATTGTAAAAATATTATCTGCTATGTTGAACTATGTTCAGTTCAATCTGTAAAAGAACAATGTTCAAGAAAAATGTATGTATGTAATGTGAAATTCAAAGTAAATAAAGAACTTTAAATGGGAATTTTGTTTAAGAAAAAATTATTTGAAGTAAAATTCATCTTTAAAAAATAAATAAATAAAAATAAAAATAAAAATAAGTTGATCAATGTAAAAAAATAAATAAATAAAAATAAAAATAAAAATAAGTTGATCAATGTAAAAAAACTGAAAAATTCACTAAAAATATAAGAAACGCATTTTCACAATAATAAGATTGTAAATGTAAGATAAAATCACAAAATTACCAGCATAAGAGACTGTAGGTATTCGAAAAAAAATTATGAAGTCAACAATTTTGGTGTTAAACAGCACATCTTATTTTACAAAGTACTAAGTTTTTTTAAAGTCATTTAGTTTGAAGTTTTTCAAACTTATACTTATAAACTGAAATTTTTGTGAATGTAAAATTTTTTACACAAAGTATTTTAGAAAAAATATCATCTCAGAAATTAACTAACTTATTTTTAGAATAAAAATATAAGAAACTTATTTTTACTAAAATATTTTTGTACAAAGTATTTTAGAAATTTAGATAACTTGTTCTTGAATAAAAATATAAGAAACTTATTTTCACAATAATAAGATTATAAATGTAAGATAAAATCACAAAATTACCAGCTTAAGAGGTTGTAGGTATTCGAAAAAATCACGAAGTCAACAATTTTGGTGTTAACAACACATCTTATTTTACAAAGTGCTAAGTTTTTTAGTCATTTAGTTTGAAGTTTTTCAGACATATGCTTATAAACTGAAATTTTTTGTAAATGAAAAATTTTTTACACAAAGTATTTCAGAAAAAAATATCATCTCAGAAATTAATTAACTTATTTTTAGAATAAAAATATATGAAACTTATTTTTTCTAATGATAAGAATGAAAATGTGAGATAAAAACTCATTCTTACCAATTTAAGAGACTGTAAGTATTTTAAAAATTATGAAGTATGCAATTTTAATGTTTCACATGTGTTAATAACGCATCTTATTTTACAAAGCACTAAGTTTTTAAAAGTCATTTGGTTTGAAGTTTTTCACACATATGCTTATAAATGAAATTTTCGTAAATGAAAAATTTTTACACAAATTATTTTAATACAAATTCTATCTCAGAAAAATTAACTTTTTCTTTTTAGGTTGAAAATGTAAGATAAAAATCTAACACTTATCGAATTTAGAAGCTGCAGATGTATGATGAAATCATGAACTTGAAACTTTAAGTATTAACAACCTACCTTCTTTGAAAATACTAAACCACAAGTTTCGAAAAATCTATAATCAACTGTTAAAAAACATAGAATATTTTTTCCCCTAAAATGTTTAACGTAGATGCTACATCCATAAAAATACAGAGTGAAAGTGTACAAATTATCTGTTTAGACATGTTGATAAACTAGAATTTTCCACAAGATTCGAGTATTATAGCAAGATATGGGATAATATTTGGCTAAATTTCCACTAATATTGGCGATAGTTATAAAAATTTGGCATGAAATAAGAGAATTTGCCGTAAATTCTTAAGTAAAACTGATGAACGAAGAAAAAATTTGAATTAGTTACATTCTTTTCTCGCTGTAGAGTTGTCTAAGTTCTCATACTTAGTATTTTTTAAAGTCTTACTTTTAGAGTGATTTTTTACACTTCGCTAAACTGAAGTACAAAATGAATAATACTTTAACGTCCGAGGAGACACACGTTTCCGTTCAACAAACCCCTTCATCAGGTTTTGAGGATAAGAAGTTATCTAAACTTTTTATTTGTCCAACTTGTAAGAAGCCATTTTTTAAAAAATCCTATCTTACTAGACATGTCAAGGTTCACAATGATATTAAACCTAATATTTGTTACGTGTGTGAGAAAGGGTTTGTTACTTTACATCGTTTAAAAAGACATATGGAAACCCATAGAAAAATTTCCATAAGATACAAATGTGAATATTGTATTGAAAATTTCAATCGCAAGTGTGATTTATTTTAACATAAGAGATTATTTCATCAAAAAGTCTTACCTGAACATCTATGTATTATTTGTAAAGATGCTTTTAAACACAAGTATGAATTGGAAAAACACAAGAGGGTGCATTATCGTAAACCTGAGTATCTATGTGAGGAATGTTCTATAACCTTTACAACAAAACATGCTTTTTCAAACCATAAGCGAAAAAGTCATAAAAAGACTTTACATACATACTGTTGTGACGAATGTACTGATACTTTTTCAAACAGACGACATTTTTTAAAACATAAAAGAAATATGCATAAAAAATCTTTAATGCAAACTAGATGTGATGAATGCAGTGAAACTTTTCAGTGTAAGTATGAATTATTGCAACATAAGAGAAAGAATCATCTTAAAGACTTTAACATACGTAGAAATTGTAATGATCGAAGCACTAACAATGAATTATCAACAGTTAATAATGACAGTGAGAATCTGGACTTGTTAAATTTTTTGGATAATTTTCACATTGAATGTGTGAATGGTGTTTTTGACTTACATTCCAACAACTTTCAGAATGAAAATATAGACTTAGACTTAAAAAATTTTTTGAACAATTCGAATGTGGAATATACAAGTGGAAATAATATTGATGATTTATCAGCCAAAGATGAAAATAAGGACTTAAATAATTTTAACCTGATACAAACTGATTTACCTCTAGTAAACTATGACAATGAAAGTCTGGACTTGTTAAATTTTTCGTATAACTTTAATCCCAAGTGCTTGAATATTTTTTCTGCTAACGACGAAAATATGAATTCGAATAATTTTAGTGCGAAGGAAAATGAGTTGGTGACAGATAACTTTAACAATGAAAATCTAGACTTGCTAAATTTTTTGAATAACTTTAATACTGAATGTATGAACGATATCCCAACAATATAGATTTGCTGTCTTGTATTATTGTGAATGAATTTCAAATAAAAAGATTTCAATGAAAATGATTTGTTTTAATTTTTATTACAAAATCATCTTTTTTATAATATTTTCTATTAGAATACAAACTGAAGTGTCATCTTTTTTTAAAATAAAAACATGTAAAAAGTTTACTTGTGTATTAACGATATACTTTTTCATTACTGTAGTAGAATTGATTGAGTATAATATTTAAACACTAAGTAAAAATTATGCACAATAGTAGTTTTATAAACTATCAAACTTACATCGAAGAAGAAAAAACTTGTAAAATTGTTTTACCACTCAACTGTAAAGTACTTGTGAAAATCTTAAATGAATTTATCTTATTAACAATTTTCCTGAAAAACTAGCTTATAAAAATTTTAGATATAATTATGAAGTTAGTATTTTCCTAAGTATCACGTTTGAATCTTACTTTAAATATACATCATCAAAGTGTTTTATTCTTTAACTAAAATCACAATCTCTATTCCAAAGAGTGTAAAAATAATGTTATAGTAACAACTTAAACTTTTTTATATAGATACTTTCACGATTGTATTTTAACTTTTTTTATTTTTTAGAATACAGAAAATATTTTGTAAGAATTGTGAAAGCTTAATTTTAGAAGTTTGTGAAATTTCACAAAATTTTTTTAAACATTTTTGTCAAATGTTTTCTTTATGTCACATCACTTAAAAAAATTTAACTGTTTTTAACAGAATTGCTAACACAAAACATTAAGTTAGAAAATTTATAGATAAAACTTATAAGATACGAAAAACCATATGTGAAGTAATAACAAAAGGTGTATATACTTTCAAGTTTAGACATGGTTCAACAAGCTTGAGGAGACACTAAAACCTGTAGCTGACGTCATAACCCCTGTAGCGTAACTTTTCCCTTACTACTACGTCACAAATGTATAATTTAACAAAAAGTACTTATGTCACCCCACAATTCCTGTCTTGTATTATTTTACTTTGTGTATAAAATCAATGATCTATAAAAAAGCTTTGTCGTTTTTATACACTTTGACGTAAAAATTTTCTCCAAAAACATCAAATTATATTTCGCAAGTATGAATTGATATGTTTTTGTTTTAAATATCTCTAAGTTACATTATACCAAAGTATAATTTCTAATATTAAAACAATTCTCTCTTTACAAAAATTAACTTGTATGCATTTCTAGATCTTTAATAAAAATCTTTAATTTTTTTATCTCAAAGACTTTAAACTATTCGAGATATGTGCAGCTTAAGTGTAATCCAATACTATTTGCATAACAATGTGGAATATCATATGTTAAGAAAATCTTAAATTTTGAATATTTTTCAGTTATTAAACGAAAAATTGTCTAAAATTACAATTTTTTACTTATTTATTTATTTATTTATTTATTTTTTATTTATTTTTATTTTTTAATTTTTTTGCAATAATGTTTTAAAGATTTCTCTTATATTGTGTGTTTATGTCCACGAATGTAACTTAGTGAATTTAGTATTTCTTGTCAAAACTTTTTAGTGTAATTCTCTTCTTTAGTGAAACACTTAGTAAATTTTACACAATTTTTCGTTTAATAACTGAAAAATATTCAAAATTTAAGATTTTCTTAACATATGATATTCCACATTGTTATGCAAATAGTATTGGATTACACTTAAGCTGCACATATCTCGAATAGTTTAAAGTCTTTGAGATAAAAAAATTAAAGATTTTTATTAAAGATCTAGAAATGCATACAAGTTAATTTTTGTAAAGTGAGAATTGTTTTAATATTAGAAATTATACTTTGGTATAATGTAACTTAGAGATATTTAAAACAAAAACATATCAATTCATACTTGCGAAATATAATTTGATGTTTTTGGAGAAAATTTTTACGTCAAAGTGTATAAAAACGACAAAGCTTTTTTATAGATCATTGATTTTATACACAAAGTAAAATAATACAAGACAGGAATTGTGGGGTGACATAAGTACTTTTTGTTAAATTATACATTTGTGACGTAGTAGTAAGGGAAAAGTTACGCTACAGGGGTTATGACGTCAGCTACAGGTTTTAGTGTCTCCTCAAGCTTGTTGAACCATGTCTAAACTTGAAAGTATATACACCTTTTGTTATTACTTCACATATGGTTTTTCGTATCTTATAAGTTTTATCTATAAATTTTCTAACTTAATGTTTTGTGTTAGCAATTCTGTTAAAAACAGTTAAATTTTTTTAAGTGATGTGACATAAAGAAAACATTTGACAAAAATGTTTAAAAAAATTTTGTGAAATTTCACAAACTTCTAAAATTAAGCTTTCACAATTCTTACAAAATATTTTCTGTATTCTAAAAAATAAAAAAAGTTAAAATACAATCGTGAAAGTATCTATATAAAAAAGTTTAAGTTGTTACTATAACATTATTTTTACACTCTTTGGAATAGAGATTGTGATTTTAGTTAAAGAATAAAACACTTTGATGATGTATATTTAAAGTAAGATTCAAACGTGATACTTAGGAAAATACTAACTTCATAATTATATCTAAAATTTTTATAAGCTAGTTTTTCAGGAAAATTGTTAATAAGATAAATTCATTTAAGATTTTCACAAGTACTTTACAGTTGAGTGGTAAAACAATTTTACAAGTTTTTTCTTCTTCGATGTAAGTTTGATAGTTTATAAAACTACTATTGTGCATAATTTTTACTTAGTGTTTAAATATTATACTCAATCAATTCTACTACAGTAATGAAAAAGTATATCGTTAATACACAAGTAAACTTTTTACATGTTTTTATTTTAAAAAAAGATGACACTTCAGTTTGTATTCTAATAGAAAATATTATAAAAAAGATGATTTTGTAATAAAAATTAAAACAAATCATTTTCATTGAAATCTTTTTATTTGAAATTCATTCACAATAATACAAGACAGCAAATCTATATTGTTGGGATATCGTTCATACATTCAGTATTAAAGTTATTCAAAAAATTTAGCAAGTCTAGATTTTCATTGTTAAAGTTATCTGTCACCAACTCATTTTCCTTCGCACTAAAATTATTCGAATTCATATTTTCGTCGTTAGCAGAAAAAATATTCAAGCACTTGGGATTAAAGTTATACGAAAAATTTAACAAGTCCAGACTTTCATTGTCATAGTTTACTAGAGGTAAATCAGTTTGTATCAGGTTAAAATTATTTAAGTCCTTATTTTCATCTTTGGCTGATAAATCATCAATATTATTTCCACTTGTATATTCCACATTCGAATTGTTCAAAAAATTTTTTAAGTCTAAGTCTATATTTTCATTCTGAAAGTTGTTGGAATGTAAGTCAAAAACACCATTCACACATTCAATGTGAAAATTATCCAAAAAATTTAACAAGTCCAGATTCTCACTGTCATTATTAACTGTTGATAATTCATTGTTAGTGCTTCGATCATTACAATTTCTACGTATGTTAAAGTCTTTAAGATGATTCTTTCTCTTATGTTGCAATAATTCATACTTACACTGAAAAGTTTCACTGCATTCATCACATCTAGTTTGCATTAAAGATTTTTTATGCATATTTCTTTTATGTTTTAAAAAATGTCGTCTGTTTGAAAAAGTATCAGTACATTCGTCACAACAGTATGTATGTAAAGTCTTTTTATGACTTTTTCGCTTATGGTTTGAAAAAGCATGTTTTGTTGTAAAGGTTATAGAACATTCCTCACATAGATACTCAGGTTTACGATAATGCACCCTCTTGTGTTTTTCCAATTCATACTTGTGTTTAAAAGCATCTTTACAAATAATACATAGATGTTCAGGTAAGACTTTTTGATGAAATAATCTCTTATGTTTAAATAAATCACACTTGCGATTGAAATTTTCAATACAATATTCACATTTGTATCTTATGGAAATTTTTCTATGGGTTTCCATATGTCTTTTTAAACGATGTAAAGTAACAAACCCTTTCTCACACACGTAACAAATATTAGGTTTAATATCATTGTGAACCTTGACATGTCTAGTAAGATAGGATTTTTTAAAAAATGGCTTCTTACAAGTTGGACAAATAAAAAGTTTAGATAACTTCTCATCCTCAAAACCTGATGAAGGGGTTTGTTGAACGGAAACGTGTGTCTCCTCGGACGTTAAAGTATTATTCATTTTGTACTTCAGTTTAGCGAAGTGTAAAAAATCACTCTAAAAGTAAGACTTTAAAAAATACTAAGTATGAGAACTTAGACAACTCTACAGCGAGAAAAGAATGTAACTAATTCAAATTTTTTCTTCGTTCATCAGTTTTACTTAAGAATTTACGGCAAATTCTCTTATTTCATGCCAAATTTTTATAACTATCGCCAATATTAGTGGAAATTTAGCCAAATATTATCCCATATCTTGCTATAATACTCGAATCTTGTGGAAAATTCTAGTTTATCAACATGTCTAAACAGATAATTTGTACACTTTCACTCTGTATTTTTATGGATGTAGCATCTACGTTAAACATTTTAGGGGAAAAAATATTCTATGTTTTTTAACAGTTGATTATAGATTTTTCGAAACTTGTGGTTTAGTATTTTCAAAGAAGGTAGGTTGTTAATACTTAAAGTTTCAAGTTCATGATTTCATCATACATCTGCAGCTTCTAAATTCGATAAGTGTTAGATTTTTATCTTACATTTTCAACCTAAAAAGAAAAAGTTAATTTTTCTGAGATAGAATTTGTATTAAAATAATTTGTGTAAAAATTTTTCATTTACGAAAATTTCATTTATAAGCATATGTGTGAAAAACTTCAAACCAAATGACTTTTAAAAACTTAGTGCTTTGTAAAATAAGATGCGTTATTAACACATGTGAAACATTAAAATTGCATACTTCATAATTTTTAAAATACTTACAGTCTCTTAAATTGGTAAGAATGAGTTTTTATCTCACATTTTCATTCTTATCATTAGAAAAAATAAGTTTCATATATTTTTATTCTAAAAATAAGTTAATTAATTTCTGAGATGATATTTTTTTCTGAAATACTTTGTGTAAAAAATTTTTCATTTACAAAAAATTTCAGTTTATAAGCATATGTCTGAAAAACTTCAAACTAAATGACTAAAAAACTTAGCACTTTGTAAAATAAGATGTGTTGTTAACACCAAAATTGTTGACTTCGTGATTTTTTCGAATACCTACAACCTCTTAAGCTGGTAATTTTGTGATTTTATCTTACATTTATAATCTTATTATTGTGAAAATAAGTTTCTTATATTTTTATTCAAGAACAAGTTATCTAAATTTCTAAAATACTTTGTACAAAAATATTTTAGTAAAAATAAGTTTCTTATATTTTTATTCTAAAAATAAGTTAGTTAATTTCTGAGATGATATTTTTTCTAAAATACTTTGTGTAAAAAATTTTACATTCACAAAAATTTCAGTTTATAAGTATAAGTTTGAAAAACTTCAAACTAAATGACTTTAAAAAAACTTAGTACTTTGTAAAATAAGATGTGCTGTTTAACACCAAAATTGTTGACTTCATAATTTTTTTTCGAATACCTACAGTCTCTTATGCTGGTAATTTTGTGATTTTATCTTACATTTACAATCTTATTATTGTGAAAATGCGTTTCTTATATTTTTAGTGAATTTTTCAGTTTTTTTACATTGATCAACTTATTTTTATTTTTATTTTTATTTATTTATTTTTTTACATTGATCAACTTATTTTTATTTTTATTTTTATTTATTTATTTTTTAAAGATGAATTTTACTTCAAATAATTTTTTCTTAAACAAAATTCCCATTTAAAGTTCTTTATTTACTTTGAATTTCACATTACATACATACATTTTTCTTGAACATTGTTCTTTTACAGATTGAACTGAACATAGTTCAACATAGCAGATAATATTTTTACAATTTTCATATTATGATCGAGTGATAAAACTCCACATTCTTTGAAAAAATGATTTTTTCACTTCTTTGACTTTTATACATTCTTGATTATCAATAATCCAACTACCTAAATACTTCTGGAAGATATTAAAAAATTTTATCCAAAGTATGATAAACTCTCCAGATCTCTTAAAGCGCTTTGCCATAAGTTCACTTGAAAATACTAAGTAAATTACAACTTTATCCCAATTAATTTCATTTTTTATCATTTCTTTTAAAACAATATCTAAACAGGTATAAAAATTTTCATCAGATAACATATCAACATTTTCATAAAGTTGATTACTAATTTCTGAATTGATAAATTCATTCATTCGAAATTTAAGCTGATTTATAATCCCTAGTTCTGATTTGCGTAGATGTGATCTATTGAATATATGAGTAAATGTATTTAACAAAATAATATCTGTTCTGACATCCATCTTGAAAAAATAATTTTTATGTAGTACTGAATTCAGGTTAAAAAACAGATGTCTTCACTCACGCAAAAATAAGTTAGCATGTGACAAAATTTTACTCCACTCGAAATTAATACTAGGTGTTTCTCACCAAATCCGAATTATCGCCAAATACTCTAAAATTTTTGTAGATATATCCTAAAATTTATTTTAAATCATGCCAAATTCTTATTTTTACGACCCTATTTCTGATTTTATTGGTAAAATTTCACGGGTTTACACTAAAGAAATGTAAGGGTGTAGTCTAATATGTGAAGGATTATTCGAAAAAGTTACAAATTATATCTAAAAAACTTTTGATTTTCTGAAGTTGTAATGAATTTTTTGTAGCGATTTGTAAAAATCTACTGAAAATGTCTATTATTAAAAGTTATTATATTCCCATATTGTATATCAAATAATCAATAAGATTCTTCTAAAGATAGAAAGAAATGAATTTATATTTTTAAAACGTCTAACAATAATCAAATTTAAACACGGTTAAAGGTAGCGGCAAAACTGGTATTTTTCCTCCTCTTTCTTGTATTGAATGTACAATAGCATCTCCCCCCGATTCTAAGAAAATGCTTAAAGGGATGGTCACCTTCTTCCCTAAAAACATTGTGACGTCACCATTGGCGAATTAAGTCGATCTTTATTCTATTTAGTAAAAAAATATATACAGTTTAAAATGGATGCTAGTTAGTATTCACAATTAAAAAAATCTTTATGATGAAAAGTATTTTTTTAACGAACTTTCTTCAATTAAGTAATTAATAAGAAATTTTAATCACTCTTTTTAGTTATCTTTCAAAAAACAATTCTCGTCTTTCATTCTAATTTAATTTCACTTATACATTTGAGATTTTAAACATCTTTTAACTTAATTTTCACATACATCATCTTTTTTTCATAAAATATTAGCGAATTTTGCAAGATCTTCAATTATTATTTTTTAATTATTCTGTAATTAATATTATTTAAATGGTTGAGTCGTTCTCAAACATTTGTATTCTTAGGTTTAAAAAGATCTGTGTAGGTATATTTCTAAAGAACAGTGGTTAAAGTACTTGTAAACTACTGTTTCCTCACTTCAAACAGGCGCCGGGTTCGAATCTCAGTCAGGTGTCTCTATTGCTACACTTTCTTTCATTATTTATACTTAATTTTAACTCTCAATGTCATTTTTCATAAAACATTCGTAATCTTTTAGAAGGAAATGCTTAATTAATACTTTATTAATTATTATTCTGTAAATTTATATAATTTAAATGGTTGAATCGTTCGAATCTCAGTCAAAATCTATGTTTCTAAACTTTCTTTCGTTCTTTATACTTAATTTTTGCTTTCATTGCCTTTTTTTCGGAAAATAATTGACGATTTTTTACAAGAAGATCCTTAATTAATATTTTTCTTAATTATTATTCTCTAATTAATATCATTAAAACGATTGAATTCTTTTCGGACACTAGCATTTATAGTTTTAAAAGAACAGTGCAGACATATACTATAAAAATCACTCACACACACGTGAAAACTACTGAAATATTTTTACTGCAAGGTGTCGGGTTCGAACCCCAGTCAAACCTCTCTATTTCTTTCATACTCTATGCACATCCACATTCGTATATTTCATCGATTTCTTATTTATCCCTCAATTTTTAAATTTCTTAATTAATTTCTTATTAATTTCTTAATTAACCTCTTAATTAACCTCCTAATTAATTTCCTAATGACTCACAAACAATAGCATGCTTTTTACCTTATACCGCAAACATCACTTTAATACCGTCGTCACCTTTTACAAAAAATCACTCATTAATTTTTTTAATTAAATTTCTTCATTAATACCCTCGTCACGTTTCACGATCAAGTTAGAGGATGTCTCAAGGTCAACGTCAACCCATCTAGACCCCTCAGGGGGTAGTGCGGCACCCGCACGACTTGCCGGTGCCTCAGTGCCTCCGCCGCCTGCGCCAGAACCGGCCTTTCTTACCTACTAGGGTGTTCCAAAAGTCACCTCCCCCCCCTTCTAACTTGAAAATGAGTGGGAATTATGAAAAATAGCAAAACACGTGCTCAATGAATTCGAGAGGGACCTCTTTTGGTTTAAAAAGTTTGGGCCGGGGGGGTCTAGGGGGACGCTAGGGAGGGCAACTTTAAAATTTCAAATGGGAAGGTATGTCTTGTGATACATCCCTGGAAACGTCTCTTTAAAACAATGAATTTGATATAAATAGTTTCGCCCTACGATGGTTATTAAAGGAGATACGTGAGTTTTTAGACTTTTGAAATGTAGATTTTATGCTTATGTATCCCCTTTAATAATCATTGCAGTACAAAACTATTTATGTCGAATTCATTGCTTTGAATAGACGTTTCCAGGGATGCATCACAAGACATACTTTCCTGTTCGAAATTTTAAAGTTGTCCTCCCTAGCTACCCCCTACAACTACCCCCTTGCCCGGGCCCAAACATTTTTGGGCAAAGTATGTCTTGTGATACATCCTTGGAAACGTCTGTTTAAGACAATGAATTTGATATAAACAATTTTGTCTTGCAATGATTATTAAAGGGGATACATGAGTATAAAATCCACATTTCAAAAGTCTAAAAATTCATGTATCTCCTTTAATAATTATTGTAGGGCAAAACTATTTGTACTAAATTCATTGTTTTTAAGAGACGTTTTTAGAGATGTATCACAAAACATACCTTCCTATTTGAAATTTTAAAGCTGCCCTCCCTAGCGCCCCCCCCAACCCCCCCCCCCCCCACCACCACCACTAGCACCCTCGGGCCCAAACTTTTTTCACCAAAAGAGGTCCCTCTCGAATTCATTGAATACGCGTTTCGACATTTTTCGCAATTCCGACTCGTTTTCAAGTTAGGAGGGGGGGGGGGGACTTTTGGAACACCCTGTATATATATATATTCAAAACCTTTTCAAACATTGCAGAAGATGAAACCAAGTATCACATGAAAAATTAGAAAGAACGTGAATAAAGATTTCTGAAAAAAAAAAAATAAGCATCCATTAATAAATACATACGACATCAATGCTTTTTCAAGGGCAAAGATTGAATGTTGTATGCAGCTTAGGTGTTATTTCTGTCATGCTGTATGCAATTTGCAAAACATTTGCAGCATGCTATGCCCAATAACAACCAAAGGACATGTAAATAAGATCAAATTCAATAATAAAATGGAAAAACAAAAGACAAACATACTTTTAAAAACTACAAACACCAATATTACTTAAAAATATAAACTCTGAGAAGGAGCACCAATGCAGGAAGAGAAAGAAATGAGAGAGAGAGAAATCTCCGTTTCCATTCTGACACAAAACAAAGATTCCATAGTTGCAATGCACACTGGCGTACATGCGAATATCACTATCCGTCTAACTGATTCATTCATCTCGTTTAGAGCCCCCCCCCCCCCCCCGATATTGATATCACGATAACTGAAAACAACACTTTTCCCCCTCAAACAATGGTAGCACTGTGTCCGATGCACCTTCTGCTCGTGTACGAATTTATGTTTTTTGAAGGAGCAGGAAGAGGTAGTAGCGATTTCGGCGAAGCGTATACAGGCCTAGAACCACCTGCGGATGCGGGGGAAACCAGGTATCAGTTCTCGCATCTGTCAGATATGATAAAAGATCCATGAAGACAGCTGCAGAAGCAACGGTCCATGCACGGCTGAGGGGAATCCTGCGCACCCACACTCTCTATGGTGTGAGATCACTTAGTATTCACTTCATCATTTTAACAGAAGAAATGGAATCACATTGAAATCTCTCTGAAGTCCACCTCTATTCAAGGACCACCTCTCATTCAGGCCAGTTTTCCCAGTCCCAAAATTTCTCCATTGAACTTAAGATTCTCTATCAATCAGTATCAAAGTCATAAAAATCCCATATTTACCTATGGGGAAAACAATAACTATTATTACTCATCGCATTAAATTTCGTTTTCCCAATCAGAAATTCAGTAACTCTTAAAATATATTTGTAAAATTGATTTTTTTTTTTTTTTTTTTGTGTGTGTGAAATTTTACATTTTTCAACTTCAAAATAAATTTGAAAAGCTATAACTACTACTACTACTAATAATAATAATAATAAATTTTTGGAAAATGAGACACAATTTAACAACCACGAAGATTTTAATCATGAAATCGGAATTTAAAAATATGCATTATATAATGAATAGTAATAAGGGTTATTTTTCCATAGATTAACATGGGATTTGGATGACCTTAACGTCTACTAATAAAGAGCTATAATACTATAATTTACATCCATTAAAGGCGTATATATAATCGTGTTCCTCTCTCATGAGTCCCATTTTGCGAGAGAATATAATTTTTTTTCCTTGACTTGAAATGAACTGACCACTGTCCATCCTATAACAGAAATTAATCTCCATTTGTGCAATATTAATTTGTGGGCAGGGAAAAGAAGGGAGTGATACGACTTAATATAGAAAACCTTTATAAATGGAGTTCACACTTAAGGCTGCACACCAGTCAGACTTATACATTCTCCCTCCCCATGTTATCCTATGGGATTTCTGTTGCTTCGTATTATAGGACTATCTCAATCAAAAAGGAAAATTTTCGAATTCTGTGTTTTGAATTACACCCTTCATACATGTCACCTTTCAGCTTTGGCCCCCATCAGCGGCTGTCACCATCAGCGGCTCAGAGTTTCTGCTCTCAAAACTGGTAAACGTGAGGTGACGGTTCGATCCCAAGTTCCGCTTATTACTTATCCGTTCAGGGTTTTGGGTGGTTTTCTTCGAAACTTGCGTAAATATGGGCTCGGATCCCTTAGAAAGATCCCCGTGGAGGGCACTATTCCCATGCCTAGGACACTAGTGCAGTCAATTGGCCTTAAACT
Organism: Salticus scenicus; assembly: GCA_963930645.1. Classification (NCBI taxonomy): domain Eukaryota; kingdom Metazoa; phylum Arthropoda; class Arachnida; order Araneae; family Salticidae; genus Salticus; species Salticus scenicus. The sequence continues at coordinate 267,235,940 of OZ005656.1, read as the reverse complement.
CCAACACCAACACCTTTTAGGTTAAAGAGCAACTTTTTGAAAAAAATAAATTAAGCTAAAAGGCGACATGTTCAAAGAGTGGAATTAAAGAGAAAAAGAAAAATATGCTACTTAGAAAACTTCATTTTTGAATGAGATAATTATAATACGAAAGGAAAAAATTTATAAAAAATACTCATTTACTAAATATTTTAATTAGTAAAATAATCTTAATAACAATTTCGTATTTATTATTAATAATTAACATATTCAATTTCAACAGAACAAAACATAATATTTAAAAAGCTATAAACCAATTATTCGATATTTAAATTATACTCAATATTCATCACAGATTAATTAATATTAATCCATTAATTTCTCAAAAACATAATTAATATCAATATACTCATCTTATAAATCGGAAAATAACGCACATTTTAAACAAATTTCACAGTTTTAGTCTAAAAATATCTGAAAACACTAGTCTAAATAATCAGGAATTATTCAGCCTAGACTCTAGACCCGTTGGCTCTGTGGTCACGGTCAGAGTACACAACTACGAACCCGAAGGTTGTGTGAGTTCGATCCTCACCAGTAAGAAATGGGGGGAAAAAATTATCTATATATATATATATATATAACGGATTTTGCAAAATATTTTTAAATAGAGTACGAAATCAAATGGTAAAATTGGATATTGACAGGCATTTTCGAACTGGAACACTATAAATTGGTAACGAAGCGAAATGGCAGATTGAAAAAAATAGTCCTGTCGTCCTTAAAAAGAAAAAAAAAAAAAAAAAAAAAAAAAAAACTATAGAATAATCAGGGAAGGAAGAAAGGGTGAATGTGACTAGTTTACAAGCCTTAAAAACAGGAATTTTGTGTCATACCATTATTTAGCTAAACAAATTTAAATGAAATTCCTTCTAAATAGGTGATGTTAACTTTGAATGGCAAAATCAAAGCATTAATTCTAACTAAAGTTTAAAACTAAAATTAGTATTCACTGCCAGGCCACTTTAGTGGAAATATATAGATTGATAATCAGTAGTGCAGCCAGAAAATTACGGTAAGGGGGGAGGGGGGGTCCAAAAAGAAAAAAAAGGAAAAACTAAAAGACATGAAGGGCCATTTGAAACCTATTTTATATATATGCGCATGCCCTGATTAATTCCAAGGCATGTGGGCAGCTGCCCTGGGCCCTTTCTTCTGGAAGGGGCATACTCAGAATCGTATCCAGGTATTCTGCAACCTAAAGACCCGTTATGCCACTGCAAGCGAGGCCCCCAGAAAAAAATTGCCCCAAGGCTAAAGGTAGTCTATGTCGGGCCCTGTATATGCGCTTTTCATAGCTGTCATCATTTAAATTTTTAAAATTACAATTATTTTTTTTATACAAATCATTGATCGTGTTTTCGTTGATTTTATTTAATGAGGCACACGATTATAAAAATCTGGTACGAAGTTTATTCGGAAATTGGATGTATTTTACAGCTCTTTGTATTTTTAGTCTATGTGACTGATACAGATAACAATTTTTTCACTTCACTTCTAAAATATTTCTGGTTCAATGGATCCCTTTTTTAAGGTTGCCATGGGCTAGCACATCTGAAAAACAAAAACCTACCATACCTAAAATAATTATAATAATTAAATTAAATAATAAGGAAAGAAACTTTTCGAGTTACTTTAAGATTTTTGCATATCACATTTTTTCTTATTAAAAAGGGGTGACCCGAACAGCACGGTCATACCCTCAAATTTCGAAATAAAATTAACATAATCAAATGCAAATCAGAGATTAAAATCTCTGAAAATGGACCAAATATATCTTTCCAAATCGTTTAATTGTATTATTTTTACTTTCTTCGATATTTAATAGAAGAAAAAATTAGATTCGTTAAAAATTTTGGCCTCGTGATTTCGATGGATTTACACGTTTTGGGAAGTCTAGAACACGATTTGAGCATATTTAGAAAGTGTCTGTCTGTGTGTGCGACAAAATTTTGTGGCAAATGTATTTTAGAAACTACTACACAGAATTTCAGAAGATTTGACATATGGTTGCATTTTGATATAAATTAGTCCCTATCAAATTTTGGGGGAAATCGTCCAACAGGTGGCGTTGCCATCCCACTTCTTTTTTTTTTTTTTTTTTTAACATAATGGTACAGGACAAAATTACGGTTAAATGTACGTAAAGAGAATTATTTTTTAATAATTAAAATGACATTAGAAAATTATATATATTTGCTATAATGATAGTCAACTGGGGAAAAAATTGTATATGTGTTAGCAACGCTTTCGCCCCTGGAGGGAAGTTTCTCCCGAGGGGGTGAGGGGTGAATTTTAATTTTGTGTACCTTTCAAAAGAGCTCGTCCATACAATACCTTTAAAACGAATGGTTTAACCATCGACTTGCGATAATTTAAAATAAAGTTATCGATTTTTTCATTAAAAAAAAAGAGCTTAAAAAAAAAAAAAAAAAAAAAAAAAGTCATATAGAGAATAAAATTGACTTTCTTTGGATATTCAATGTGAAACTATTATTTATTATATATTTAGGATAATAATATATATATATATTACCCAATCATGATGCTAAGCTAATAAGTAGTCTGTTCCAGTTTATATATGTATTATTTTTCACTAGTTCCACACGAAGAAACCAACCAGAGTTAAATCTTAACTACAAGTAGCGTCATCTGGGATAAAATTATTGAACTATCTTTTTTTTTTTTTTTTTTTTTTTTTTTAAATCTGATTGAGGCAAACTTTTTCACCATAAGAAGCTTTCTAGTGCAAACTAATAGCTTTCTAGCTCTTACGCCATTTTCTTGATTTTATATTAAAGTTTAAAATATGTCGGGAACTTTTGGTCCACCATATATTTTTATTTATGTATTTATATTTATATTTTATTTATATTTATTTTATTTATTTATTTATTGTCCGTGATTTCAACTACATTTCCGATTTCAAAGAACCTATTATAAAATTGCCTTAATCTTACTGTAAAATTTGTATAGAGCGGACAATACCAAATCTCGCCGACAATCTCCTGGCCCATGTTATTCGATTGGAAAATTTGTTACCATAATGTGTGTTACCATAAATTTGTTACCGTAATGTGTTTACGATGATGTGTGTGTGTGTGTGAGAGAGAGAGAGAGAGAGAGTGGACACGATAGCTGTCTAAACACTCTGTTAGAATGAGTTGAAAATTGGCACGTAACGTTATAGGTCACCATAGCACGAATCTTAATGATTTTGGTGAATTATACTTTTTTACAGAGACACAAAGAAAAATTCTTTATCATTACAGCATACTCGACCAAATTTTTTAAAGTGCGATAGCGTCTAAAAGACACATATTAGACACATATTAGATGACAGTTGCACAAACTATGTAGATTTTGGTGAATCTAGCACATATAGCTTTTTTACACAGGGACACAAAGAAAAATTCTTTACCATTATGGTCTAAAGGCCCAAATTCTTGAAAGTGCGATAGTGTCTAAGCGCCTTATTCAATTGAGCTGAAAATTTATACACATGTTACTGTTCCCCTTTACACGAATCGCATAGATTTTGGTGAATCTAGCACGTACATTACATACTATAACTGAGTTAACGATATTGATAATACTTTACTAATTTTCAAAATACAAAAGCATGACATTACATTAAAATAAATAAATAAATAACTTTTGATGAATAAGCAACTCTCCTGTTTTTCCTGAGTCATTTCATAACATAAAATTTTCTATACGGCTATTTAATCTTTTCTCATTTAGTATATTTCCCCCTTCTTTTTAGAGCTAGAAATCATTCTTGTTGAAAATCCTTTTATCTGTTTCAAACTAAACGAAATTCAAGTAGATTTTCATGAAGATTATTGTATAACATAGATACAAGGGCCGCAGCGGTTCTATTTTTTTTTTTTTTTTTTACCATGTTTCTAAACTTCTATTCTTGTTTGTCTGGTACAAATCTTGCAATCGATTTTTAACTAACTTCCCTACTAGCTAGGTATTTGAAACTTTGAAAATAGCTCAGAACCTGATGAAAACACAATACTTTGAAGCCCAATTTTCAAATTTTTGATTAGTTTTCTTATAATTAATTAAAATATAAAAATAATAACCTCCTAAGCTTTAAAAATTGCCATTAAAATATGTAATTTAATTGTTGCAAAAAAAAAAAAAAAAATTACGAGTTCATTTTCTTTCGACATAAAAATAAATACATTTAATTAAACATGAACATTAAAAAAAATTGTAAAAAGTTAAATTATGCATCTCACAAAAATTGATGTCATTATCACTTTAAAAATTTTGTACACATTGATAAAGTGCTAATGCAGTTCTATAGCTATGATTCAACAGAAAATTTAGTAACATGGTACATAAAAAGTTTTTATCTTATAATTATTTTCTCTCTCTTACCCAGATATACAATGGCAAAAGAAAGTATTGCTTTAGGGTCCCCTGAATCTGAAAATGAAGTTTTTTAGCGGCTGGTATGTCTGTCTGTGTGTATATGTATGTTTCTCTGTGTGTATGTCTCTGTGTATGTTTGTTATCAACATATCTCAAAATAATAATCATAATAATAATAATGCTAACTCGGGAAAAAATAAGAAATCAAACTCGCATATATGCATAATTTAGGAATTCTACACTAAACTTTTCATTGATATCAAGTTCATGAACAGGGATATCCAAGAGAATTCAAATATATTATGAGTAGGTAAGAAGACCGGTTCTAGGGCAAGAGGGGGAGGCGTTGAGGCGCAGGCAAGCCGTGCGGGTGTCATACCACCCCCTGAGGGTCTAGATGAGTTGGTATCGTCCTTGAGACATCCTCTAACTTAATTGTGAAACGTGACGAGGGTGTTAATGAGGAAATTTAATTAAAAAAAGTAATTAGTGATTTTTGTAAAAGGTGACGATAGAAGGACATATGTATTTTAGTCTAGAAATGACTTTTTTGCGACTAAATATTTTCAACTGGATCTTTAAAGAAAAAAAAAAATAAATAAAAAAATAAAATAAAAAAATTATCGACTTTTATTACTCCACTGGATATTTTTGAACTTTTCGCCATGTGATTTTATGAAGATACTTGAATGCATTTTTACATGGTTCCTGTATTTTGATCAAAACTATTAATATATCTACTATATGAAAGTGATCATCTTTAAACTTCATTAGATGGAGTTTTCCGAACTGTTTTTATGTCTCAAGATAATGCAATCATCTTCGATTATCCGATTTTATTATTTTATAGGCGCCAGAAGATTTTCCGTATTCCTGGAGATCCTATGCGAATCGAATTATTAACAGTGTTTCTGTTCCATACAAGTTTTTGTTTTGATCAGCGACTTTCGTGTTTATGAACTCTGATCCTGCAGAGGAGAACTACAGTGTCGTTAATTAAGATATGCTACGGTCAAAACATTCGCTGTACTTTTTCGTATTAATGGTTCCAGGATTTGCGAATTTAAATTATCGAGTTATATAAGTAAATCGATTTATCAAATCTTTAGCTACCGCTTTTATGGATCATCAAAGAAGAAAAAGGTAGTTTCTTTTATGTTTTATGTTTTATGTCTAAATTTTTAATCTTTAATGTAGCATTTAAATATTTTAATGCTAATAATTTCTAAAAAAAAAAAAAAAATAATAATAATAATAATGATATAAAATATAAAGTTAGTTTTTTTTTTTTCAACTACTTCAATTTTTATTATTATCCAAGGAAATAATTCAATATATTAAAAGAAAAATATATATGATATGTATATGTAAAGAGAAAAACTCTTTTAATATTTATACACACTAGCTGACCCGACAAACGTTGTTTTGTCATATAAATTATTTCTAGAGAATATTTCTAAACCATTCTCGAATAAACCATTCTCGAGATATTCTAAACCATTCTCGAATCCACCTGAAGACACACAAAAAATTTCATTAAAATCGGTCCAGCCGTTTAGGAGGAGTTCAGTGACATACACACGCACAAAAGTATGGGACCCCTTTGGTGACTTTAAATATTTTAAGCCATTTTTACGATGAATTGAAATGGCTATCTCAATTGTGGAACTAAAGATCTTGGCGAGAAGTGTCCGAGCTACTTCGGTGTCAAATTTCAAATTTTGCCAAAGGGATCAGATACTAAAGGTGTTCCATGCAATAAATAAATAAATAAAATATCAGTGACATACACACGCACAAAAGTATGGGACCCCATTGGTGACTTTAGATATTTTAAGCCATTTTTGCGATGAATTGAAATGGCTATCTCAATTGTGGAACTAAAGATCTTGGCGAGAAGCGTCCGAGTTACTTCGGTGTCAAATTTCAAATTTTGCCAAAGGGATCCGATACTAAAGGTGTTCCATACAAAAATAAATAAATAAAATATCAGTGACATACACACGCACAAAAGTATGGAACCCCATTATTGACTTTAAATATTTTAAGCCATTTTTGCGATGAATTGAAATGGCTATCTCAATTGTGGAACTAAAGATCTTGGTCAGAAGCGTCCGAGCTACTTCGGTGCCAAATTTCAAATTTTGCCAAAGGGATCCGATACTAAAGGTGTTGCATTCAAAAAATGAATAAATAAAATATAATAAATTAGCTACACAAGTAAATTTGTAGGTTAGGGTGGTTGTTAATCAACGCGCGTGTAAATCTGATAGAGAATTATATAAAATACTCACTCCAATTCCGCACTAAATTTGCAAAATGTATAGTTTTTTATGCACACTTCAAAACTCTTCAAACACTAATTACATCTTGATGTAATATTTCAATTAGGACACAATTTTTTGTCTAACAATAATAACACGAAGTTACAAAATATTTTCCTGAATTTGATCGCAGCACCAACTGTCGGGACAAACTGGAATTACAATAGAATATACGCAAGCGAAGTGTGACGTCACTGACCGTCAGTGGATGCAAGAAAAAGATTTCCTATGTTAATCTCCCATTGGATTTTTTATAAAAAATTATTAAAAATCGAGGAAAATTATTTCTCTATTTTAATCCCCGTATTTGGGTATAGATATGTATTAGTTATCGTATGCATGTGTTAGATTTAGTTATTTTTCTCTCAAATTGACAAAATTCTAATTTTAAATTTCAAAACTCTGTATTCCTTGGCGTTTTTTGTATTTGGCGATCAAAAACGTAATACGAAAATATACATGCCAGATGTATATTTTCGTAATATGTATTGTACAAATTGTTTCATATTATTCATTACTCTCTTAATATAAATTGTTGAAATAACCATTATTTTTGAAAGAAATTAAATATGTTCGCCAGATGATATGGCGATATTTTTTTTTTCCGCCAAGGATGACAGAGTTTTGAGATTAAAAATTCAAATTTGATCAATTTTACAGCAAAAACAACTCAATCTAACGCATGCACATGATAACTAATACATATCTATACCCAAATATGGGGATTAAAATCGGGAAATAATTTTCCTGGATTTTTAGTAATTTTTTACAAAAAATCCAATGGGCGATTAACATAGGATTTTTTTTTTTTTTTTTTTTTTTTCATCCACGGATGGCCAGTGACGTCATCACTTCGCTTGCGTATTATTGAATATTCGATACTACGATCGTAGCGCAGTCTGCCGGATCCAATGTGAAACATTCCAAAATCAACAACAATTTATAAGTGATAAATTAATTAAATAAACAATTTAAATTGGACTGAATTGTAAATCTAAACCATTCTCGAATCCACTTGAATACACTCAAAAAATTTCATTAAACTCGGTCCAGACGTTTAGGAGGAGTTCAGTGACATACACACGCACAAAAGAAATATATATAGAAAGATATCATTTAAAGATGAGATATTTCATATTTGATGTTTTATTATTGAAATGTTTTAATTGTTTTTATTTTATTTTATATTTTATGGGAGTTATTAGGTGCTTCCTTATTACTTGGTATGATATATATAGATACATTTCATTCATATTTTGTTTTAAATACAGCAGTTTTTATTTGATATATATTTCTTGAGATAATAAATATACATTCATTTTATGATATAAAATATATATATATACATTCATTTTTACATTTATTCTTTTTTTGCCATAGCAGTTTGCATACATATTCTGCTATCAAATATATTAATTTATTTTTAGGTATGGCTATATATACACATTTTTTAACAAAATAATGGGTAAAAAAAAAAAAAAAAAAAAAACTTGCCACAATTTTTATATTAATTAAATTTTGTATTTTATTACTTGAATGTTTATTTTCATTTCTATCTATTGCCAATAAAAAAAAGAATATACATATTAATGATATTCATCAGTCTTTATAATATAAGTAAACTTAAAATTTTAATTGTCAACTGATTTTCTTCTTGCAATCTCTAGCGCGTGGGGGGAATGCAATGTTTTTGTTGTGTTGTATATGGAAATATACGGCTGGATCGTTTTGCCATACACAACAACTTGAAAATCATTTGGCATATTTTGATGATTTTCCTTATCACATCCATTTTTTTTAAATGCAATAATCCATATACCTGTTGGATTCAATTGAAACAGATATATTATGTAATGATATTAATAATTTCATACATGTATATATGTTTTATTACAATAGCAAGATTTATTACTAAATTTTAACTTGATTTTTAAACTTATTTTAAATTTTATCATACTATTTTATTTTCACAATTCTTTTTTTTTTTCTCAATTTTATAATGAAATTTGTTGTATTTTTGGCAAGACACAAGTTATTTACTTTGTTTTATTTCACATTTCTTTTTCAGGCAATATTCAACTAAAATATGGTTAAAATCAATAATTATAAGTAATGGTAGCAATGATATTTAAAAGAAAAAAATAATATTTAATTACTGCTTATATAATTTTCTTATGCATTTTTAATTAAATTGATATAAGATAATAATAGCAAATATTTTTAATTAGGATACATATTTTTATAATTTTGCAATTTCCATAGTAATTTTCATATTAAAATACTATGTTCTTAAGAATACTTTTATTTTTTAATACCTCTGAATGAAAAAAAAAAATAATCATAATAAACAGCAAGACGTAAGAAAATAAATAAATTTTTGTTCAAAATGTTTTAAAATACCGATAGGTTTCCGGTAATTCTTGTGGTAAGTATTTCTTTTTACTTGATTTTGTAGATGTTTCTTCTGTGTGGATAAACATTTAATATTAGATTATTGTTCATTGTTTTTAGACTAATCAATCATATGTTTTTAAAATTTAAAAAAAAAAAAAATTCTCATTTTGTTACTTGAAATTGTTGGAATGACATACAGTGAATGGTTATATTTTCTTACCAATTTACACACACATTTTAGTTTCACATGTCACATTTTTAAAAATCCATCCATGTTGTATGCTGTGGATACTAACAACAACAACAACAAAAAAAAAAAAAAAAAAAAAAAAAAAAAAAACAGATATATTTTTTATAATCATGAGCATATAAGAGAACATGTATAAAATTTCTAAAAATTCAGCAAAATTTTAAATGATAGTATTTCGTAACACAGTAATACACAAATTATACTGCTATTTGCATATATATATATTTTTTTCATGTTGAAGTAAATTATGGTTAAAATATTAACATAATTAAATTTACACTTTGTTTTAAATTTTATTAGTAAAATATGATGTAAAATCTAAGTTCATTTAAATGGTTCTTATTACGTGTTTGCAAGGTAGTTGTGCCAATTAAAATATTAGATATTTTTGAAGATTTTTCCTCTTACTTACATCAAAGTAAAATTACATCAAAGGAAGGCATGGTGAATTAATAAATAATCAAATAAATAAATAAAGTAAAGTGCAATAAAGTATTACTTATATTAATTTGTAAAAAAAAAAAAAAAACAAGTAAGTAACAAAATTATGTGTTTCTTTTTGTATATATTTTTGCTGATTATGTACATGTGTTCTTATATACATGCTTATTTTTGAGTCAGAACTTCATTGTCATTTGACTAATTTGGGATCCGGTTGAATAGCAAATTTTTTCAATAGTTCTTTTCCACATTTTTACACGTTTTTACACATTTCACTCACTAAGACATGTTATAATTGGCCTCACAACCCAATTATTCAGACATGTTCTCTTCGGAGTTTACACACTTTTCTCTGACTTAATTATTTGGCATGCCATGTATTCACATATCACTTGATCAGCAATAATTTAATCTGAGTGCTTTTGTTATTCTTTTTTATAAAATATAGTTATTGATTCATAAAAGAGAAATCAATAATAATAGTAATGATAATGATGATAATTTATGCATCTTTAACATTAATTCACATGACCTTACCTCGCAGTATCTTAAAAAAATAAAAAAATAAATAAATAAAATAAAATAAACAAATAATTTAAAAAAATCACATTATATATAATGCTAATGTTATAAATTTATTGGTAACTATTTGTTAATTTTATATTTCTTTCATATATTTCAAATAATTACTCATACTTTTTTTTTCAATATTTTTAAAGGATCTTTTCACTTCAACTTACAAGTTTTGCTATACATGTATACATAATATACAGAATTACATTTTTCCAGTGTCACATTTTTCCTGTTATCTGAAAATTATGTACTGGCATTTTTCCATTTACATAGTTACTTCACATATATAATTTTTTTTTTTTTTTTTTTTTTTTTTTTTGGCAAGGTTTATACACACTTTCAGTAAATATAAATTTTACATGACCTTTTTTCTTCAACTTTGTTTATTATTGATGGTGTAAATTTTGCACATTATTATTGCTGTTAAACATTTACATATATTTATACCTATTTATGCAATTTGGTGCTTCGGAACAGAGAAGATTTATTTATCCGATCATCTTGTTTCACTGAAGGCACTCCAATTTAATTGCGGTTACACACACACACACATTATCCATTTATATTTTCTTTCAACATGTTTTATTTATTTGCAAAATTATGGTTATAGTCAATAATATTTTATGCCTCACAAACATCAAATTTATTTTAATACATATATAAACATCACATATACTTCATCTTTTAAATTGTTAAATGTAATTAATTGAATTACTCATGTTGTTTGACACTTTTAACAAGCACAAGAATTTAACACAGATATTTCTCAATATTTTTCACATGCTTACACAAATGAATGGTTTATGTATTTGCAGATTTTACATTTTATGGTGTATATAGATTTGGTATGTATGAATATATTCATTATTTTTGTACTTCATGGTATATTACCAATTAACCAACATTTGTACACATACATTTGTTGACATAACACTTATAATATTTTTAAAATAACCATCTTTCAAAATTTACAATAATGATCACCACAGATCATAGTTTCACACTTATCTTTTTTTCAGTGAAAAAGGACTATTGTGTAAAAAAAAAAAAAAAAAAAAAAATCTTTTGATGATTTAATAGGTTTCTCTGTGTAATTATTTTATGTTGTAGTATTTATAGGTTAGATTTGGCAAGGTTTCTCGTTTTTCACAAATTTTATAAACACGTTTACACAATTATTTCATGTTTACACATTATACACAACATAACAAAAAAAAAAAAAAGATATTTACCTTACAATTATTTTAGGTAAATGATTAATCAATCATATATATGATTGATTTGCCTTGTCCAGTAACTGTAAAAAATACTTACTTCGAACATTTACGCACGAGATAACTTTTTTTTAAATCGAATTACAGTTCACGCTATACACATTTTCATATTACTTTCACTTTTTAAACTTGTTTGCCCAATTTATGTCAAAGAACCTTCATAACTATAAAAGGTATATATTATATATTTAAATCTTTGGCACTAAAATTTGGACATTACATGGCAGTTTTTCATCTTATTTTGTTAATAAAAAATAAATATGTTATTACAATTATAACACACTTACACATTCACACTTCATACATAATAATTAATTTATTTCAATAAATGATAACAGGAGTAAATACTTTTTAATGATAATTTTGGACACATTATGATTACATTTTTTTACAAATCAAAAGTTTTAATAATCGTTACAGATTCACACTTTTTTTAATTGTCCATTTTATTTAGTGTAATTGTATTTTTGTGATATTTATAGGTTTCAATAAGGCTTCCTTTTCACACATTCACACACATATTTTCATGTTTACACATTTTTTACACGTAACATAAAATTTACTTAAGCTTCGTTGGTAAATTGTTGATCAATCATTTTGCATGATTGATTTGCCTTAGCTTGAAACTGTAAATATATATATATATATATTCACTCTAGACTCTTGCACAGATGATTAATATTTTCCATCGATTACAATTACAGCATGAACATTCACATTTTAAATATTTGTAAATTATATTATTATTAAAATTATACTTAACACTTTTATACATATTAAAAAAAAAAAAAAAAAAAAAAAAAATCATTTATTATAAGTATAAAAAAAAAAAGAAAGAAAAAATAATAATAGTGAGAATTTTTACATTACAGTACACAGATTTAAGATGCGCATTGTTTTACCTCAGGCATTATTATATGTCACTTTATTTAATCAACATTATCATATTTTATTAAATATTCATTTTCTCTCACCTATGTAAACACCAACAATTTATGCAAAAAAAAAAAAAAAAAAAAAAAAAAAAACTTTTATGTCAATTCTTATCATAATACAGCCATGCCTAATTATTATTAACACACTTAATTACCAATGCTTATATGTTGCTACTATGCTGTGTATATATCATGTGTTTATATCATGTTTTCTAAATGTATGCATAAATGTTATTAAAAAAAATTATATATACACATTAAAAAAAAAAAAAAAAAAAAAGAGCTCAAATTTAAGCATATTTAAGTCAGATAAGCTGGCATGTGACCTGTTTTGTTGGGCCCAATGTTAAATAAATGCATATGCTTGTTTTATTAATAAATAAATAAATATATATGCAGGTCATTTGAATTTACCAAATATGGGTAAATATGATACGGACTATTATATATGTCCAGATATTTTGAATAATAATATGCTACAGCTGTTTTTATTATGCAAAAGATTATGCATAATTTGATGTGGATCCTTAAAAAATATTTTATGTCATGACTATATTTTTTATTTCTTATATTTTTGTATGGGATGTGTGCCTCGTGTAATATTCATTGAAGTTCTTTATATTTTTACATTTTTAGAGAAAATTACACTCATATAACAGTAATATCATCTAGTATTATAATAAATATTTTACTCATGTAACAGCAAGAACATATAAAAAATTTTCTCCCTTCGTAAATTTTTTTCTGGGGGAAGGGGAGAAATATGTGATGAAGAAATCACATATATTTTAAAAATTCTCTATTTAATTTTAATTCAAATCTATCTTATAGCTTTTTATAATAATTTACTCGTGTATTCAATATTAATCTTTAATAACTGCCGAATTCTTCTTCTATCAGTAAAATAAAAAAAATAAATGTAAAAGATAATCAATCTCCTTGCATATTCTCATCATTTCCTATCATAAAGAGTAACACATGGCTAATTTTATTTATGTTCCTCCTAAATCACTGTAGCCTTATTCCTAACGTAATTTATTCAGTTAGACAAAATTATCCTTGAACACAATTAAATTAAAGCTATATTGCGGTTTACTTTTCTCATGATGAATGTCTGGCGAAATTTAAGTTTTTCTTAGGGTTATCATATTATGGTAATCCTACTCTGTATTCAAATTATTAGCTTAATTTCAGTGTAACGTATCTTTAAAAAACCACTTTTTATGTGTTCTTGCTGGCGATAAAATTAAATGCCAATATGTAACAATAATTTGAATTTGGCTGAAACTTTATCATTCTTCTCTGATCGCTCCTGCTTAGAAGATACGGATGTAGTTCCTAAAATATTTATACGTTAGGGGCACCTTCCCTCCTTATTTTATGCAGCAAGTCAATAAAAAAACTGTGCACAAATTTTTCTCAAATTTTTATTGATTTCTGAATTTAATATTTTAAACACCTCTGGATAGAATCTTGGTTATTTTAATGGAAGAATTGCAAGCTGTTCCTAGCGGCAATCAACGCAAGTAGAAGAAGTCTTTTTCATCTATACGAAAATATGGCCTAGTGGAGACCATCGAATTGGAAACTTCTATTTACATTTTTTCTACCTGCTACTAACTGCAAAAATCTTCTCTACATACCTGTATTATCCTACGAAATATTATCTGACCTACTGTACAAGAAAATCTTCATTACAATATGACCTGATGAACCTATTTTAGATAGAAATGCTATCGTTTGAAAATGAATCAATCGTGAAAATGATATTAATTACAGAAGAATTAAAAAATATTAATTAAGGCTTCCCAGGAGTGACGTGGGAATTCATTTTTCAGGGTTAGCAGAAGACGATAATGGTTTCTGCTTCCCCCCTTTCAATAGCGAACATTCCGGTTGTAGACGAGAAAATCCCTTTTTTCTGGGGGATTTCAAGAGGATCTTCCCCAATAAACCCACAATTTTCCCCTTCTTCAAACATCTTTTCAAACATATGGTATCTATTTGTATTGACAAAAATATAAAAAGACAGAAATAAAAGGAAAATGGATTGATTTAGTGAAGCTTGTCTTCATTCTTACTTTATTTTATTTATTTTTATCGTATATAATCCATAATTATGAGATAAACTGTCTTTTTAATTTTGTGATGGACAACTATGATTTACTTTTTCTTTACTTAATTTAAATTTCAATAAATGTGTCAGGGAAAAGTTTAAGTAGACAATCAAATTTTAAAAGCAATGAAATACTTTCAATAATTTAATAAAGATATTTTCGCTGAATGTACCAGATTTTTAGGACGGAGGGCTATTAGTCTTCTGAATCTACGGATAAAATGTTTGTCGCCAGTTTTACGATGGTTGGACATTTATCGAAATCGAAAATTTATCGGAAATATAATTGAATAAATTGAAAGCGATGTTATAATTTGTTATATATATATATATATATATATATATATATATATATATATATATAAAGATATATATATATATGTATAATAGTCCTAAACTAAATTCTGCTTTTGCCAGAATTTCGTCACAACCTTTTGATTTTTTCTTTCTTTTCCTTTTTGAAAGAAAAGAAAATTAATAATAATCAGTTCCGAAACGGACAGTACAGAAAAAGTTAATTTATTTATTTATTTATTATTATTATTTTTTTTAATTAATATTATTATTATTGGCGTGAAAGTATATTTTATTATACGTCGAAAAATAAATTAAGTCGTAAATGTTTTTGGAAATAATTAAAAATTAAAATAAATAATCTTGAAGCTTTATTTATTTATGTGTGTCAACAAAAAGGAAAAAAAAAAATAATAATTTGATTACATCGTACTTTCAAAAGAGACCTGCGACAGAAGGAAAAATGGTAATTAATTTAATTTTCTTTCCTTTCTCTTTCTTTCTTTCCTTTTATTATTATTATTATTATTATTATTTTAATTTCTATTATTATTATTATTATTATTTTAATAATTTGAGCACATAATTTATTCTGCAGTTGAGAACTGAAAATGCACTTGGAATATATATATATATATATATGTATGTATAATATATGCGGAATATTTTAAGTGATTATATTTTTAATTATCTAAAATCACTGAAAAATATATTTACGCTCCATAGAGGGCAAACAAATAAGAAATATATTCCCCGAAAACAAATCACTGCAAATGATGTTTTACAGTGAAAACAAGAGAACTCAGTCATCTAGGTACTAGTTTAATTAAATAATTAAGATAATTATTCATTCTTTTTTTTAAAGACAAATTTCTATATTAATTACTATTTAAATCATTTTTTTTTTCAAACTTATAAGCACTAAGCATTTGTCATTATGAATTATCAGAACACCATCAAAAATACATAATTCGATTTTCATGCAAAAGATTTGCGAACAAGAATAGGAAATGAGAGTGTTACTAGTGAAAATTAAGTTAAAAGATGGTTAAAATCTCAAATGTATAAGTGAAATTCGAACCAGACGTCTATCTACCTTTAGTTATTTCACAAAACTTATCACCCCCTCCAATAATATGGAATTGCCTATCACCCCTATTCAATAAATGAGATAGACTACGAAACCTATATACCCTTCAATAGACGAGGAATGTCCCATTTTTTATCTTTAGTAATTAAAACAGTGTAATTACAAAGCTATTAATTATGAATTTTCTTCTAAAAGGTTGCAAATGTTTTATAAAAAATGATAATGAGAGTAAAAATTAAGTAAAAAGATGATTGAAAATTCTTCAACGTGTCTGAAATTCAATTAATTATCAAATGTCTAATGAAGTGATTTGCAAAAAGGAATATATATGTATATATATATATATATATATATATATATATATATATATATATATTTCTTATTCAATCTCCCCTCACAATGAGCTAGGTTCATATACCAAGGTCATACCTCCCTTCCCGAACCTGTTTTTTCCCCGAAGGAGTTTTGAAAGCCATTAATTCCACAATGGTATAAGATTTTCTTCATGAATTTATTCAGATTTCCACTAACTTTTTAAAAATATAAATTCATTCCTTAGATTTCTTTAGTATAAACTTTACCAAATTTCCTATATGTTCAAGAAAACTAAGTTTTTTAAAAGACGAAGTGCTGTTATTGTACATACATCCACTATCTTTGACAATGAAAATAATGATATGGATTTGTTATCATTTTTTAATAATTTAAAAACTAACATTTTAACCGAATTAAACTTTCAATTAAGCGATAAAAAAGGAATGAAATGGTTTATAGTTGTTAAACTCACCCTTAAACGTTCTATGGAAGGTAAAGAAGAATTTATTTCCCATCATTTGCAATCAAAAACCTTTTCTACATTTTTATCAAGTGATTTGAATATTGATCTTGAAAATGCTTTCAACAAAATGACAGAAAGTTTTGAAGAATTTACTGATCAAGAATTAGGTTGTACTTTAGTTGAAATTAGCAAATTTCAACTTTGTATGGTAAAATTTTAACTCATGTATCACCTATCTCATGTAATTTCATTATATTCAATAAATTGAAAAACAAAAGTTTCTACATAATTTGTTAAATAAAACCCAACATTAGTTATTTTAAGGTATATTTCCTAAGAATTATTCAATAATCTATGTCAAATAAAGACTTCCCAACTACATTTTTTACTACTTTTCCCTACATTCTACAACTTTAACATAGTGAAATGCCCCACGTGATATGCTACCCTTCACTCAGTTTTTCTTTGCAGATAGCAAGTTTGTAAATAATAAAAGCTAACTTTGAAAAAATATTAATATATGTTTTATAAATACATTCATGTTCACAAATATATACTTAGGTTTTCAAAGTGCATTTAAACATACTTAAAAAATATTTTAACCAAGTATTGTAGATTACAAACATATGTATATAAACTGAAAATGTTTTTGTACAAAGTATTTTAGAAATTAAAATAACTTATTCTTGAATAAAAATATAAGAAACTTATTTTCACAATAATAAGATTGTAAATGTAAGATAAAATCACAAAGTTACCAGCTTAAGAGGCTGTAGGTATTCGAAAAAAAAAAAAAAAAAAATCATGAAGTCAACAATTTTGGTGTTAACAACACATCTTATTTTACAAAGTACTAAGTTTTTTAAAGTCATTTAGTTTGAAGTTTTTCAGACGTATGCTTATAAACTGGAATTTTTGTGAATGAAAAATTTTTTACACAAAGTATTTTAGAAAAAATATCATCTCAGAAATTAATTAACTTATTTTTAGAATAAAAATATAAGAAACTTATTTTTTCTATTGATAAGAATGAAAATGTAAGATAAAATCTCATTCTTACCAATTTAAGAGACTGCAAGTATTTGAAAAATTCTGAAGTATGGAATTTTAATGTTACACAAGTGTTAATATCGCATCTTATTTTACAAAGTACTAAGTTTTTTAAAGTCATTTTGCTTGAAGTTTTTCACACATATGCTTATAAACGAAATTTTTTGTAAATGAAAAATTTTTACACAAATTATTTTAATACAAATACTATCTCAGAAAAATTAACTTTTTCTTTTTAGATTGAAAATGAAAGCTAAAAATCTAACACTTATCAAATTTAGAAGCTGCAGATGTATGATGAAATCATGAACTTGAAACTATTAACAACCTTCATTCTTTGAAAATACTAAACCACGAGTTTCGACAAATCTATAATCAACTGTTAAAAAACATAGATCTTAGAATATTTTTTACCCTAAAAAGTTTAACGTAGATGCGACATCCATGAAAATACAGAGTGAAAGTGTACAAATTATCTGTTTAGACATGTTGATGAACTAGAATTTTCCACAAGATTCGAGTATTATAACAAGATATGGGATAATATTTGGCTAAATTTTTACTAGTATTGGCGATAGTTATAAAAATTTGGCATAAAATAAGAGAATTTGGCGTAAATTCTTAAATAAAACTTATGAACGAAGAAAAAATTTGAATTAGTTACAATCTTTTCCCGCTGTAGAGTTCTCATACTTAGTAGTTTTTAAACATTTTTAAAGTCTTACTTTTAGAGTGATTTTTTATACTTTGCTAAACTGAAGTACAAAATGGATAATACTTTACCGTCTGAGGAGACTCACCTTTCTGTTCAACAACCCCCTTCATCAAGTTTTGAGGATGAGAAGTCATCCAAACTTTTTATTTGTCCAACTTGTAATAAGTCATTTAAAAAAAAATCCTATCTTACTAGACATGTGAAGGTTCACAATGATATTAAACCTAATATTTGTTACGTGTGTGAGAAAGGATTTGTTACTTTACATCGTTTAAAAAGACATATAGAAACCCATAGAAAAATTTCCATAAGATACAAATGTGAATATTGTATTGGAAATTTCAACCGCAAGTGTGATTTATTTAAACATAAGAGATTATTTCATCAAAAAGTCTTACCTGAACATCTATGTATTATTTGTAAAGATGCTTTTAAACACAAGTATGAATTAGAAAAGCACAAGAGGGTGCATTATCGTAAACCTGAGTATATATGTGAGGAATGTTCTATAACCTTTCCAACTAAACATGCTTTTTTAAACCATAAGCGAAAAAATCATAAAAAGACTTTACATACATACTGTTGGGACGAATGTACTGATACTTTTACAAACAAACGGCATTTTTTAAAACATAAAAGAAATATGCATAAAAAAATCTTCAATACAAACTAGATGTGATGAATGCAGTGAAACTTTTCAGTGTAAGTATGAATTATTGCAACATAAGAGAAAGAATCATCTTAAAGACTTCAACGTACGTAGAAAATGTAATGAACGAAGTACTAACAATGAATTACCAACAGTTAATAATGACAATGAGAATATCTAGACTTGTTAAATTTTTTGGATAATTTTCACACTGAATGTATAAATGATGTTTTTGACTTACCTTCCAACAACTTTCAGAATGAAAATATAGACTTAGACTTCAAATATTTTTTGAACAATTCGAATGTGGAATATACAAGTGAAAATAATGTTGATGGCTTATCTACCAAAGTTGAAAATAACGACTTAAATAATTTTAACCTGATACAAACTGATTTACCTCTAGTAAACTATGTCAATGAAAGTCTGAACTTGTTAAATTTTTTGAATAACTTTAATCCCAAATGCTTGAATGATTTTTCTGCTAACAACAAAAATATGAATTCGAATAATTTTAGTGCGAAGGAAAATGAGTTAGTGACAGATAACTTTAACGATGAAAATCTAGACTTGCTAAATTTTTTGAATAACTTTAATGCCGATTGTATGAACGATATTCCAACAATATAGATTTGTGTGAATTTGCTGTTTTGTATTATTGTGAATTAATTTCAAATAAAAAGATTTCAATGAAAATGGTTTGTTTTAATTTTTATTACAAAATCACCTTTGATATAATATTTTCTATTAGAATACAAACTTAAGTGTCATCTTTTTTAAATCAAAACATGTAAAAAGTTTACTTGGGTATTAGAGATATACTTTTTTAATTACTGCAGAAGTATTGTTTGAGTATAATATTTAAACACTAAGTAAAATTTATGCACAATAGTAGTTTTATAAACTATCAAACTTACATCGAAGAAGAAAAAACTTGTAAAATTGTTTTACCACTCAATTGTAAAGTACTTGTGAAAATCTTAAATTAATTTATCTTACTAACAATTTTCTGAAAAACTAACTTATAAAAATTTTTAAATATACTTGTGAAGTTAGTATTTTCCTAAGTACCATATTTGAATCTTACTTTGAATATGCATATTCAAAGTGATTTGTACTTTAACTAAAATCATAAATTCTGAAGAGTGTAAAAATAATTTTATAGTTACAACTACAACTTAAACTTTTATAAATAGATATGTCCACGACTGTATTTTAACTTTATTTTTACAATACAGAAAATATTTTGTAAGAATTGTGAAAGCATAATTTTAGAAGTTTGTGAAATTTTACAAATTTTTTTTAAATATTTTTGTCAAATGTTTTCTTTATGTCACATCACTTAGAAAAAAAAATAATTGTTTTTAGTAGAATTGCTAACACAAAAAATTAAGTTAGAAAATTTGTAGATAAAACTTAAAAGGTATGAAAAACCATATGTGAATTAATAACGAAAATATATATACTTTCAAGTTTAGACATGGTTGAACAAGCTTGAGGAGACATTAAAACCTGTTGCTGACGTCATAACACGTGTGACGGAAGATTATAATCATTGGCTATGAGTTCCCCCTAACACACTACGTCACGAACCCATGATGTGACAAAAACAACCATTTTGCTCACACTTCTCACCTTTGTTGGACTTATATTATTTTACTCTGCATATTAAACCAATAATCTGTAAAAAAAACTTTATCGTTTTTACACTTTGTTGTAAAAAGTTTTCGTCTAAACATCGAATGACATATTTTAGACATCTTTTCCGTAAAAGGAAAGCTGATACTTCTCACGTATAAAAAATTATACTTAATCGAAATCCCGATATTACTTAACCACTGTCCTATAGAAATATTTCAAACATATGTGTTTAAAACACTGATGTTTCATCCGAATGAAAATAATGAGTGTTGTATGGAAGTATTTCAAACATATATACAGAGTGCATTATATGAAAAACTTCAATGTGAGTTAAAGGAAAAGCATGCCCTTAGGTGGTATTTAGTTATGAAAGTTTCCTTGGAACGTAAAAGACCTAATGACGACATGGAGGAAATTCAAACAAATTTTAGAAGTTCCTGTTTTACAGAACTTATTAAAGATACTATTGAACAGCATATTCTCGAAGGATATGCAAAGATTCACAAGTCATTAGAAGAATTCATTCAGAGAGGATCTGGATGGATTTTTAAGAAAAATCATTATCTGAAACACAAAATAGCAAAATATCATCCTTCAGCTGCCAGTAGTTATATTAACCTACCTACAAAACTTGCTTAAAAAGATTTGGGGCGTCACATATTTCTGCAAATGTGACGGAAGGAGGTGGGACCCCAAATAAATAAATTTAAATAAATTCTATATATCATTCAAAAATAAAACTTAATCTTGAAAAATAGTTGTGTGAATTTGTTTAAGTTCATATGTAAACACTTGTGCACATATATGTATCTTCGTGAATTAATATACACTAGTTTTACATATCACTAAGTTATGTTTTACTAATTTCAAATTTAACAAAAAGTACTTATGTTTACCCACAATTCTTGACTTATATTATTTTACTTTGTGTATTAAACTGACGACCTGTGAAAAACTTTAACATTTTTACACTTTGAAGTAAAAATTTTCTCCCTAAACATAGAATTTATAGCTTACAAACATGAATTGATATGTATTTGTTTTAACAATCACTAACTTCTATTATACCAAAGTATATTTTATAATATTTAAACAATTCTCATTTTACAAAAATTAACTTGTATACATTTCTAAGTCTTTTTCTCTTAAAGACTTTAAACTATTCGAGATGTTTATACTTTAAGTGTTATCCAATACTATTTGCATAACAATGTGGAATATCATATGTTAAGAAAATCTTAAATTTTGACTAAGTTGCAAAGCTCAGTGAAAGTATTTTAAGATTAGTTTGCCAAAATTTACTAAGTCTCATAATATTTTTCAGTTATTAAACGAAAAATTGTGTAAAATTTACTAAGTGTTTCTAAGTGTACCGCTGTAATCCCCCATAGATGATGTGTCGAATTTTTCTTTTTGGATAAAGCAGTGGTTAGTGGTTTTCAAAGACTGTGCCAAGGCACTGTGATGCGCTTTAAAACATTTCCAAGTATATTCTCTGTCATATTTCATAGAAATGTGTGACCAGATATAAAATAATAATAATAATAATAATTACTCTTATCATTTCGTTGCCCATATCCCATTCTTTTTGGTAACATATCATTCTTATGGTAATAAGCAGTGGTATTTCTTGTTAAAAAAAAAAAAAAAAAAAAAAAAAAAAAACATTATTTCTTGTTATGTATATTACTTATTTTCAAAGCTTTATAAGTAGATATGTTATTTGTATATAATACGTATTTCGTAAGGGTGGGAATCGATTAACAGTTTTAACTGGGTTAATCGTAGTTCGTTAATCGATTAATCAGCCGATTAATCGAATTTTTCTTCGATTTTCATTTTTCTTTATATAATTTTATTTAAATGATGAATAAAATTCTTCTATGTGATTTTTCCCCTCTAGATAGTACACAACAAACCATAAAAATGATATAGATGTTAATATAGTTTGTTCCTTAAACAATAAATAATAATAATAATAATAATAAACATGCAGATAAATAATGAAAAAAAAAAAATTCCTAATATATTTTCAAATAAAATTTTTATTCGAGAGTACAGATGAGAAATAACATATATTCATCTTGCATTCATTATTACTTTTATATTCTAAAAAATAAATTCTCATTATTACTATTTTATTCATATGTTTGACTAAAAGAAAAAATAATAATCGATTATATCGTTTATAACTAAAATTTAAATCAATTTTCAGAGTAATAGTTGTTGACCTTAAGTGTTAATTTAAATAAATATTTTCGTTTATTTAATTTTTATTTTAATAAATTCATTTTCAATTTGAAAGAAAAATTAGATGAATTTACATTACTAAACTAATTTAATTTCTATAAAAAGAGCAACAGAGAATGGCTGTATCGCTGTATTTGATGATATCTCCTTATATTTGATGATAAAACCTGTAAAATTGTAAATCAGGGAAATACATGCATTGAGGGATATGTGAAAAATAACTTATATGAATGTCAATTAAATTATTCTGAAAACAAACACACAGCGAACATTGTAATACAAACTTGTGATAACGAAAATTGCATAAACAAGTGGCATGTGAAACTTGGCCACAGAAATACTAACCACATTAAAGATTTAGTTAACAAGGAGATGGCTGTGGGTATAAAATTAAATGATTGCAAACATAATACTGAATGTAAAACATGCATAATGTCAAAATTAACTGATTCACCTTACCCCAAAGCTGCACAATTTAGAGCCTCCGTACCACTCGAACTGGTCCACACAGACTTATGTGGCCCTATGAAAACCCCCACTGTAGGTGGAAAATATTACTTTCTTACATTTATCGACGATTACAGTCGTTATACTATTATATATTTGCTAAGAAATAAGTTTGAGGTATTTTCTAAGTTAAAGGATTATGTGGCTATGACCGCAAACAAATTTGGCCGAAAAGTGCAAGCAATTCGCTCCGACAACGGGGGTGAATACACTAGTATGGAAGTAAATGAATTTTTGAATAAAGAAGGAATTGAGCACCAGTTTACCGTTCCTTACTCTAGTGCTCAGAACGGCGTGGCAGAACGTAAAAATCGTACGCTGACCGAAATGGCTCGCTGTCTGCTTAAAGACAGTAATTTACCTAATTCCTTTTGGGGGGAAGCCGTAAATACTGCAAATTACATACAAAATAGGCTCCCGACCTCCTCATGCGACTCAACTCCTTACGAAAAATGGACCGGCCGTAAACCCGATTTATCAAATATAAAAACATTCGGATGTCGCGCATACGCATATGTACATAAAATACATAGGGGAAAACTGGATAGCACCGCTCAAGAAGGAATTTTTGTGGGATATGATAATCGTAGCAAAGGTTACAGAATTTGCACAAATAATAAAAATGTAATAATTAGCAGAACAGTAAAATTCTTGGAAGATGAGAATAGAGAATCCCACAATAATGAAACATCACAAATCAAGAATGAAAATTCAAATGATGAAATTCCGGTGTCCAAATTACCAATATTAGATACTGATATAAATATAGATATAGCGGGCGATAACGATAGTCCGGATGACACGCAAACTCTGCCGCGACGATCACAACGATTAAATAAAGGTGTTCCGCCCGACAGATTTGCATTTGCTGTAAATGACAAAAGAATTGATGAGGCTAAGTGTTTTGATGATATACTAAAAATTCAAAACCCAGCTGAAAAAGAAAATTGGCTGAACGCCACACTCGACGAAATGAATTCACTCAGACAAAACAATACTTGGGAACTTGTTGACGCTCAACCAGGGACCAAAGTAGTAGGGTGTAAGTGGGCGTTCAAGGCCAAATACAATAGCCAAGGACAAGTCGAGAAATATAAAGCCAGGCTTGTTGCCAAGGGTTTTTCTCAAAAATACGGGGTGGGCTATGACGAAACTTTTGCACCAGTTGCATCGCATACCACTCTAAGAAGTTTCTTGACCATGTCACTATATAAAAATTTGAATCTAAGGCATGTAGATATCAAAACTGCTTTCCTACATGGAAATTTGCAAGAAGATGTATACATGCATCAACCCGAGGGTTATGTTGTCCAGGGCGAAGAAAATAAAATATATAAGTTAAAGAAAGCGATATATGGCTTGAAACAAGCCGCTAGAGCGTGGAATTTGAAAATTAATGAATCATTGTGTAAATTAGGATTTAAACAAAGTCAACATGACAAGTGTTTATATATCCGTAACAAAGATAACACAGAAACTTACATTCTTGTGTATGTTGATGACCTACTTATAGCTGGTAAAAATCACAATATTGACATACTAATTAATCAACTTAGGGAAGAATATCCATTAACCGACCTTGGGGAAGCCAAATATTACCTCGGCATAAATATAGAAAGACCTTGTAAAGGGGTAATTACGCTTGATCAAAATAATAAAATACGAGACATTGTAACCAAATTTGGGCTAGATAACGCACGGCCCTCTGACACACCGATGGAACCAGGGTATATAAAATTAACTGATAATGACAATCTCTTACCAAACAACACAATGTACAGACAGCAGGGTTTGACCTGGCAAAAAAATTACTTTAGCATTTTAGCGAAAATAGGCAAGCACTATTTTAGCTTTTTCGAAAGTTAATTCTTTGGATACCATTGATTTCTTTTACTTAGCTTTGTTATCCTCAGTTTTGTTTTCTATTCCTTTTGTTCATTGATGATTTTAACCAAGCATCCATATTTGTGACTTTAAAAGTATGAATCAGGGAAACTATGTTTTGATTTTATCAATAGAAAAAAGAGGTATTCATATCATATGTGTAAAATGTAAAAGCAATTTAAAAATCAAGTAAAGTGTAGTGGTAGATAATCGTGGAATACTAGTGCTAAAAATGCTTCTATGAAGCAAATTCTGAATTCTAACATACTTTTAAATATTTTTGCATTTAAATTCAATCATTGAAAATTAAAAATAAATCCAAATTACTATATAAATAAGGATTCCCAAAAATTTCAGTCCTTTCGTAGTTTTTGCCTGCAAATATTACAAAAAAAAAAAAAAAAAAAAAAATCTGAATTATTATATAGAGATATTTTATACAGTTATCCAGTTTTAGCTTTTTAGCGAAATTATGACCGACTTGTTTTAGCAAAATATGATACCTTTTAGCAAAATGCTAAAAAAACTAATGGCAGTTTAAACCATAGAGAAGAAATAGGTGGAGAGAGCGTCCTATTGTATTTCCCTCTTAAAGTTGAAGCTAAGATAACAACGTCTGAGAGGAAAAAGAAAAACGGATTTGGCTGTTTATCGCCAACTGTTTCCTGAAAATCTAGCAGTTGATTTTTCTAAATAGTAAAAGAAAAGAGAAAAAATGTTAAAGTAAATTTTACCGAGCTTTTTTCCCCCCTTATCTCCTCTTCGATCACCTTTAATCAGTAATATCTGGTTTTTAATTTCGATTTGTTATATTTTTTATAATATCTTAAGTTTCATTTTGATTTTGTTACAAGATTTTATTTAATAAAATTCATTACTTTATCAAATATACAGTCATCTGATTTCATTCAGTTACAAAAAATAGAATTTAGTATGTCTTAATCGTACAATTTTATATCACTATGTAGGAAAAAAAAAAAAAAAAAAAAGAATTCTGTATGTCAAAGAAAAATAAGTATATTTTCTCATAAGATGAAAATTTTTCATTAATTTTGTCTGAAGAAAATAAAATACATACATATTATAAAAAAAAAAAAAAAAAAACATACATTACACATTATTATGCATATATATATTAAATTATCTACTTGTATCAGGTTTTAAATTACATATTTACATGCTTTACAACTACAACATATTCACCTGGTATTGGTATGCAAAACACACAATTTATCATTATAATTTGTAATTGATATCGGGCTAATACAATCTTGTAATTGGAAAATTCCTGTATAAAACATATCCTAATTTTAAGCATTCATCATAAAACAGTAATTTTTGATGAGTTACAATAAACTTATTAAAAAAAAAAAAAAGAAAGAAAGAAAGAAAAGAACCCTGTTTAACATTAATAGTTTTAAAAATAATAATAACAATAATATCTGAGTTTCTATAATCAAAATAATTTTTAAATGCTGATATTTTATTCAGTTATTTTAAGTTTCTATTGATAGCTTGTTTACTATTCATACATACGTTTTCTTTCTTTCTTTCTTTTTCTTTTTTTTTTTTTTTTTTTTTTTATGAGACAGAATGTTTCGAGTCGCCACAATTTCGAATCAAATTCATTAATAAATTTGGTGGAGGTTTATTTCATACGAAAGTGGACAATAAAACCAATTAATTTTTCCTAATGAAAACGTATGCAAGAGATTACATAATATATAACATTATATATATAACATTTTTGCATATTACTAATTAAAAAAGAAAATTACAATTTCAAATTTAAGTAAGCAAAATGTAGTTCTAAATTTTTGCACATGTCATGTCTGTCAGGCTATTAAATAATATTTTACATATTTAAATTTTTAAAATTTTTAAAATTAGATATCAGATGAAAGTCTTAATTATATAAATTTAAATATTTGTACTTAAAATTTGCAAAACGCAAGTTGCCACCTAATTTTCATACTTTAGTTAATTTTAAAAAAATCTAATTGTCCGATCGATAAGCTGTTTAATCCGATGGATTCAGAAAAATTGCCCCTTTCATTTGGTGCCTTATTTGTAACGAATTTTTTATTAGATTTTTTAAAATTAATTAAAATATGAAAATAGACATGGCTTTAAAATAGACATTTAAATTTTAATTGTTGCCTTTTTTTTTTTTTTTTTTTCCAACATAAAATGAAATATGCTTTCACGTGAAAAAAAAAAAAAAATATATATATATATATATATATATATATAATATTAAATTTACGCCTATATGATGTCGTTATATGCAGTATTCATATTGATTTATTTTATAATAATAATCTGTTTCATTAATTAGTAAATTAAACGCTAATTTACTAATTTAAATTATTAAATTTAACGTATTCTAACATATGTTATTTACAGAATATGTAATGCAAATTAAAATATATGAAATAAAAAATCTGTCTACATATTTTTCAGGGGCCGCGGTAGCCCAGTCGGTAGAGCGCCGGACTCGTAATTGGAAGATTGCTGGTTCGGTACTCGAGCCAGCCAAAGACCGTCGTGTACACTAATGGTGGCTGGTGCACGTAAAATCTGTCGTGGCCTCAATGTCCTCCATGTTCCCATCAAAAATTATACCTCTGGGGGTCACTGAAGCGGGAGAGCCATCCCTTCCGTGGAGGATCAAAATTGTGATGGCATGTCTCCGGACCACCTCTAAGGGTGTGTCCCAGACCGTCGCCAATTGCCCATCTGCGCAGCACTAGTGTGACGTAAAAACCCATTCATCCATTCATATTTTTCAGAATTACTATATTTGGCAAGTAAATATGATCGCCAATTTTCAAAAAGCAGAGTAAATGCATTTTTTATCCATATAATTACTTATTTATTTATATGTACAAGAATATGTTTTAAGATGGAATTATATATATACATAGCCATAGGCACAACTATAAACAACCATTGTTTTTAAATGAATAAGAAATGTTGCATCATCCACCGCGGCAGAAAGCTATAGGAAACTGAAATAAAAACGAAGAAAATCCACCCCTCTTGTCCCGCAGTCACGTGACAGATATGTTTGCTTCAACTTAGGGTTACAAAGACTCTCTCCACTTATTTCTTCTCTATGGTTTAAACCCTCACAGACAGGCTATAGGCGCGTTACTTTACATTTCTACAGTATCGCGACCTGATATAAGTGTTGCCGTTGGCATCTTAAGCCGTAGAAACGAAAATCCTAGAGCGAAAGACTGGGAGGCAGTTAAAAGGGTTATTAGATATTTGAAAAATACCCAAGATATTAAATTAAAACTTTGTAACTCTGGTGAACCTGTTCTTAGAGCATATTCGGATTCGGATTGGGCCAATGACCCAAGTGATAGAAAGTCCATCTCAGGAAATTTATTTATATTGGATAAAAATCCAATATTTTGGACTTCGAAGAAACAGTCCTGTGTGTCCATGTCTTCAGCAGAGGCTGAGTACGTCGCAGCTGCGAGTGCTGCACTTGAAATACAGTGGCTCAACAAACTACTGGATGATTTAAATTTGCCGCAACAATGTCCTATAGTGTTGTACCAGGACAACCAATCTACCATCAAGATTGCTGAAAATGATAAATTCCACTCCAAAACAAAACACCTACAGCTGAGATTTCATCTTCTGCGAAACCTAATACAAGAAGGCCTAATCAAGCTTCAATACAAACCTACCAAAGAAATGACCGCCGATACCCTAACAAAAGCTCTGCCAAAAACTGATTTTAATAGACATAGAAATGCATTAATGAACAATTGAAAAATTTCTGAGCTTAAGAGGGGGTGTTGTGATATTTAATCTCAGAACACTTTTATTGACTTTCGTTGTTCATATTTCGGACTTTCTTTTTGTTTTTTGCTTCCCGCCAACTGATTGTTTGGTGCACCTGCCGCATCACGTGACGATGTGTCGCGTCTCTCTACGAGTACACTGTAATACTTTTTTTTTCAGTCATGTAACTTTTGTTATTCGGGACTGACGTTCCATTTTCTTATTCTATTTAATAATAATATTTTTTTTTGTCTAAGATGAATAAATTTAAAGGCTAAACATCTAGGCATTCTTTCATTATGCAGCAATATGTGAATTATCCTGAATAGTAATTGATCTACATATTATGTAAGATTTCAGAGTCTAATCTACATTCATTATAGGAAAATAAGTAGTTATTGTTTAAAAACAGAAGTCCTATAAAATGTATATCCATGCATTTTTCATCTAATTTCAAGTGTACAATCTGATGATAAGTAAGGAGATTGTTCTTCATCAATGGCATATATGATTACCTGTGACAACCCAGGTAAGTCAAACTTTATTTAATTATATGACTGTTGTTTTTACAAAGAACTATTAGTAAGAATTATTTATTATAAAACATATTTAAAATAACTAATTTGAGAAAGCTGCGAATTCATGCCTTCATTTATATAGTATTCTTCCATCAGAATTTACATTACTTTCATTTTATACTAGCTACCTTTGTACATCTCGCTTGCCACTATTTTTAAATGAATTCTCAAAATTCCATGTTATCATTATAAGAAAAAAAAAATCACAAATTCTTCATTGTTTATATTTCAACTCTTCTTCGTCATTTCAGAATAGAAAACAGAATGTTATTTTCTGTTTCTACTTCAATAGTTATTATGAGCAATTCTGAACGGACAAAAACCTCTCGAAGGTATCCCGAAACCCTGTTGACACTTTCCTGCACCTTTCTCATCAAAGTGATAGTGGAAAGCACAGTCCTTTTCTTTATACTGAGCATTCCCCCCTCTTTTTTTTTTTTCTTTCTTTTTTTGGAAGCTTCTTGTTTCTGCGAAACGTATTCCCCCAGCACGGCATTTTGTTTATACATATATATATATAAGAACCCTTTTCCACCTTTTCTCTACCAACAAAAGGATAACAATTTCTTTTAAGATTTTTTTTTTCTTTTTCATTATTGGATGGACGCTTCATGTTTGTTAGCAAAATATGTGAGAAAAAAAATAATTTGTAGACAGAACAGTATTTTACGTTATTACTCTAATTCGTAGTTTGAAAACTTTAATCGGATTTTGAAAAATTTTAATCAAATTAATCGAGCCGATTAACTCGATTAAAAAAAATTGATCGGGACAAAGCATTGATCGATTAATCGGCACAGCCCTAGTATTTTGAGGTACATGCACCCAAATAAAATGAATAGATTTTTAAAAAAGAACACCGAGAAAAAATATATACCGCCTTTCTCTAGAATGAATAAGTGGCCATTTTCTAAATCTCTAAACTAGAAATATAGATTTCCGAGCTATGCGTATAGGACACACCAATAAGCTGAATAGACGAAATGATCGAGAATTTCTCGTCTACACATTTCTAGATGGTGGAACAATATTCTGAATCCTTTGTATTGCGAGATATTCTAGCTTGGTTTCTTAGAATTGGATCATAAACCAAGATTATAGTTGGTAAAACTCGCCTCTTGTATTCATATTTATTTGCAGAGATTTTTAAATAAGTTTCACATCGATAATATAGGGAATCGCTCTAGAATTCTAATAGGGGTTTCTAGAACTCGCTTTCAAAGGGGACTACAGTTCATAAGGATGACATGGAACTATTTTTACTAGAGCCACTATCTAGATTCTAGATGTCAGTTACAGAATTTTTCCTCGGTGAAACCATTGTGAACAATTCTATTCTCGAAATGAATAAAAGTTTAATTCCATTATAAGACAGTAAAATGGAAAGAAATGAGCAATAACACTAAGAAGAAATGGATATCACATAAGAAAGCAAACCTTCTTTGACACATAATCAGGGCTTAATTATCGCCCTGCCCAGGACTATAAAAAAAAAGGGGGGGGGGATCTAAAATTACGCTGTAATTTTGTTTATAATTCTCTTAAGATTTATTCGTGTTTTATGTTTAAGTATATTTAATTAGATTCATATAAGAAATCTTTACTTTGCAAATTACTTTGATGATATATTTATTTGAATCATAAAATATTAAAAAGTTTTAGGACATGATTTACATTTTCAATCACTGTAAAAAATATGTCCTATTTGCTGCCAGACATTTTCTGTAATTTGAGAAAATACGCGTAATTTACGAAAAAAATACGTTGTCAGAGCGTATTTTCTCAAATTACAGAGAATTTCTGGCAGCAAATGGGACATATTTTTAACAATGTAGAGGGTCTTCATTTTTCTCATGTACAGTCGGCAGTAAAATTATTCGACCGCTAGCAAAAATTCCTTTTTTCAAAAAAAGTACACTTAATACTGTTTTGTTAAATAAATCCTTGTCGAATCATGTTACTTAGTCAATCTTAGAACATGATGCGACAAGGATTTATTTAACAAAACAGTATTAAGTGTACTTTTTTTAACATAGGATTTTTGCTAGCGCTCGAATAATTTTGCGGCCGACTGTAGAAAACTTTTAATGTGGAGGGCAGAAAATATATAAAAGCGGTTAAAATTATGAAAAACACCTAAAGAAAACCTGATTTTTTTTTTTTTTTTTTTTTTTTTTTTTTAATCACTTAAATATTTGGAATTTAGTATGCCAAATATGCAACCCCATGCCTGTTTAAATAAATGATTTTTCAATAATAACACAAATGATTCTGAAGGGAAATTGGGGAGTTTTAATTTTTTGCGCAAAAATATGGCAAAAGTGGAGGGCCTGAAAATAATGCTCTGCCTAGAGCTAGGACCTAGTACAGTCTTGGTCGAATCCTGAAGATTAGTTCAAACGTCATATTTGTGTGAATTGGGATTTTGTATCCTCAAATATCTACCTTAGAATTTTTCTGTACGACCAAATGAGAGTTTGCCTTTCAGATATTTAATTAAATTATTATAACAAATTTCGCAAAAATGAACTATATAGTACTTCCAAACCATACTTAGTTCTATCATTGTATGCTTTTTTTTAACCCTTTCTGTCACAGTGTTGCCGCTGCGGCAACACTTAATTTTAATTCTCAAGTGCAAAAATTCATCCCAGAAATTTTTTATAGTATTTTTCTTCTATAATATAGAGGTAAAACTTCATTTATTTTTTGTCTTCTAATATCGTTCTTGAATTCCGGTGGATGTTGATTTTAAATGAATAGAATTACTCTGTGCCGAAAAGAGTTAAAAACACCCTGATTTTTTTTTTTTTTAAGTTTGAGAATTACTGAAAAAATGTTCATGTCACGGGATCGTTTTTTAATAGGTATTCTTCAGTTAATTAATTCTTCGTTATATATAAACAAGCGATATCAGATGTAACCTGTAACCGCAATATGAGTGTGTATGTAGGCAAGACAGACAAGGTCAAAATAAGGTTAAAATAGAATAGTATAAGGAAAAAAAAAAAAAAAAAGTCAGAGTCGTTAAAAATATAATAGTAATACTCGTATTATTATTATCAACAACAGCATTAATAATGAATAATTTCTAACCAAAAAATTAATAATCAGATAGACATTTTAAATTATATTCAACAAAAATGGCCTAACAACAACAAAAAAATTTAATTTTATTATTATTTTATTTATTTATTTAATTTTATTCGTTCACTCATTTATTTATTTTACTTTATTTTTCTGATCAACACAATTAATTAAAAAAAAAATTTTATTCCTCTTTTTTTTTTTACAGTAAAAAAAAAGCGCATTCTTAAAATGGGGTGAAAATTTTGAAAGTGGAGAGAAAAAAAACATGTTTCATTGAACTTGTAAACATCTGTTATGGATTGCTTCCTCTAATTTCACACGCAAACTATTTATTAAAACAAACAAACAAAAAGCAAAAAACTCTCAAGTATGCTTGATCGGATTTTAGAAACTTATAAAGCGTTGAAGTAAATAATGAATTTATAAGATCAAATCAAAACTCTACAGAACGTAAGTTACCGTGGTCGTTTACGCGTTCAAGGTTGCGTCATGTTAACCACGCCTACATAAACACACCTTTAACTGCCATTGGTGTTGCAGAAAAAGAGGCGGTTCAGTGAGTGAATGCCCAAAGAACTTGTCTGTCATTCCTCTCAGAATGCTAGAGAAGCATCAACGAGTGCGTGACGTCCTGTGACGGTAGCCGTTATTTTAGTGCTGTATTTACTTTCGGCGTGACTTTGTAAAGAGTGATGTTCAACGTGCCTGTTTAGAAGAGCATTATAAATTCATACAGTATGGATTTATATATATAAATGTGTTTATATTGTTATTATGTTTGGATGAAAAATTTATTGCAAGAGACATTGTTACCCAATCCTGTGTTATTTTGTAGTTTGAATTATCTAGTGTAAAAAAGTAGAAACACTATTTAAAAAAATAAGTTAAATTATTTCATCATCAGTGGTTTCAATGGAATGATCACAATTGTGTACTGAATTATTGCAAGTACCACTCATATAAATCTAATTTAAAAAATACTTCAAAACTACAAAAGTTTTTTGTGTCAATATCATAATTCAACAGCATTCTAAAGTAGAATAAAGAATATTCCCAACTATCACCGAAGAATAACTTTGTATTTCTACAATTCTATTTTTGACTGAGGTGCCTCAAGATTGTCAACCTGGTTCCGTACGTGAAGACCAAAGACTTACCCGCGGTCGCACATGAGCCGCGTCGCATGGTGACCGAAATGCCGGTCATCTCACCTGGTGAGCCACCCACCAGCTGTGCGGGATGTGGTGGACATATAGCTGACCGTTATTACCTGCAAGCTGTGGACAGACAATGGCACGGTTCTTGCTTAACTTGCCATAGCTGCAAAGCTCACTTGGACAATGAATTGTCTTGTTTTTATAAAGATGGACATATTTACTGTAAAGAAGATTATTACAGGTAAGTGAGATTTTTTTCCAAACTTGGTATTGTATCATACTTATTACAGGGATGACATTTTTCTACACATTAGCTGAATTCAGTTTTCTATAGATTAAATTTTTTCAGTTTTTCTAGCTTTATTTCTTCTCTTTCTGATGTGCATTTTTTTTTACATCAAATAAAACTTTTACTATCTATATCAGTAATTAAAAATTAAAGCATAATCATTTGTTCTTTTATTCTACATTGAAGATTAATCAGTCCTGCCAGATGGAGGGAATTTTTTATCGAATATCCACCACCAAATTTTAATTGTAACGGCTGCCTAATAATGTCGAAGACTACTTTGTAAATGTCTTCGAAATAATTAGGCAACAGTTAGTTACAATAAATTTAGTGGTTGATTTTGAACAAAATTTCTCATTCCGGCAGCACTGACTGTAATGTATAATAATTTTGTCCTCAAGATTCTAATACTATTTTGTTTAACGTCTTTCTTTTTCATATCATAGCACTGACTTTAATATAATAATTTTGTCCTCAAGATTCTAATACTATTTTATTTAACGGCTTTCTTTTTCATATCATAGCACTGACTTTAATATATAGTAATTTTGTCCTCAAGATTATAATACTATTTTGTTTAACGTCTTTCTTTTTCATATCATAGCACTGACTTTAATGTATAATAATTTTGTCCTCAAGATTCTAATACATACTATATTTTGTTTAACGTCTTTCTTTTTCATATCGTTTCAGCTTTTTTTTTTTTTTTTCCCTTTCAATCTCATCTCTGTAATAATAATTATATTGCATAATATTAAAGGTTCAATAAAAGGGTCCTAGTTATCAAAGTAGCTAAATGAGTAAATTTATTATTTTGTTTCTACGTTTAAAATAATTTATGGGATATAGGAGCATTGATACATTAGGTATGAGTCCCACAACATTTTGTTAATCCAACAAATACAAAATTGAGAAAAGATTTTTCCTATTGAGGCATGCAATCTTCAGTTATTAAAGTGTGCGATTGTAAATTTAAAAGAAATAGTGTTATTCTTTATTTATTTTTTGTTTTAAAATTTCAAGTTTAATAATAATGAAAAAAAATGCATTTTTGTAATTTAAAAAAAATTAAAGGGGGGGGGGGGAGAGAAAAAACAACAACATATTTTTAGATTTTTTTTTTTTTCTGCTGTTATTACCGTGAATGAATATTTTTGTTTTTAGAAGATAGTTTTATCGGTTTTCTGCATTTTGAATATTTTCTGCAAGCAGAAATTTATTTTTACTCCTTTATCAGTAGAAAATATAAATTTTTGAAAGAACTATTTCACTCATATTTATAGTAGCTAAAAGTTACATAAATATTTTCGTTTGCAACTGCTTATTTATTTGACAGATTTTTAATATCTCTAAATGCATATGTCCAAATCATATTGTATAATACTACAACGACTTATCTTCTTAAAAATAAAAATATATAATCAACATTTTCTTTAATTATTTAACTTTCCTTCTTTCTTTTTTTTTTCCTTCTTCCCCTATTATATATATATATATATATATACCGTATGACTTCAAGTCGAAAATCTTATTAACATTAACAGGCATTTTAGTACTCAAATTTCCCGTGTAAAATCCACATGTTGTTACATAAATCCATTTTGTACCAGAAATTTTATTTAGTAAAATGTAAACAGATATAGCTTGTAAACTTTTGGGGCAAATCATATTTATCTGATCTGACAGTTATGTATAGGAAATTAGGGTGCATGAATGTAATGTTATTTTAACTCGCAAAATGTTATTTTAAGTAAAAGATTTACAGTAAATATATGCATATAAGTATTTAGAATTTATGAGTGCTTTTTAGCTAATTTGTTTATAAACAACCTCTTATGTTTTTATATCCAGATAACGAAAACTTTTTATAAATTCTTAAAATGCAGGGATGAGATTTTCCAGCTTTTCAGCTGATTTCAGGTTTTTGTACATTTAGCTTTTCAGCTTTTTTTATGTTTCTGATGTGCATTTGTTCTTTTTTTTATACATTGAAGATTAAAATAAATATTTATTACTCTAATATAATAGATTTTGTCATCAAAATTCTAGTATTTCATTTCAATGGCACCTTTGTTTACAGCTTCAGCTTTTTTGAATTTTTGCTAATCTCATTCCTGTAAAAGGAAAAATAATAATAATAATAAATAAGTAAATGTTTTCAAATGGTACTAGCAAAACAGTGAATAAGCGTACTAAATTAAACTAAGCATTCTGTTATCATTCTAAATATAATATAGAGCTAAAATTTTTCATTACTCAGTACTTAAATTATTAAGTATAGCAGGAAGTAGCCAAAGTCATAACCAGAAAAAAAGAAATGTTCATGAGATGATTCAAGCTTTAGTGCATAATATTGACTATTAAAAATGATGTATAACAAAAAATTCCACAAAATTGCAAATTTTAGGGGTGTAGACCCCCTCTCTTTTGTCTACGGCCTTGAAAGTGTTTTAAATTATACATGCATGTTCATCTAATGAATTATTTCCTATTGTTAAAATTGAACGAAATCGAATGTTTTAATTATTACCGGTAATTCCTATTCTTAAATTTAATTATTTATACCAAATTGAAAATATAATTATGCAGCATTTTACCCCCTTAAAAATCATATCATTATTATTTTTTTTTATTTAATTTTATTGATTTATTATTCTCATATTGTTTTTAATTAATTTTATCTAATTAAGTTACATAAATAAACAATAATTATTTTATATAAAAAGAAATAAAATGGAGTAAGTACATTAATTCTCCTTCTCCGAATAAATATTGTTTAATTTTTAGTGTTGACTCTAGAATAAAAGGGCTGCCGGGGGTAATTTAATAAAAAGGGAAAACTATTTTCAAAAAGGGCATTATATGCATAATTTATGCTCTTCTAGTTTATGATTTTTGTATGTGACAAAAGTAAATTACTAATTTGATGTGTATATGTGTGAGTTGTGAGTTATATGCATTTGTTGTTTCTGGAATGCTGTGAAACTATTGCTAGAAGGTATCTAAAGGTCTCTGTACATTTAAAGAGTTTGAAAATGCAACTTGGTACTAAAATGTTTTTAAAAGGGCCGCTGGGTGCTAAAATAGGTTGAAAAAGGCATGCAGAGTGGTAAAATAATTTTTAAAGGGCCACAGGGGGGAGCACCCTGCCAAATTAGCCTAGAGTCAGCACTAATTTTAGTATTTAGGAAGACTCGTTTCATAAAATTTTTCCATAATTTTTTCTTTAATTTTCCATGTTTTCAAAGTATGTCTGTTTATATATATATATATATATATATTTATTTATTCTTATTCTTTTTATCTATTTCTTTATTGAA
The DNA here is from genome assembly GCA_963930645.1 of Salticus scenicus. Classification (NCBI taxonomy): domain Eukaryota; kingdom Metazoa; phylum Arthropoda; class Arachnida; order Araneae; family Salticidae; genus Salticus; species Salticus scenicus. The sequence goes on along the minus strand of OZ005656.1, from coordinate 267,198,112 downwards.
AATTTCTATACGAACTTCTAGTATTTTCTCATTATTTATTCCAAATGTTTATAATCTCTATTTTTGAAATTATTATTATTATTTAAATAATTTAAAAATAAAAAAAAAGTTTTGAAGATTGTATCAATATTGAAAGGTGCATTTTAAAAGTTTAAAGAAAGTTATAATAACTGTTAAAATAAAAGTTTAGTAATTCTTACATAAAAGTAAAATAACTTATCTGGAAATAAAATACACCCTAATTTGATCACGTTCCATCCCTAAAATGGAAGGAAATTAATAATTTATTCTTTTGTAAGTAGGGCTACTTTAAGAAATGGGAACATTATGGTTCACATGCGCAGGACCTCCCTATTTAGGAGTGGGGAGCCTTCAATATATGTGAAATTACACTATACAAACTTTTATTAAATAAGCTTAATTAAAGCTAAAAATAACGAATATGACTTATTAATATAATCACACTTTAAAATTTAAACAGTTGTAAAAATTCAGTAATTTTTTAACTTTTAAAATAGGAAAATCTGTATAGGGGTCAATTTAAAATTTTTCTAAAACTAACTTACAAATAAGTTAAAAAGGAGATTATTTTAACAATATCTCTCTTATTCTTTTTGTTTAACTTTTAAAAGTCTTTTTATTTATTTATTTATTTATGTAGAAGGATGGGAAAAGAGAAGAGGCTCATTACAATTTTTACTAGCGTTTATTTCAAACACAAACTTACTTAAACAGTTTTGTCTAACTAACTTACCAAATTAAGAGCTTATTCACTAATTTTACAATTTGTGCTGTCTTTATTTCAAAATAGACATCGTAAAGTGTATTTATAATTTCTTATGAAAGCATTTATAATACATTTTATACAGATTTACCTTCATAAGATGTGTTTTAATATTAGAATTTATTAGGGTAGGTGCTCCACTGATTGGCATGCTTCAGTAATTGACATCTATCCCGAAATAATTAATAAATAAGAAAAATAATAAAATCATATATTTTACATATAAGAATTTTAACATTTTATGTCAAACACTGGAGCATAGGGTGCTAATAACTGGTAAAATGAATAAGTAGCAGCGCCAAACACTGGAACATACAGTGCCAATTACTGATAAAATGAAAAACTGCCAGTGTCAATTGCTGGAGCATTGAGTGGGTGTCAAATAAAAATTCATAAAAAAAAAATAATTGTTATCAAATGTATATATTTTAACATATATGTGGTTCTGAATGTCTTTCATACCATATGTACTAACTTAAGACTTCTAAAAATATTTTCTGATGACTAGAACATTAAAAACATCAGAGATTGCTCTATAAGTGTCAGTGTCAGTCACTGGTGCACTTACCCTACAATAGTTTTCTTTGCATCTGATATTCATATTTCATTTTAAATTATTGTTGAGAACAATATGTTGAGCGATATATACTTCTAACAAACTAGATCGTGTCAATGAACTTTATAAAAGTGTGGAGGGGAACGAGCTCAACTTATGCCTAAGATCTTCAAACAGCTTAGTTGACCCCGATTGTACATGGCTCTTTAAGATCGCTGTTTTTGTTCATTTTTCTTTTACTATAGCCAAATCCACATGGCAGAATTGGTACAAAAACAGTGTAATTGAGCGATCGACAGTAATGGCTCTGATAAGTGTTAAACATTATTTACAGTCGTAATTTTTAATATAAAATATAAAATAATTAATATTTCATCAGCAGTTTATTTAAAAATATATGTTCTACTTGTTTGACAAAATGTATATTAAAATTAGACTATTCTACTGGTTGTACTTTATAAACCAAAAGTTAAAAATGTCGAATAAAAAAATGAGAATAAATAAGTAAAATAACTTGTAAATATGTAATGATAAATGGAGCTGAAGATATAACTACGAAATATATTTTATAAATGCTTATCAGTAAACGAATAACATTCTCATTTAAATTTTATTATTTTACATTTTATATTTTATTAATTTTATATTTTAGAGATTTAAATTATATTATTTAAATCTAATTTAAATTTTATTTTGGTTTTGTTTGTAGTTTTGCTATGCGTGCAAAAGGAGTTTTCAAATATTTAATAGCTGACGCGAGGAAACATTAAACCAAAAACAAACTCCTATAAGATTTTTAATATACGATGTTTCGTAGAGTCAATTAATTTCATAGATTTTATTTTATTTTTAGAAAATATTTATTATTTTTTCTTATTTCTAGTATAAATATGTAAATATATATATAAATGATAGTTATCGTAATAAAATTTAACCTTAATATTTAGCAATTAATAGATGAACACAATGAAACACAATGAAAATAGAACTGATTGTAAAATATAGGTAAGACTGACACAAAAATGTTGCGATACAGATTAAGAACCAATAAGAGACAAAAACAATTTAAATTAGTTACGCCGACATGAATAGTAATAATAATAAAAGGACTATTAAACTTAATGACAGAGAAAGTAAATAAAGGACAACAGAAATAATAACTGGATAAAAATGCTTAAAAATTGAAGATATATATATATATATATATATATACAGTAAAACCTCTCTAAGTTGGACACCTACGGTTCCAAGAAAAAGTGTCCAACTTAGAGAGGTGTCCAACTTATAGGGGTTAGACATAATGTTAATGGATACATTCCGTTCCGAGAAAAAGCGTCCAACTTAGAGGGGTGTCCAACTTGAGAGGTTTCACTGTATATATATATATATATACTATATATACATGGGATTACATTAAAATTATACAAAAAATGTTATATTCTTTTTTTTTTTTTTAACTTCAAATAAAATTTAAATGAAATAAAATGAAAGATATTTTTCCTTTAAAAAACAGCTTTCTAAAAGTTTTCAGGAAATTTGAAACTTTTCAGGGACTACCCCTGAATTCAGGGTTTTTGAAAATTTTGTTGCCTCTGAATTTCATGTTACATTGTTTTCATAGAAAATTTTGAATGTTTATTTTTCCTTATTAGAAATTCTCCAGATATCACATAATATAGGCAGCCATATGATGTATCATTAAAAATTTTTCCCTATCTGCATGCAAGTAGCAGATTTCAGGGTTTCTGTATGTTAGGCAGTTTCATCCCTGCATGTAAAGAATAATTAAGAATGTATTTTCAAAATTCCAAAAGTTTGATGGAACACAACATTTTTATGTAAGCAGCCAGAGTTATACATTTTTTCTTAATTTCTTTTTCCTTTTTCTTTCTTTCTTTCTTTCTTTTCTTTTCTTTTTTTTATGATTTGCTTACTTTTGTTTGTAATGTCAGCAATAATAAAAATATATTATCGAACTTAATTTGCTTTGTATTAATCAAAACGAAATGACAAGAAGTGCCAGAATTAGCCCCTATTTGCGTCTGGATAATACTGATTTGAATGTAACATAATTCGGTATATGGTGATAATGCAAACCTATCACCGGCTTCGTACTTTCATACTTTTCATGATTTTATCCCATTTTACCCCATTTATCCGGAAAGCAATGTAAATAAAATTTCGTTATAATATTTATTATTAAAGTTGATGTTAGTTTGGCATAAAACAAAAAGGGAAGTTCTGACGACTTTCTGATTGAATAAATTGGAAAAAGAAAAGAAAGAAAAAAAAAAAAAAAAAAAAAGGAAATATTTAGGTAATCCCTGGGATTCATTTGAAATTACGTCACATGCATTTGATGAAATATAACATATGATAAAAATCAAATGTATAACAGATTTAGCATGACTATGTGATTAGATAGAGTTTTTCTTAGGATAATCTGTTAAATGAAAACGTAGTAATGTATATATATATATATATATATATATATATATATATAAACTATTTAAGTTTAGGATTTATTACTTTCATATTTGCTGAATGTAACATATTAATATAATTTCTGTTAACAATTTAACGTGCAGCGTGCTCGCCATGAGAACGTAATTATTAATTCAAAACTGCAAAAAATCATTCCGGGATTTTTTAAAACAAAATTTAACTTTTGTTATAACTTTGAGTTAAAAAGGCATTTATTTTCCCTTTTAACTTTGTTTATAAAGTCCGGTAACTTTCCATATTTAATCTGTGTAATTACTACCTCCCTAAATAATAATAACAAATCATAAAACTGTTTTTATTGTGAGTTTAAAATTAATACTTTTATTATTATTATTATTATTTGTTTATTAATGACAATAAATAAACAAAAATGAAATAAAATAAAATAAATAAATAAATAAATGAAAATAAATAAAATAGATAAAAGTGAAAAAATAGTATACAAAAATCAATATTTTCTAATATGTTTGAAAACTTTGTTGACGTCATGTGTAATACATAACATAAAATTTCAATTTCTGTTCTGTGCTTGATGCAAAGTGTATGTTGATGTCGTACAATAGTTGTGTGTGTAATCTGATTAATTTAACGCGTTAAATTTCAACTTCCAGTGTCTTTTACTTATGTATATCCCAATATTATTAAACCATAAAAATAACAATTTCCAATAATAATAATTGTTCCATCATTATCCTCATTGTTATATGTACGTGTGCACACATGTTAAAACACTTGAGTTTTAATTATGCATCACATCTATATTAAGGTTTTAATACTCATCAAAGGCATATATTTTCTGCATTAATGTGATTAAAAACTAATGTATGCAAATTATGGATTTTTGAAATTATTAATTATTAGAATGTTATATTGTTTATTGTTATTATGTTTATTGTTATTATTCGGGGTTCACACGGTTTAAACCAATTAATTTAAAACAGGGTTTAAACTAACTGGTTTTTGTTTTGTTTTTTTCTTTTAAAAAAAAAAATTAAAATTTTTATTCTACTGTCCTTATTTTGATTAAAATTAAATTTCTAAATTATTTTTTATATAAATGACTTTTATTTTTAATTCAATTTATTTCATTTGTAATCTTGCTTCAGAGAAAGTTTTAGTTATGCGTTTTATGTGTGCATTGAATGTTATTATACATGAATAACGGAAAAAAAAAAAAAAAAAAAAAAAGATCTAGAACTTGCAAAAGAAAAATTACTATAATAATGAGCTTAAAAATTATAAATGAAAGGGTGTAATGCTAAATGCAGTAAAATAAAATAAAATTTATAAATGGAAAGGAAATTTATTTTATACGAGATATAAGGTAAAAATTGTATGACTGAAAAAAAATTGCTCTCATTTTTGTTTTATTGAAAACTTAACAAAATGGTCTTTAAAAAACTGGATATATGTTATATTATGGTAATTAAAAACAGCCTATTTTCATATCTCTATATTAAATCCAAAAACAAGATATGCTGATTTTGAATTATCAGATAAAAAGAAGCTGCATTAGAACATGTCCAGGCAGTATAAAAAATAAATAAATAAATAAATAAATAAAAAGTATTACCTTTGCTTTTAAAATTTTGCGCAAAATATGCTCCATTTAAGAACTTTTTTGTGAATTATTTTATTAAAATGTAATAGCACGCTATAATGCAGGAAAATTTAAGAAAGTGACATTAAAAATTTTTATGTTTAACGTTTGGAAAATGTTAAAATTATTCTAACTGCAAAAGGTTCTACATCCGATGTAGAGTGTTTTGTTCTTTTAAAGTTGTATGATTAATGTAGCAAATTTAGTTTGAAAAACCTATAAAACTTGTAATTTTATTTAAAATATTAAATGTAAATTTAATAATTTACTGTATTTAATAATTTTTAATTTAATTTTTATTTAAAATATTAAATGTAAACATCAAATGCAAAATAACTTTCAAACGGGTTTCAATATTACACTACATAATACGAAAGTGTAATTTTTTCTTAAATCTCTTACTATAACTCTTTTATTTATTTATTTATTTTTTTGTATTGACCTTTCTTTTTCCCACTTCCTAAAATTAAATTAAGGATTTTCTTGTTATTAAGTAAATTTGTTATCATTAAATTGTAGGGAAAGACATGTTAGATTAAACAAAAATAAAAAAAATAAAAAAAAACATTAATTTTTTATCAACTTACAGTAATCCTATTATTACCAATTGCATCATTTTAATGAAAACTCATAATATTAAATGTGATTTAATGTTCTGTAAAATACCACAATTATGAAATATTTATAGAAGTTTTGAATATAAAATATTTTAGCTATAATAAAATTTAATGCAATTTGATATAACAGTTCTTTATTCAAGGAGGAGATCGACAAAAGTGTAAAAAAATATACAAATAAATAGATAAAACTTTATGAAAAAGGTAAACGTTAAAGTAAAATATAAGAATTCAGGTGGTAAAAGCTTATATTGCAGAAATAAATGATTTGATTGCTTTATCTTTAAGCATTAAAAAAAAAAGTTTATTAACATGACTATATGAAACCTCAATTTAATTAGATGATGCAACAGAATTTCATATCAGAAAGTACAAATTTTCATTTACAAATTACAAGCTTAATTTTTGAGCATTGTTACAGAAAGATAATCTCAACCTACGAAAAAGGCTGAAAAATCTTATCCCTGTTTATTATTATTAATTTAAATTATTTTTAGATAAAGTAATAATTATTATTGGAGTATAAATTACTTTTTAAAGTGTCAATTTTATTTGCAAATGTGTATAATGTGACTAAGAAAAATGTATTAATAAAAAACCTGGTTTAAAAAAAAAAAAAAAAAAAAAAAAAAAAAAACTGGTCTTTTGCCAACCCTGATTATTAATATTAATAGTATTAAGTTAGTTATTGTTGTACTTGTAAAGGTATTTTCATTTGGAAAAAATACATATATTACTCGAATTCCTTTTTTTTTTTTTTAATTTAACGTACACTACAGTAATACTTGCGACATTTCACAAAACAATGTACATAGATAACACATATTTCTTCATTGAACTGTATCATAAAACTTAAATTCATTTAAAAAGATAGCTTATTTAACTAATACAACGCCAACTATAAGGGGCGAAATAAACTCTTAAATTATGATGATAGAATTTCGAAAATTCTTCCATAAATGCCGACGACTAGAGGGCGAAAATAAAGATAATAAACTTTGTTCTTTTCTAAAAAGTAACCGACTCTGAATTCTAAAAAATTCCAAACTAAAAACAAAAGTGTTACCACTTTGCAATTCAAAATATCAAACTTAAGTAAAAAACTAAAGTATTAGTAGGAACTAAACCTATTACTTAATGAAACATTAAATAAATAACTATTTAAATAATTAATTAAATAAAAAATAAATAACACTGAATAGTTATAAAATAAGTAATAATGCTTTACTAAAATTTTTCATGCCTCTTTTTCACATTTAAAAACAATTTGCATCCTTTTAAGTGCATACAGAGATTTTTAGTAAATAATTTAAGTTAAAGGATTCCAAGTTCTCTTTATAAATGAAGGAAAACAAAACATTTAATTTGCTTCGTTTTTATTTATTTTTTCTGTTCTTTTTAATGGAATTTATCGGAGGGGGGGGGGGAGGAAATTCTTTATACAAGTGTATGTCATGAAGTTCAAATCTTAAACGTACATACTAAATCACTAATATTTTGTCTCTAACACTTTTTTTTATATATATATAAATACCAAAAAATATTTTTGTTTTAATAAATCAAACAGAAATGGAAACATTTTTTATCTGAAACATTATATAAATGATTGGAAGTAATTATGATGATGATGATGATGATTATGATAATTTTTAAAAATATATATATTTAAAGTATAATTTTTTTTTTTTTCAAACAGAAAATTGTAATTTGAATTTAAAATAATAATAATAATAATAATAGTGTAATTATATTATTATGAAAAAAGGAAAAACATGACGAGAATTGTAAAGAAATTTAAAAATCTTAAAAGTAAAAGATCTTTTATTATACTTGTAAACTCATATGAATGTTGAAATATTTTCAAAAGCATAAATTTATAAAAGCTGAAATATTGAAAATGTCATAAAACATTTTTTCAATATAGATATATTTATTTTATTTTCATTTTATTTTCTTGTTAACTTTAGATTTTTATCCTATTAATTAAAGAATTATTCAAAAATTTCTTTTGTTAATTATTAAATGGAGAAACAAATACGGAAAAAAAAAAAAAAAAAAAAAAAAATTGTGGATGTGGGAGCATCGCTTTCCCCCTTGAGGGGAGTAAATTTTCAATATGGGTGCCCTTCGAAAGATCCCGTCCATACCTTTAAAACGAAGGGTTGAACTATAAATCTGGGATAATTTAAAACAAAGTTATCGATTTTTTTTTTTTTTTTTTTTTTTTTTTTTATCTTTTAACGAAAAACGAAAAAAAAATATATTATTTTGATAATTGCAAGAAATCGACTTTCTTTCGGCATTGAGTGATATAATTCTGTCAGATAAAAATCGTCTGCATTTATAATGGAAAATAATTTAATAAATAGTTTGTATTCAATGAATTTTGTGTAAAATTATACAGAAGAAAGTCATGTGGTGGCCACATCATACTAGTTTATTATATTTTTTTCAATGATGTTTTTTTGTTATTCAGATTCTTCAAGAAATATTTTGAAACAAATCCCGTAGGAACACCGCCGTTCTATAAACCAGCTACAACTTCATTTCGAATCTGTTACAAGTTTGTATGCAACCAATTTTTTTTTCGGAATCGTAAGTCAAAATCTCACGAAATAGTTTTTTTTTTCCCTGTTTTGTATTTGTACAGAATTTAGCGTCAATTCAGAGAAAAAGGACTGCACAGTGACAGTGCAAACATTTTTTCCTCGATGATGCAAATATTTATCGCATATAGAAAGAGGTTCGCAGAAAATTATAAATAGATTACATTTACATGAAATGAATATTTTTACATAATATTTTTGTTTGTTTACTTTGTTATATTCCGTCTTAAGTATTGTTTGAGAATGCACAGAATTTTTATTGTTATGCATCCTTTATCTATAGTATAATATATTTTGAGAGTATATATAAACGAAAGATGATTTAGATGTAGATTTTCTTAATGATGAATAATTAAGAAAAACAATTAAAAATATTTTCCTGTTTGATTAATTTGTATTTTAACGCTTTTATATTTTAACACTTTTTAACACAATTAATTATCTACACATGAGTTAAAACCGTATATATAATATGATATCCGATAAAGTTATAGTCATGAGATAAAATTTGAAAAATATTTTCCTTTAGTTATTTTTTGCTATGTTTTAAAAATAAGCATAGTGATACAATTAAATTTTAGTATCGGAGAAATAGAAAAATTAAATTAAATTAAAAAAAAAAAATGCAGTGATAATTTGACTCTTTTGCAGCCTAATCCAAATACTCAAAATTCTGACATTAGAACATTATTGGCGATTGCAGTTTCTTTAGCTACTACGTTTATAATATGCGAAATTTTTCCAAATATTATTCTTTTTGGTCATATACAATTTTTTCAGTGGTTTGAAATGACGTCATTATCTATAGTTGCTTTATTTTATGGAAGTACAAAAAGAATGCACTTAGCTGTTTTTTTTTTTTTTTTTTAAATGAAATGTAAAAAAAATTGAAGGTGGACGACTTCACACGTAGCAGATGTTTGACTGCCGACATTTCTACATCCACCAGCAGTACATCGAAACTAAAAATTATTCATAAATATATAAACAAAAGTGATAACTACGGTTAGCAAAAATAATTGCTTGCGGACTGCATATATAAATATACTAATAAAACTGTTGCTACTGGGTGTCCATCTTTAGCAAAGTGAACCACCCCCCTCCCCCCCCCCCCACCTTATAAATATTATATATGCATATATATATAATATTGTATACATTATATATACACATATATAATGTGTTCCTTTTTAACATTCACAAATAGGCCTTTTTTTTCAGACATAGATACCCCCTTTTCCCTAAACAGCAGTACTCTGTCCTCTTTTAAACTTACACGAGAATGAAAGATTGCCATTTCTCAATAATTATACTGAGCCCTTTTTCATACACAATAATATGCTTTATTGAAATTAAAAATGTTTCCGGACTCCTTTCAACACTATTACTAAACATTTTTCTTTAAAATGGAACTATTTGTTCAATATATTTTGTGAGAGTGCATTCTTTGCATACAAAATAAAAAGATTGCCTAAAAGAAAAATGTAACATTCCTCTTCCCATTTCCCACGCATATCGTGCAGCACAATTTAGTGTCTTAAATTGTTACTTTTATCGTTTGTTTCTAAGTTCTTCATGGTATTCGAACAGAGAAATGAGATTAAACCTCTTATTGAATTAGTTTTTATTCATTTTTGACGTCCATTAATTCGTTTTAATACAAGTATAGAAATAATATGATGTTATAAATATCGCCTTTCGCTTCTAACTCTCGTCTTTGAATTAGGATGCTTAATCTAATCTTTCTCCATGAAAGTTTTTTTTTTTTTTTTCTCTTACTAGATTTACTTACCTGGCTATGTGTTTCTGAGATTATTCGAGTCGTAAACGTCAAAGAAAAATAATATTCCAGTTTCTAGGGGTGCCGTTCCTACTGGCCAAATTTTCTCAGTGAAATTCCTGTTGTATTTTTTTTTTTACTTTTTTTTTTAGCCGCAAATTTTTTGTTGCTCTTTTATCTTTTGTCTTTGCCGACACTTGGTGAAACTGTTTCTTAACACGCAAGGTCTCGTAAGATATCGTGCTTCTCAGATTAGCAGAAATGCGTCTGCATAAATAGGTATACGGGTGTGTGTTTTCTAGGCATTCAAGATATACATTATTACTATTCTTATTATTATTAGCGGGAATTTTTCTTAAATTTAACTTTACTTTTCCCCAAATTCTTATGTACTGACTGTCATTCACTACGGTATGTTTGTGAATCTCAACACAATTTAATTGTTGCCAATTTTTTTTTCTTTTTTTCTCCGACAGAAAAAAAAAAAAAAAAAAAAAAAAAAAAAAACGTACATTTATTTAAAATGAGGAAAATAAATTAGGAAAATTGTAAAACAAATTAGAAATATCAGTCGTCTTGTTAACAAATAAGGTACCAAATGAAAGGGAAAATTTTTGTGAATCCGATGGATTAAACAGCTTATTGATCGAACAATTAGATTTTTCTAAAATTAACTAAAGTATGAATTTTAGGTGGCAACAGCAGAAGATTGTGTATGGAAACCGTTAGGAGAAATAAAAAAAAATCTGCTTCACATTAAGTTACATGTTTTTGAAATGTAGTTAAAAATTGCAGTTTTCAATATTTTTTTTAAATGTCTCTCACGAACACAAAAGTATATACAGCCTGTACCCCACAAGACCAACTTACATTTCAAATTTCATCAATTTTTTTGGTTAATCAACAAAAAAGTTTTTTTTTTTTTTTTTTTTTTTTCAAATTAAATTTTATTCTAACTTTGAAAAGATTTATGTAATACGATACATTAAGAATTTGGGGTTTTAAAAGGTTTTTTTTTTTTTAATAGATTATTTATTATTGAATTTATGATTAAAAACTCCAAAATAATTTAATGATAAGTAAGATAGTACGAAGTTTTTACGGTACCTGGAATTCAGGGAAAACCTAAAACTCAGAGAATTTCAAATTTTATTGAAAAACAAGAAAAATGCAGGGATTTTTGATTTTTTTTTTCTTTTAAACATTAGAAAATCTTTTCAAAATCAATTTTTTTTTCAAATTTTAGTATATATATACTTTGTAATATAGAAGAAAAAGTCAGTTATGGTTTTTTCCCCCAACTATAGTAAGTTAATAAAATTAATATACCCTAGACATGTTCAATCGACTTGTAAACATGTTAGATTCTAATGTTTCTTGATCGTGTGTAATCTATTTTACTTCTAAAACTGACAGGGAAAACTCAAGGAATTTTTTCTCCTGATTTGTGTAGAAACTCAATAATAATAAATAAATAAACATGATAAAAAAAAAAAAAAAAAAGATACATTAATTTTTTATTCTTTTTAAATCGATAAGAACTCCAAAATAATTTAAACAGAAATCTTAAATTTTATGCAACTATAAATATTAAAAAGAAAATTATGTACAATTATGCATGCAGTTCTTCAATTCATTTTATTATTAGCAGATAATCACTTTATAATTAGCAGAACTCAGCATAAATTATTCTTTCTTTCTTCTGAAATCCATAAAAACAACTCTAAAATAATTTTGAGATAAATGCGAAAACAATAATTAAATAATTAGTGTAATTTTTTTTTTCAGAAATGATAATTTTATTTATATAAATATATATATATATATATATATATATATAATAGAAACAGTTTTTCAAATTGCAAGAATTAACTGTATTTCCGCATTGTTATAGTCTGTGATAATATATACGAAGAATTAAAAACTCTGTTATTTATGTGGAAGTCAATATTATATTTAAAGATAATGGTATTGCATTCAATTTTTATTTTTGTAATTGATATCCTCTCTTTTTTCATTCATTCTTTTTTTTTTTTTTTTTTTTTATGATTTGATTAAAATTACTTCAAATGCTTAATTTTAATGTACTTTTACTTAGTGTTTAATTTCTGCATGAAGTGTCAGCGAAACATAAGATTTACGATTGAATATAGTGTAAACTAGAATAGAAAAATTCCATTTTAACGCTAAAAGGTCTCATTTTCATTTACAGCATCTTCATAATAAATATTTCTTTCGTTTCTATCTATGGAGAATATTTACGATCTGACACAATATGTTCTTTTGCGCATTTGCGAAGAATAAAATTTGAGAAACTGAGAAAACAGCAGTTAAAGTTTAAAATGCTAATAAATGAAAGCATGTAGTAGCTCACTTAAGCAGTCATAATATTTCAAGAAATAATGCAAATTTTTACCTATTGTTCATAAATTAAAAAGACACAAAATCTTTTTTTTTTTTTTTAATCCATTGAAGATTTCTTAGACCTCTTAACTTAAAATAAATAAATAAATAAGTAAAAGGTGAAGTTACAATAAGAAAAATGTCACTTTGTTGCTGCATGCATTAATATAATAAAAGACTAACACAGAATAAGTTTAAACTGTTAATTTTTTTAATTTATGAGAAAATATGCAAATGAACAATGTAAGTCCTCACAAAATGATCAAAACAGGAAATTAACATTTTTATATCACTAGAAACTAAATCTGAAAAATAAATAAATAAAAATAAAATAATCATTTCTCTATTTAACAATGGATACTGTAATATTAAATTGTGTACTAAAAATAATAATAATGATAAAGCACTACAGAATTGGTGTTCAAAAGTAATAAGTAAATAAACGTCATAAAATGCAAGGTATGTTGCCGCTTTGTATGCAGAACTCGTGCCTACTTTGTTCACCTGAGGAAGGGTCGTGTTTTCTTTCGGCCAGAAACAATTATTGCGAGTTTCTTGTATTTTGTACTTATTATTTATTTATACTGTCGTATTGTATTATTTTAATATATCTATATTATTTTAAATATTTATTTGTAAAACAGGTAAATGACTGCAAATTATGGCAAATTCATAATAAAATATTATTTCACATTTATTCGTACGATATGTTAATACAGAAAGATCAGTTTAATGTTGCCTTTGACGAGTCTTTATAAACGATTTCCACTTTCCTCTCCAGGAGCACTCACGAGGAAACTTTTCTTTCATTCAATTCAAAGTCTTCTCTAACTATGAATTAGAAAGAGAATATTCGGAAGTTAAAAGAGAGAAAGTTTGTTGACTCACTAATGAACATCATCCCAACCCCCAGCAACCATCCCTGAACCAACCTCTCAATATCTTCCACAATTTATGAGACAGCCCAAAACGACCTTCTCAACCCCCACAACGTCTTCTCACTGAATATTCCTTCCAGCCATGTTTGATTTAATGAACAACTTTGCTGGATCGTGTCTGGCTGGAAGAGCTCAGAGCTTCAAGAGAGGGTGTGGGGGGAATAAATGAATTCCAGGCAGGTAGCTGTCATCGGGGTTCAGCGTGACAATGTGATCAATGAATTTACGATGGCCCTCCAGTGTTCACTTTCATGTTTTGGTAGCAGGGTGGTTTTAACCCTGGAGACTACCAGGTGAATGAGTGTGATACTTTACCAGCACAAAGCGGTTTAGGATTGATGATGGGGTGGAGGAGTAAATTGAGAACACTCTCCGTTTCGTTTGAAAATGGATGCATTTGTTTGCAAAGCAGGTCTGGAGTTGATTTAGTTAATCGTGATTCTTCAAGTGTCACCCTATGCGAGGACGACTTCGTACAAAAAGGTCCCGCCCGACAATTTGGTTTCGTTAAATGCGTTTCTTGATTAATCGCTGTTGATTATTATCTTACACATGTTGCCTCCTTGTGAATTACTTAACCGTAGTTTTTTAAGAGTTACCATATGCGCAAATAAGTATACAATATAGTTAACGCAATCGGTTTGTTTTTAAAGTAAAAGTGTTTCTAGGCAAATTGCTTACACTATCTGTTCTGTACCTACTTGTTACCAACCGGCATATTTAAAAGGTAAATCTGTGAAAGTGGTAAGAGAGACTAATCACATTTCATTGTATTCAAGTGTTTGTTCATTTTCTGATAAATTTGACAGTAATGGTTCAACATATGTGCTTCTTGATGAATCGCGGTCAAAAGTCATATAACATGTTGGAATATCTCTGTATGCCTCCATCTGATTAATTGTAGAATTTCAGTTTAATTCCAGTATTTTGCGAAGTACCATATGTGGGATTTCGTGCGCATAAATAACTATACCTCTACATCAAAAGTTCCGCTTTAAGAAAGACACTTTTTTTTTTTTTTGATAAATCACTTTTACCATATGTTCTTCACTAGCCTATGACAGTGTTAAAAAAGTGAGCAAATAAAATAAAATAAATAAATAGAGTAAATATAAATAAAAAATAGAATAAATAATAAATATGTAATAAAGTAAATATAAATAAATAACAGAGTGAATAATAAATTAGTAATACAGAAAATAATACATATATATTAAGTAACATAAATAAATAATAGAGTAAATAAATATAAACAGATTACAGAGTGAATAATAAACTATAGTAATACAAAAAACAATAAATATAGTAAATAATTTAGTAATATAAATATAAAAAAACAAAATTTAAATAAAATATGTCTACCTAGTCAATCATTTTTTTTTTTTTTTTTTTTTTTTTTTTAACTTTCACTAATTTTACTTGGTATAATACGTAATAGAAAAATTATCTTTATATATATATATATATAACCTTCATTAAAAAAAGAGAAAAAAAAAAAGATGAATAATACATTTTTTATTTATGGCCTAATTAAACTCTTTATGTAAATGTTGCAAAATGAACATAAAGAAGAAGCTCGTGAGTTTAAGATTTTATAATTCCTTTCACATTGTATAATACCTTACCTGTATGTATAATTCCATTAAATTTCATTAAGATATGTGGAATTTCTTTTTTCACGGTTAATGTTTCGTCATAGTTTATTTGGAAAACACTTTTTTTCCCCTATAAGAAACTTATATTCGAAGTAAATATTAGATTTATTTTATATTCATATAACGAATGCTTTTCTTTGTAGTTTTATTTTAAACATTAAGTGTTTTATCTGTTATTTCCTCTATAAAAACGCATCTTGTATATTAATAATAATGGAGTATATTAATAATAATAATGATAATACAATAACATGAAAAGTATTAAAAAATCTAAACGTCTGAAAATGGTGTTTCTTTATTTACTCCAGAAATTTGAATTTCTCACTCTTCGATGAAAATAAGGAAAATTTATTTATTATCATAATTATCATAATTACCATAAAACGATAAAAAAAAAAAAAAAAAAGAGAGAAAGAAAATAAAGAAAAAAATAAAGAGTATAATTTTATTACTTTCAAACAAAACAAATACAAAACAAAGCAAATAAATAGATAAATTAAATGAATAAATTAAATTAAATTAAATAAATACTAAATAAACCTTTAAAAGTATATCAAGAAATTTAAGTTTAAACAACGACCCCCCCCCCCTTTTTTTTTGTGCTGTAAAATATTTCTACTACTAAAAACGGTTTAATGAATCCTATAAGGTATCACTCTAGAAACACACATAAAATCGAAGAAACATTTTTTTTTTTCTTTTTTTAAGTGTGTAGTGAGGCACAGAAAAGGGTTAACTGTTTATAACTATTAAAACCGGTTATCAAAAACCTACATAAATGGCTGCCTTAATTCTCTCCGGTTCAATGGATACCTCTCGAATTCTCATGATGTATAATCGATTCTGTTATCCTGATAAAGAAAAGGCAAAGAAACACAGGATGAAATGCATTTACGAGACATCGAAACAGATGTGATAAAACAAGTGTGTATCCCCATCTTTCTTCAACTTCAACATCTTAAACAGCTTAGAAGAGTGCTAATCGTAAAAATCACGCTATTATTACAAGAATAAGAAAATAAATGAATTTGAAAAACGGTCTAGTCCTTGAACCTACAAATACCGAAGCTGACCATTAAAGGTTCAATTTGAGAAAGGAACGCATCATGATACCACTCCAGTTCTATGTTTTACTCGTTCATGAAGTATAAAAAAAAAAAAAAAAAAAAAAAAAGTGTAAGTCATTAATTTATGGCCTGGGAATGCACTTAAAGATGATACTTGGGAGAGAGGATCGGTTAAATTTATGTGCAGAGGAAAACATATTCCAGAGAATGAGAGAGGGGGGAAAAATGATATTGAAACTATAAAACTTCCACTTCTGTAAATTTTCCTTGCAGCATACATATAATAATGGATATGTCTTTCTAATATCCTTCGTTATAATGGTATGAATTTTCTGAGAAATGAATTTTTTTTTTCTATTGATAGGGTTCTTAAAACGTGTATCAAAAAATTAATAGATATATCCCTAACAGCACATTTATCCATAATACATCCAGACGATGTCCAGAGGATGTCTTTACATCCATAGGCTATCCCGAGGATGTCATGCGGAGGAGATGTTCTATTAGAGATGCGACTGCTGTTGCAGTAAATTTGTTGACTGTAAATTTTCCAAGGGAAAAAAAAAATACTTCAGTATAATTATACTAGTTTACGAGTCTTTATTTAACGAGATATTATTTTAAATGACTTGTTTAATTTTAGTTTATTATATTTAAATTATTTATATTAAACGATAATTTAAGTGTATTTAAACCTATTATAAAACTCTTTTATTATGTGCAAAACTCAGAGAAGCTTTATTCATGAAACATGTTAAAATACTTCAGAACTATTTTAATATTTTTTGCCTTCTTTGTCAGAAATACATACTCTGGAATAAATAAATAAATAAAATAAAATAAAAGGCTCTACTGTTTTGCTGTGTTTTAAAATAGGAAAATTAAATAATAAAAGACACACACACACACAAAAAAAAAAGAAAGAAAAGAATTTTTTTTCCTTTTCATCAAATCAGCTTTTCTTTTCTCTCTCTCTCTCTCTCTCTCTTTTAAATGGTCTATTGTGCTTCCATATATCCAATCTGTACAATACTTATGAAAAAAAATATTTACACAATAAATATGTAGTAGAAGTTTTTGCACTGAAAAATATAATCATGAATGCATTACGTATATATGTTGTTTTTTCTAATTCTGATGCAGTTTTGGAGCCTTTTCCTAGAAATTTCTAATAAAAAACTATAGATTAAACATAAAAGTTTGATGTGTATCAAGTTTTGGTGCCCAGTCGCTTAACCATGCGGTAAACAGGTTCTAAGATTATTTTTAACTAAATAACATTTCATTAATAAGTAATAAAAGGCATCCTCCCCCGTCTCCCTTACATCCAGTTTTTTCTTAATTTTTTACAAAGTAAATGGTTACTATAGGATTAGTGGGCTTCTCTGAATAACCTTTATCTTTAAATGAAGTAAAATAAAACATAAACTGGTTCGTATTAATTTTTATAACTGTTATTTTCGATTCACCCGTTTTTTATAAGTATATTATGCAGATTTTTTTTCTGCATTTAAAAAAGGGCAGGTCACTGCTAGCAAAAAAAAGGGCACTTGTTAGGTTTTTAAGGTCAGTTTTGGATTCTTAAGGGCACATTTAACAATTAAAATCCACACTTATTTCAAAATTCTGTTATAAGTATGCATACCATAAAGACTTTTTTTTTAAAACTTTTTTTAAACTTTTGTTGGTTATCTGTAAATTAAAATGGTATACGAATAGTTTTACATATTATATACAGTAAAGCACCGTTTATACATCTTTCAAGGGATTTATGTAAAAGGACGTATAATCGAAATTTTAATAATAACACTTTGATTACTACAAATTTAATCAAATTTTATATGAAAATACTAATTAATAAAGTTTCTTAAGCTAGTAAATGTATATTACACTTTTTTTAAGACAATAATTAATAATAATAAAAAAAAAAGATTTATTACAAAAAGTGAGAAAAAGTCATACTATTAATGCATGGCTGGGTACTCATTACATATGTCATATATTGAGGATTATATTACATTTCTTAAGAATTATATGGACACATTTTGAATATTAATTGTATATACTGCGTATCTTTAATAATAAGCATACGATTTATGCCGATACAGATAGTTATTTAATAACATTAAAAATCTTTAATATCCGTTTGATTTGCTGCTTGTCTATCAGTATTAAAAATTCAACTGTAAATTCAATTGCTGCTTTGATCAGTATCCTACGATCTTTCCTGTGTTCCTCCATTTAAGATGCTTATTTCTAGGGAAATTCCGTCTTATTTAGAATGGAAAATAATGACAGGTCGAAAAATTTTGTAAATTTTAGTAAAGTGGAAAAGATGTATAACCGATATTAGCGGCGTATAAAGGAAGAATTTTTCATTAAAATGAATAGGAATGAATCGGAACTTCACTAAAAGGACGTACAAATGTAAAAGACGTATAAACGAGAGACGTATAAATGGGGCTTTACTGTATATTTATCTTTAGTATATCATTATTTTTCTTGTTTTTTCCTATTTTTGTGATCTAATACAAAGAAACAATAAGGCTTCAATTTTATTTATTTATTTATTTTAGGCAAGGGACAAGAAGGGTGCTATTTTTTCAAACAAAGGGTACTTCCTGGGGAAAACTGAATTACATGTCGGTTCCGTGCAGACGAATTTCACTATATTGCATCCCCACCCCACTTTCAACAAAGTTAGAATTTGAAAGAGAAATAGTACATAATTAATGTTTTTTATTCTATTTGTATCACGCGTTTCCAAGTGGCATTTAGAAAATTCAATTAAGGTTTGATATTAACAATTTTTTATGTGTCGATTGATTCGATACATTTGCAAATATAATTTAAGTATATTTGTTTCAACGTAGGTTTATCAAAAACCACAACTGATGTAAAATTGCATAGTATCACATTAAAATATTACATTTTTTTTTTTTTAAATGAATATTATGAGAGAGCATCTTAAATAAATAATATAAAACTTAAGCGATAATAAACTGTACGTAATACAAAAATGAAAAAGAGAAACATAATTTAAAAATAATTAATATAAATGAAATAGTTTATTTATTTTTTTTTCAGCCTTTATTTATCGACGAATGTTTTGTAGATTAATCTAGAGATAAATAAATTTTGTAGATTAATCAAATTAAAAATTATTAAATTTAATTTTGTTATTAAATTTTAAATTATTAAATTATTAAATTTTTTTTAATTTTGTAGATTAATCAAAAGAAAAACTTAATCACGTGCCTATAAAGTACACCTATTCGGAAAATAATAATAAATAATAATAATAATAAATAATAATAATAAATAAAATAATAAAGAATAAAATACACGAATTTTCTATGACAAAAGAAATTTTTATAGGCGCTGAGTTATGATAAAATCGTGATAAATAAAAACTTTGTGAAACAGAAATTTCAAAAACACTCAGCGATCGTTTCGGATTGAAATAATTCAACACAATCCTTTATCAGATTAAAAAATGGTAAAAAAGAAAAAAAAAAAAAAAAAAAAAAGCTATTGGCTGGAGCATAATATAAATTTAAAAGATAATACTAATAGCAATTTTCCTTACATTTTTTGACATTCTTTTCCGCTTAATTTCTTTAAAATTTCTTTTCAAAATTTCTTTTTCCTAATCTTTTTCATATAAAATTTAACGCATAAATTTCTCAATGGATATTGTGTTTATTTAATATCATCTATAAGGAGAATAAACATATGCATAAGAAATTTCTTCTCATTTGAAATAGTATCTAAAGGTTAAAATCAAAACGTTTTTTATTACTAAATCACATATCTCTAGATAAATTAATAATAACTCTATATATCCTAATATGTAATAATAGCAATCATACAAACAATAGCAATATTCCATTTGATAAAAGTTTAGCTTGATTTCTTTTGAAACAAACTCAAACGTGTAAATCAACTACATTTCAAATAAAAACAAACGTATAAACTTCTCAAAAGATACCGATTTCTTAAAATATCATGCACAGCAGGAATAAATATATCGACTAAAAAAATTTCTCACCGTTTAACTATTAACTGCAAACTTTACGAGTTTCTTCTTTCTTTCACCGCAGAATTTTGAGGAGGGGGAGGGGGGGTGAAGAAGAATTAAGAAAAAAAAGAAGAAGCAGGCCGCGAAACTATACAGTCGTAAAACTAGAGAGAGAGAAACAAGGGGCATAAATTTATCGGCTCTAAACATTCGAAACATCTCCCACCACGCGAGGTGCCCATGAAAATGCAAATGACAAGCCCGTCATTGTCTTTTGTAAACGTGGACCGCGTGTCTCTACCAGAATTCTCAAGGGGGGTTCCCAGTCCGTGACGAATCTAAGAGAGATAAAAGGTTACCGACGTTGCAGACGAACGTGGAAATCGTAACCGCATTATTTCTTATTTCAAAATCTATTTTGATATCTTTTTCTTTTTTAATACTTAAAATGCTTTTTTATTGAATACATTTAAAATAAATAAATCGATCTTTTGCTCCGGAAAAAGGCGAACGTTTTCGTGCGATGATTCATCATGTGTTAATTTAAGAAATAATAATAATAGTAATAGTAACAGTAATAATAACTTTCTTCTATTAAAAGCATGAAACCTTCTGACACATATGAGAATGCTGTTTTAGAATTTTCACCTTTTTCATCATCAGGCACCCAATAGATTTTTCTACTTATTTCTCAATGAGGGTAATAACAGTGTTCAATAATAATTTATCGTTTTATTCATTTATCTTAATATTTATCCTTCTACCTAACTGTCAAATTGTAAAAATTTATTTGGTGGCAATTTTGACGAGATTAAAAAAAAATATGTTTTTGCTGTAGAGAAATGGAAAAACACTGTTTGATTTTGTAGTATATGAATGGAAATGCCTTCAAATTTTGCACGCTTACTAATTCAAAAATTTAATATATGTCTTGATTAGAAACTATTTTAAAAATAAATTTGAAAATTTATCAAGATAATTAACTTTCTTTGTGTTTTTCATTTCTGTATCCATTTACCAGGGCCCGATTATGCCTTTTGAAGAACCGGGGCACTGATTCTAGGCTTTCCCTCTCCCTTTCGTGCTGTGTAGAGCTCACCAAAATGGGCCCATTCGGAAAAAATAAATAAATAAAATAAAATTTATAAGATTTTTCACCCATTTGAAGTTATTTATGTAGTAATATTTTTTCTCCTTTGTTATAATACTTTCCATTTCCTTAGATTTTACCTGTCTGTAACAGAAACATTAGTTTTATTGTCAAGACAATCGAAAAACTTAAAGTAATATGATATGTCAGTATAAATGTTGATTCAGTTTAAGAGATTAGTGAAAAATTTAACAATTGTTTAAGCTCTTTAACGTAATATAGAAAGAGAGTTTTAATCAGTTTTTGTTTTTCTAGACATGAAAATTTGTACAATTGTTTAAGCTCTTTAAAGTAATATAGAAAGAGAGTTTTAATCAGTTTTTGTTTTTTAGACATGAAAATTTGTACTACGCAGATTTTGGAGGTGAGCCCTCCCTAAATTTGGAGACCCCGTGTACCCGTGCCGATGTGGCCCTGCCATTTAAAAAGAAAAACTAATAAAAAAAGAAAAAATATCTGAATTTTAAATACTATGCGTGTATTGACTCTTTTCTTTGTGTAGAATATTATTAATTTTGACTTGTTTAGTGATTCATTTTTTATGTAATAGGATGCAAAATTTTATTAAAATGTATTCACTCTAACAACCTAATTTCGTACTTTAGCACTTCTTTCTCGAATTTAGTAGAAAGTGTCAATGTTTCAAAAATTCTAATTCTCTATGGTGACTTTCCATTTTTATCACAACGCAGGAAATGGCAGGAGGGGGGGGGGGGCACGGAAAAATAAACTAGGGGCCTTAACTATGCTATTGCATGTCTAAAATTATAGTTAATTATTGAAAGAAAAAGGAACATTTTAATTTTGTTAACTCTGGTGTTTACAGTCTTTTAACCGAATTCCTAATCCTGCACAGAACTTAAACCCATTTTATACTGCATTTGTACCTGTCCATTATATCATATATATACATAATCCCTTTACTTCAAGTGCATTAAAAAATTAACGTATTCAGTTTGACGTACACTGAATGTAAAGTTTTTTTCTGGAAAGGCGTAGCGTAACTTAAATTCCCCCGTTTTCTCTGCTTTTAATTAAATTTTTGTTTCTTTCTTTCATGCCAAAATGTTTGTTTCCGCATATTTCTACTTCTTCGTCATGATACGTCTTTTCTGAACACTGCGTAAGTACGTATAACCTAAATATTTTCTTGAAGGGGTGTAAACTGAATCGACGATGCATGTTGTTTACATAAATTCTAAATTGTATCAATGATCTCTATTGATCCAGTTCCAAAAAGACATGAATCATTTGCACTTTTTTTTTTTTTTTTTTTTTTTTACAAAAACTTGTGTATTGACGGTTACGGTTAGAATTCCAATTTACTTCATTTTTACTTTCTCTTACCCATAAGATAGAGAAAGTATTGTTTTAGTGTCAAATTTTCGAACGTGAGTTTTTGTTATATTTACATGTTCCGAGGTCCCCTGAATACGAAAATCATGTTTTTAGCGTATGGTCTGTGTGTCTGTTATCAGCATATCTCAAGAACAAATAGTAGCAGAAATTCCAAACTCGGTATTCTAAATGTGTATCATATAGGGATGCTACACTAAGCTTTTCGTTGAGATAAAGCAAATGGTTCGTGTACAAGGACAATCAAGACAATTCTAATACATTACATCTATGGGGGAAATTGCAGGTAAGTAGGGTTTAAGGCTGTACATCAGTCAGATAGCTGCCTTTCTCCCTTCCCATGTTATCCAATGGGATTTTCGTCGCTTCGTTTTATAAAAATATCTCATTCAAAAATGAAGTTTTTCAAATTCTGTTTTTTGAATATTACTCTATGAACAGGTCGCCTTTTATCTTAGTGAGCAATTTTTCGAAAAAATTAATTTAAAATATTGTATTTCAATATGTAAATTATGGACTCTAACTGTGGATCTCTAAGTAAAATATTTAAATTTATTTTTTCGAAAAATTTCTCACTAAGCTAAAAGACGACCTGTTCAAAGAGTAATATTCAAAAAACAGAATTCGAAAAAGTTCATTTTTGAATGAGATATTTTTATAAAACGACTCGACAAAAATCTAATTGGATAATATGGGAAGGGAGAAAGGGAACTATCTGACTGATGTACAGCCTTAACGTCTATAGACTGCACTAAAACCAAATGAAACGAATATATATATATATATTGTAATAGAGATAGTCAACAGGGAAAAAAAATTGTGTATGTAGGAGCCACGCCTCCCCCCTCGAGGGGAGTAAATTTTCATGATGGGTATCTTTCAAAAGAGCTCGCCAATACCTTTAAAACGAATGGTTGAACCAGTTATCGATTTTTTTTTTTTTTTTTTTTACTTTTAACGAAAAAAAAAATCGTACTTTTTTTTTTTTTTTTTTTTAATATTGAGAATAAAATGGACTTTTTTTTTTTAATATATATTTAGTGTTATACTACTTTTCTAATATAGAATTCGTCTGCATTATCATAAAAGATAATTTTTTTTAAATAATAATTTTAATAAATTATTTTTAAAAAACAGAATTATTTTTTAATAGCCGAATTAAATTCTATAAAAATGTAGGTGCATTAATGAAACGGGGGGTTGAGGGGAGCGGTAGCCCCCTCACACAGAACTAATTATCATATAAAACTCTTCCGAAGCCTAATTTGAATTGTTTAACACAGTTTTACATAACAGTAATCGTTATCTTACCTCTTAATCTGCAACCTGTAATTTTAGTATTAAATTTCAGGGTAAGAGAAAGTCGTGTGAGTGACACACCAGATTGTTTTTGATATATTTTTATTTTTAATATATTTCTTTAAAGTTATTGCAAAATCCATCCCTAATTCTTTTCTTTTAAATAGGTTCTATTAAACATAAAAATATATAAATAAGTAAATAAAATAAGTGAATAAATACATTTTTTTCTTAAATATCTTAATTTTCTGAAATACCTTTTCTTAAATATTCGTAGAAGTACAAGCATTTTGAAGGCCATGAATTCATGAAAAAATACAAACTGAGAAAACGAAATTTGAAGATTTCTAATCTGTAAAAGTCATATTAAAAAAAAAAAAAAAACATAAGAACTGTTGCCTGAATATATATTTTATTGAACAAACCTAATATAGTTCAATTTTTGACTATTAAATTGAGATATAAGCTCATACTTGCCAATCATCTCATTATGAACCGTACAAATTTTAGTACCCGCCTTTTTTTTCACACCAGTCATTTTTTAGAGTAATTTTATTCTTATTTAATCGAAACAACATTTGGAGAGAATTACTGTACAAATTAAGTGGTGTGAAAAAAGGGGCGTTTTTTCAAGGGGCGTTAACAATTGTACGGTTATTAATAAGATGGTTGGCAAATATGTAAGCTTTTATATGAAATCTTCAGTGGTCCCCTTAAAAAAAAAAAAAAAAAAAAAAAACTATTCAAATTTCTGTGCATGTTTTGTTAGAACTTAAATACGTATTTCTTTTAGACAAGAAAAAAACGTCAACACCATTTGCGGTAAACTCACTTATCCCCTTTAATTTTGCATAGCAAGAAATAGTCTTTTACAGAAATTAAGAGTTTACAAATACAATAAAAAGAAAAGTCTGAATGAAAAATAATAAAACTAGAAGACTAAATTAATTTCTGTTTAGAAAAGAATGTTTTCTCCTCTTTTAAATAACTTTTGCACTAAAAATCAGATATGGATAATTTAGAAAAATGTAAAATCCTTGTAAAAATGAATGTTTATAGTAAATAATTTTTCTTATAACAGCTTCTATTTCGTTAATTTTAAAATACCATTAAATGCATGTCATCTTTAAAAAAAAAAAAAAATCCTTTTATTTTTATTATTTTTTACAAGACCATTCGACTAATTGAAATTAATATCTTAAAAATAAATAAAACAAAACAAAAATATTAAAGCGATTACGACGTCAATTTTATCCGAAATTTTTGATGATGCAGGTTTAATTTTTATTTATTTATTTAAATGTAAAGAAATATTCCTTTACATTAATTACATTTAAATAAATGTATTTCATTTTATGTGCCGAGAAAAAAAAAAGTTCATTTTAAAATATTATTATTATTATTATTTTATTTATTTATTTATTTATTCATTTCATTTCATTTTATTTATTTATTTTTATTTATTTATTTATATTTATTTATTTATTAATTTATTTTTGGCATCTTTCTTTTTAAAAATTTTTAAGTTAAAACGAAGGGTTCTATTTAATGTATTTTGAATCCATTATACTATTGAACTAAAAAAATACAGCGTTATCTAGATTTTGTTTTTATTATATAATGATTAATAAGTGTACCAATTTTCATAGCAGTTGGTTGAACGGAGTACTTTAGCGAATTAAAACCTGTCATAACAAAACACCCATTTGATCATAATAAAATGGAGGTCCAAAACTTTTTTCCTTTCTTTTTCTTTGTTTTTTCCCTGGCATTATTCGGGAAGCCTCTTACTTAATATTATACAAGATTTTTTATTACTTTCTTCTATATGTAATATAGAGAAAGTATTGGATTCGCGAAAATTTTCGACCTCCGTTTTTGATGGATTTCCACGTTTTGAGTTGAGATGTCCTGAACACGAATTGATAGTTTTTAGAAAATGTCTGTCTGTCTGTATCAGGATTTTTGTGTACACTGAAGCTCACGAACCAATGAAAGAAATTTAACCAAACTTGGTATTTAGTTGCACCCTGACATAAACTGGTGCTGACTAGATTTGGAGATCAATCTCTTAACAGGTGGCGCTGTGATCGCATTTTATGTAAACTTTTAACATGGCAGTATAGGACAAAATTTCGTATAAATGTGCATAATGAGAATTATTTTAAACTCGCGATTGTAAAATTAATATGAATTATTGTTAATAGTAGTAGTTAACTAGAATTTTTTTTTTGTGCATCTGGGGAGAGGTACCCCCCCCCCCCCCCTCCAGGGGTAAAGTTTCAAAATGGGTATCTTTCGAAAGGTCTCGTCAATACCTTTAAAACGAGTGGTTGAATTTTAAATCTGTGATTATTTAAAACAAAGTTATGATTTTTTTTTTTTTTTTTTTTTTTTTTTACTTTTAACAAAAATAAATAAATAAATAAAAAATCGTTTTTTTTTTTTTTTTTTTTTTTTTTTTTAAATATTGTTACTGAGGGAATTTGTATAGGAAAATATAGAAGAAAGTCTTGTGGTGGCCACAACTTACTAGTTTTTTTTTTTTTTTTTTTTTTTTTTTTGCTTCAGAATCTTGATTTAGTCATATGAGTTTAACGGAAGGCAGTATTGGAATAAAAATACATATTTTCCAGTAAATTAATGATCTGTTTTCTGATTTAATAGCGTATATATTTCCGAAGTGTGTTTAGAGAAAGCGGT
Source organism: Salticus scenicus (assembly GCA_963930645.1). Classification (NCBI taxonomy): domain Eukaryota; kingdom Metazoa; phylum Arthropoda; class Arachnida; order Araneae; family Salticidae; genus Salticus; species Salticus scenicus. Next base: position 267,171,072 of record OZ005656.1, on the reverse strand, counting down.
GCCCACTTCAAAACACATGCCAAAAGAATGCAATGTAAAATCACGATAATTCAGTCAGTTTTAACTGGATAGTACTTCTCAGATATTTTTCGGATATCACAGATGACACCAGAAACACTTGTGAAAACGTTGAAGCCTCGTTATTAATCTTCTAATTGATGTTCTCGTTTATCTGTCTTCAATCAGACTTGATTGAAATTAAATATTTTTCAAAAGTAATCTGTTCGTAATTAGCTTGATTTTTTATTTCAAAGATGCTTTAAATCATTTCGATATTTCGATGAAACAGTTTCAGCGGGAAAAGATAAACAATAAAGAAATGTTTTATAATTGTTTAATTATTAATTGCTTTGCTTGAAAATGTCACATTCTTTAGTGGCCATTAGTATTGTCTATTAGTTATTACTTTAAGTTCTGGTACAAATCAAATTTTATTATTATTATTATTATTATTATTATTATTATTTTAAATGCCTGGGATTTATATTGGTTTAATTCTCATGTAATTCTTTCATTTAAGATAATACACTAAACATTCATTGTGACTCAAACATTATTACGTACTACATTGTTTAAAGTATGGTATGTTGTTGCCATCACGAAACTTTCTTCTATATACTGTTATGCAAATTCTCGCAGTTGTAAATCATTTAATAAAATTATTATTTATAAAAAATATTTACCGGAGTAATGGCAGATCATTTACATCTCAGAAATGCATAAACCTAAATGTTGGAGGATAAAAAAAAGAGAGTCAATTTTGTGCCATCTAGACGACATCTTAGGAAATGCATAGTTTAAGGATTTTTATAAAGAAGATTTTTGGTAGAAAATTTTCGAATTTTAGAAAAGGTTGAAAACGACGTATAACCCGAATTTGCTTCGTATAATTGAAGCATTTTTGTATTAAATTGAACAAGAATGAATCGGAACTATATTAACCCTTTCATTCCCCGTGATGCCAGTTGTAATCATAACATTTCAGATTTTCTTTCTTACCATATAACACTCCCGCTGATTCAAAATGAACAATTTTAAAACTATAGACATTTTCCCACCGAAAAATATATATTTTAGATGATTTCATTATCCTTGTTGATAATTGAAAGTATATTTTACTCTATTCTGATAATAATGACGTTATCAGTTTCCTGTATTGGGCAATTTAAGTAAATGAACTGTTTACATTTTTTATTTTATTTTTTAATGTTTATAATTCGTATTTTAATTAATTGCAAAATGCTATTGAAAAGTTATAATTTTAAATGGCATCAGTGGTTATATTAAACATAAATAAATACCTCTCAGCTGCTTTGTTAGCTATATTAATTCGTACTCTGCTATTACTCCTATTTTTAAAAAAATATTTATGTATATTACCTTTTAAATAAATTTATGACTAAGTATAAGATTTATTGTTTTATGGAGGGATAAAGTTGGGAATGAAAGGGTTAAATCGACGGATAAATAATAGACGTAAAATATTTAAAAAATTAGAGATGGCTTTCACTATTGAGCATTTATATGAGATAGTAGACCAAATAAAAAAGAAATAATAATAATTCTACAGATAAATTGTCTATCCATATTTCTGGGTATAAAGCTCATAGCATGCCGATTTGTTTAAACATACACAATTGTGGTCCATTTCACGGGTGGAAATACTTCCGGCTCCAAAAGGAAATCACACACACTCCGGATTTCCGTAGTATAGCGTGTGCCCCGTGCCGTTTCGATTTTTCTGATTTTGACGGGCGAAACACTAAACGCAAAGCAGTTAGAAATCAAACTTTTACGGAAATGACCAATATAACACTTGCCTTATTAAAAAATAAAAAAATTCTGCTTATTAGTTATAGCACAGAGATTATACAAATCAATTTTTAACAATTAAAAAATAAATAATTAATTAAATACTCTTGAGGTTCGCACTAGAGTGCTCCGCGGATCGGATAAACGGGACCCGCAAAATGACTTTTCCCTCGCAACCTGATCCAAACCTGCAGTTTCTGACCCACAATAAAATAATCAGGGTTGGAGTTTAGGACGATCGAAACTGGTTTTGGACAGGACAGGCGGTTTTACCGTCCAAAAGTGTTTTCTTAAACTGTCTAAAACCTAAAATTATGAGAAATTCTGTTTTATAATCCCTTCATTCTTACCACAATTATAATTAGTAATCATACTTGCCAACTTCCTAATTAATATTCCGTAGTATCGTTAGCCACGCCTTTTATTTTACACCAATGTTTTTTTAGAGTATTCTTTTTCTCCTTTAATAGTTATCAAATTTGGAGACTATTACTCTTAAAATTTATTGGTGTGAAAAAAAAGGCGGGGCTAAGGATACTACGGAATATTAATTAGCATGTTGGCAAGTATGATTAGTAATTAAAGGCATTTTACACTGAAAACTTAGCTAATTTTTTAAATACTTTTTATATGTGAACAGAAATTTAAAATTTAACATAGCTATATAAAATAAAAAAATTAATACACTTAAAATTTTTCTCTCAATAAAAAATATGCTATAATATATTCAATCAATTTATTTTTATTCTTTTTTTTTTCCATAACTTACTTATCCATTATTTTACAGAAATTCTATTTAAAAATTGTTAAAAAAAAAAAAAAAAAAACTTCTTTAAAAGGAATATAGATTAAAAGTTACCGATAATAAACATAAATTAAAATATAAAATTATAGTTAGGCAATGAAGTCTATGTATTTTAATGATGGCATATATGTAAAAAATATAAAACATGTATTTAAGAAATTTAAAAATTCTACATATATATATATATATATATATATATATATATATATGTATATATTTTCTTCTTCATTGGAACACACACACACATATATATGGTATATATATATATATATTATATATATATAATTTCTTTTAAATACTTATTTTCAGAGGATTTTTTTTTAAACATATTTCAAAAAGCATTATAGTAATTAAAGATATTTTAAAGCAAATGCAATATTTATTCATATTGCTTAATGTGTGTATGTTTATAAATATTACAAATGTCAATATTTGAGACACCATTATCTACTTTTTTTTCATTAAAGCTTCAGTAATAACATTTTTTTACCGTTTTATATTTTAATTGTCGTCTCACTATATATATTATCAAAATTAAAACAATGACAAATACTGGAAAATATTACAAAAAAATAATTAATAATTATATATGTATATGCACACATAATTATAATAATTATTTTATAAACTATTTGAATATTAGCAGCATTTTTAATAAAATATAATTCTATTGAAACTATAGTTTTGGACAGTTTAGGAAAATAGGATTTTGGACAGGACGGTAAAAACCATGGTTTATACTGTGGTTTTTACCACAGTGTCCGAAACCTTACCAACCATGAAAATAATATTAAATTTATGTTATAAGACACTGAATTAAAATTCTATTACACTAAATAACAGTTATATTATTCAACAGATTTTGCAGAAAATAAAACGTTATACATAAAAATTGCTAGAAATATATATATCTAGTTATAAACAAACTTTCAGTGAACAATATAACAAAATTTCGTTTTTTAAAATATCCACTGTTCCAAATATTTTGACTGCATGTAAAAGAAAAGAAAAAAAAAAAAAAAAAAGAAAAGAAAAGAAAATGAAGAAGCATATATACATTGAAAGACAAAAAAAAAAAAAAAAAAGCTTATAAAATTTTAAACGTTAAGTATAATATTTATGTAATTGTAATTGAATTCCTGTTACGATTCAAGTTATTCTATATTACTATGAAGGAGGAGAATATCATCTTATCTCTTAATTCTACGAGTTAATTTCGTAAAAAAAAAGTGTAACCCGCGGGTACCCTACCCGATGCAGAGCTGTAGTTCGCACATATTATAAAATAATTTAGACGTTTATGTAACTGCTACATCGCATCATTTAACCAACAACTTTTCCCCTTTTGTTGGAAAGCGTTAAAAACGCGTAATACACTTTAAAAAGGAAGAAATTTTCGATCAACTTTCAGTTAAAAAAAAAAAAAAAAAAAAAAAAAGTGTGTTATGACATTTTTGATTAAAAATATTATTTTGATTTACTTTAAAATAGAAAATTATTTTATTGCAGATTATTTTTTAACAAAATTCAAGGGTGCTTTCTCACTCTGCGAAGGATATTCCAAAAAGTATTTGAGATATGATCTTAAAATTTTTCTCGATCATACATATTGCATAGCTGCCAAGTTTTACTCCCCGGGAGTAAAATTTACTCTTTTTTGACATTTTTTACCCTTTTACTCCTAGATCACTATTTTTACTCTTTTTCTACTATTTCAACATTTTTCTACTGATTTTTACTTTCTTCTATATGTAATATAGAGAAAGTATTGGATTCATGAAAATTTTCGACCTCCGTTTTTTAATGGATTTACGCGTTTTAGGATGTCCGGAACATGAATTGATAGTTTTTAGAAAATGTCTGTCTGTCTGTATCACTTTTTTGTGGACGCTGTATCTCACGAACCAATGAATGAAATTTAACCAAACTTGGTATTTAGTTGCACCCTGACATAAACTGGTGCTGAATAGATTTGGGGATCAATCGCTCAACAGGTGGCACTGTGATCGCATTTTATGCAAACTTTTAACATGGCCGTATAGGACAAAATTTCGTATAAATGTGCATAATGAGTTATTTTAAACTTGTGATTGTAAAATTAATATGAATTATTGATAATAGTAGTAGTTAACTAGGAAAATATTTTGTGCATGTGGGGGCATTGGTAGCCCCCCCTGTGGGGAGTAAATTTTAAAGATGGGTATCTTTCGAAAGGTTTCATTGAAGGTAGTAGTTAACTAGGAAAAAAATTTTGTGCATGTGGGGGCTTGTCAATACTTTTAAAACGAATGGTTGAACTATAAATCTGTGATAATTTAAAACAAAGTTATTAATTTTTTTTTTACTTTTAACGGGAAAAAAAAAAAAAAAAATTATCAAAATTGTTACTTTTTCTGGAGAAGTACAGTTTGTAGTTGTACTGTTTATCGTGAGTAGATTTTTAAATGACTTTTTTTGTGCGTGCACATTATTGAAAATGCATCCCCCCCCCCCTTCTCAGAAGATTTCATTACGTTATCGTCTACAAAACTTTCACTGATATGACAGAGATTTTTTTATGCTATGCACCAAGTGAAAATAGTCATAAATTTTGTATTTATCTGGTGTCACAAATGCATTTGGATTTTCTTTTCATGAGTTTTTTGTTGCCATTCGTGATTTCTAAATGGAGTGTGAAGGAAGTTCTTTCAATATTCCCAAAAGACCTTCTTTATTATCTTCTAAAAGATATGTGACTTTATTACTCTTTACAACAGTTTACAGCGGATGACCATCCCCCTGGAGACAGCATTTTCTAAATGACATCAAAATGTATCTACAATGACCACTTTTTTTCGCATGTGGCAGCAAGTGTTTTGATAATGTATGGGTGTATAATGACTTCTCCCGAAAAAGTCCTCTTTATCTTTTAAAAGGAAAGGGGAGATTGTGATGTAGTGACCAGATCAATAGATTTCAGACTGTAGGGGTGATCACTACTGGTCTTCCGCACCGTGAGAATATTCCTTCCAGGCAATTTCCAAGCATAAATCTTGATTTTGAGGAACCGATTCCACTTGCGTGGAAGGAATAATGTTATCATGTTACATACTTGCTTGAAAGAAAGAAAGAAAAAAAAAAAATGCATGAGTATTTTTTTTTAAGACAATAATGAAGGAAATTCAGTTATAGATAAATTATGCAGAAGAATGCTAAAGTTAAATTATTTTTACTTTTTAAAGAACTCATCAATCTCATACGCGTCCGCCTCTATCCATTCCATCCATAAAATATACGAACATGATTTTCCATACCGTTATTTATCTTATAATGTCTTACAATACCTAAACCTTATAAATCATATGCTTACATAGAAAACCTAATATAGTAAAGCACCGTTTATACGTCTCTCCTTTATACGTCCTTTTAGTGAAGTACCGATTCCTTCCTATTTATTTTAATGCAAAAAATTCTTCATTTATACGCCGCAAATATCGGTTATACGTCTTTTCCACTTTATTAAATTCACAAAATTTCTCGACCTGTCATTATTTTTCATTCTAAATAAGACGGATTTTTCCTAGAAAATATTTTAAATAGAGAAACACAGGAAAGATTGAAGAATACTGATCAAAGAATCAATTTAATTCCTAGCAGGAATTTTAATACTCATAGACAAGCAGCAAATCAGACGAGTATTAAAGATTTTTAATGTTATTAAATAACTATGTGTATGGACATAAATCGTATGCTTGTTATTAAAGATAAAGATACGCAATATATATATAATTAATGTTCAAAATGTGTTCGTATATAGTTCTTAAGAAATGTAATATCAATATTAATATATGATATATGTAATAGTAGTACAGAGTCATGCATTAATAGTACGAATTTTTTCACATCTTTATTATTATTATTATTATTGTCTTAAAAGAAGTATAATATGCATTTACAAACTTAAAAAACTTTAATAATTGGTATTTTCATATAAGTTTTGCTTAAGTATAATTAAATTTGTAGTAATCAAACTATCAAAGTGTTATTATTAAAATTTCGATTATATGTCTTTTCATTTATACTTCCTTTTACGTCAGTCCCTTGAAAGACATATAAAATGTGCTTTACTGTAGTAGGCAGAATGTATTTACATTATAATACATATAACTCACAATGTGTAAATGCAATGCAATATGTATCGTACTTACGCGTAACAACTTATAATAATGTGTACCATTAACAACAGGATTATAATACTGTAACGCATGACATATATTTAAAATTACACATAAATAGTACGGAAAAATTCATAATGCTCAAAATACGTAATTCTCGTTTTAATTGTTGCAACAGAAATACAATGTTTTCAGCTATGTGAAAAATCTTTATCCCTCCGAATAGCTTATATTTTGTCATAAGATTATGTACAACTGAAACATATTCTAAAATTTAAAATTTCAGTAGGAATCCCATAAAATAATAATTTTAATAAATTATTTTTACTAAGTGAATTTGTATAGGAAAATATAGAAGAAAGTCATGTAGTGGCCACAACACACTAGTTATTTGTTGTTAATGGATGAGCTTTACTAATAATATTTTACCATTTCTAGGAAAGCTGTTCGGGAAATGAAATAAATTTCTCATAGAGATATGGTAAATAATGTATGTTTTAAGCTAAATATTCATAACTTGTTTTTTGTATATTTACGCGTTTTGAGGCTTCGTGATTACCGTAGTCAAGTTTTTTAACGTTTGATCTTTGTCTCTCTTAGAGTAACTTTAAAACGAATAATTTTAGGAGATCCAAATGTTGTATGTATTTTTGATTGCTGGAAATGTTTGATAAGTTTCAATGAATGTTGCGTGTGAAAATTGTCTGTATAATTTTAAGTAAACTTTTAATTTTTATAACAGAATTAAATTCTATATAAATGAAGGTGCATTAATGAAATGGGGAATTGAGGGGGACGGTAGCCCCCCTCACATAGAACTAATTATCACATAAAACTCTTCCGAAGCCTAATTTGAATTGTTTAATATAGGTTTACACAACAGTACTCGTTATCTTACCTCTTTATCTCCAACTTGTATTTATAGTATTAAATTTCAGGGTAAGAGAAAGTCGTGTGAGCGACACACCAGATTTTTTCTTTTAGTTTGATCGCTAATTTTTATCATCAACTTACTTTTTTATAAACAGTATAAGACTAAGATCATGACTCGACAAATATTTACTTAACAGAACAGTATTAGGTATTAAGTAGAAAGTATTGCTAGTAGAAAGTATTGCTAATAATTTTGCTGACGTCTGTAAATCATCACTCTTCATAATTAGTGGTAATTATTAAATAAGAAGTCCGTATAAGTTGACAATGCTGGTATACTGTCATTTTTATTTCTGCACAGGTATCAATCAATTACTATGCTTTAAGAAAATGATAGATTTTTGAACCTGCAACTTTCTTCTATCTATATTGGTGCGTCGAGCAGTTTGTAAACCGATTCCAGTTTAAAAGAAGGCGTATAACAATTACAATCTTTACATTTTTCATGTTTATCTCTGATGGGGGATTCGTGTCTTTGATCATCGCTTGTTATGATGCCAAAACTCTTTGTTCTCAACCGAAAAGAAGCACGTGGTTGCAACTGCGTGACTCCCCCACGCGCAAAGCCGTTGTTTTTCACGCTCGCTTAGCGCGCAGATAAATCGCGCCAACCGGCGCGTGAATGGCGGCGTCACGCGTGTCACCTCGATAGTATCATTGATACGAAGTTGGATTACGTTTTGCGTAACGCTTTGCAACGACGATGCAAGGTAAACCGACACGACAATAGTCATCAATACAGATAAGAAAAGCGACAATGGATAACTTACTTCCGTATTTATTCGAATCCCCCCTTTTCCTCTTTATCATTTGCTTCCAAATGAAACCGACTGACAGACATTTAAAACTTTTAGGCTATTGAAAGTGACACGATAATTTTCTTCCAAGATTTTGAAAAGTACATTTGGATGAAGCATAGATGCTGGTTTGCGTACCTTTTTCCTCCTTTGTATTTATTTGGAGATCTACTGATAATTTATTAAAACTTTTCAGTTATTGCAAATGACGCTAACAGTATTTTTTTTTTTTTTTTTCTTCCCATGATTTAGAAAATTACAGTTTGATTAAACACAGTTGCTGGTTTGCATACTTTTCCCCTTCAACTTGTTATTTGCTTTCAAATGAAAATAATGAATAGTTTATTTAGACTGTTAAATTACTGCAAGTGACACTAACGGTAATTTTATTCGAGGATTTAAGAAAAGTATAGTTAGATGAAACATAGATACTTTCTTCCTCTTTTTTATTTATTTCCAAATGAAACTTTTATAAGTTATTACAAATGACACTACGATGATTTTCTTCCAATATTTACAAAAGTACAATTGGATGAAACATAGTTACTGGTTTGCATACTTTTCCCCTCCTTATTTTCTTCTAAATGAAACTTACTCATAGTTCATTAGAACTTGCAGATTATTGAAAGAGACACTGACGATAATTTCTTCTAAGATTTAGAAAAGTACAGTTAAGTGAAACATAGTTGCCGCTTGTTTGCATACTTTTTTCTTCTTTGTTATTTCTTTTCCAAATGAAATTTAATGACAATTTATTAAAACTTTTAAGTTTCTCCAAGAAACGTTAACTTTCTTCGAAGATATAAAAAAAAAAAAAAAATACAGCTAGGTGAAACATAGTTGCTGGTTTGCATACTTTTTTTCCTCATTGTTCTACTTTATAATTTACAAACATGCTTGAATGAAGTTAATTATGTTATCACGATAATTACTGAGTAACAGTATGCGCATGGATCTATAGTCTACTGGTATCGTTTGGAATATTTTGATTCGCTGTCGGTCAATCTTGAATATTTTGTTTAACAATAGATGAACTGAGCAGTCAAATTGATTGCGTTTGGAGAATAAAAATATTAGAAACAATCAGCGCAAAGTGGTGAATTTTTGGCTTTCTTTTCATAAAAAAGAAAAAGAAATCTTTATTTTCTTGATATTTTATTAAAAATAGCTTGCTTCTAATATAACACTTTAATTTATTGCAAAAAACTCATGTCCAAAAATAAAAAAAGAAACATATATATATATACATGATATAATATATATATGTGTGTGTGTATGTATGCACATACATATAATAATGTATAGTAAAATTACACACACAAGCACACACACACATATTTATAATGTATATTGTATGTATGTATAAAATAGTACAGTCGGTAACAAAAGTATCTGAACACTAGCAAAAATTCCTATATATAAAAAGTAAAGCTAACCTCTACTTTTTATACATAGGAATTTTTGCTAAGAACATGATTCGACAAGGATTTATTTAATAAAACAGTATTAATTCTACTTTTTATATATAGGAATTTTTGCATGTGTTCGGTTCGGATACTTTTGTTACCGACTGTACAGTATTTAAGAAAATTTGATGTGTAGCTGAGAAAAATTTGTTGTATTCAGAATCCCTGTTCCCGCGTATGGCAGGGCATATCATAAAAAGTGAGGCTACTTTTCTGGAATTTTCACGCCACACCATTTCCGGGTAAATGCTATCTATCTTCATTTAAAGAATACACACTCTACTACCACCCCTCCCGCACGTTTTCCCATTCAAAAAATTCTCTCTGGACAAAGAATTCACTTTGGCTACTGTTCATAGCCTAGGGATACATCCGAGAATTCTCGGACGGCAATCTCAACTTGAAACTAGAGACATAAAACGGAAGGGGATGGGGAAAGAAGAAAACCACTTGGGAGGTAACCTGCACCCACTAATGACTTAAATGGACTGACATTGAAGGTTCATGAGGAACTGATACAACAGCTTACCACACGTGTAAAACACTTAATTAGAAAATAATGTTTTGTATTGTAAAAGTAGTGATCATGGTCAAATAGCGATTACGAAATTATTCACTAAATAAGTTTTGGTTATATATTTTATGTCGTCTGAAAAAAAGTTCACATATAAGCAGTTTTTTTTTTCTTGTTTGTATTTAAATAAAAATACTATATCACTTAGTGGTTTGTAAAAATGTTCTTTTGCTTGTTTATGTCCAATGACGATATTTTTTTTTTTTTTAACTTTTTCTATTGTTCTTGCTTTTACTATTTTTAAAGAAATTTATTTTTTTTTCTTTTTCTTGATTTTCTTTCTTTCTATTTTTCTTTCCTTTATTTAATATAATATATATATATGTGTGTATAATAAACTTTTTAAAAGAAGTTTAAAATAGCTATTGTCTATAATTTCTTTATTGTCTGTATTCAGAGAATACTTGGACTTGTAATCTGTAACTCGAAACTAGGAATGTAGAACGGGGTTAAAAAAATCACTTGAGAGATTACCGATACCCACAAATGATTTAAATGGATTGACGATGAACTAAACTTAAAAGTTTGTAGAAAATTGATATAAACAGCATGGATCACGTGTAATAGAAAATAATATTTTATATTCTCAGAGTAATGATGGATACTCCAATGGTGATTAGAAAATTATTCACTAAAATATTTGATTTTCCTTAATCAAAAAAGTAGTTCACATAAACAGTGGTTTTTCTTTTTTCTTTTCTTTTCTTTCATTCTTTTTTTTCCCCTTGTATTTAATTAAAAAGATATCAGTGATTTGTAAAAACGTTTTTTATTTGTTTTTGTTCGGAAATGATCGGAAAAAAAAAAAAAAAAATTTCTTTTTTTTACTACATATATTTATTTTTTCTTCTTTCGTGCTACCTTTCTTTTCTTTCTTTCCTTCTTCTTCGTCTTCTTCTTCTGTTTTTTTTTTTTTTAATTATTTTTAAGGGCAAAGCATTTATAGCCTAGGGATACTCGGAGAATACTCGGACTTATAATCAGTAACTAGAAACTAGGGTCGTAAAACGGGGGTGGAAAACCACTTGGGAGGTAGCTGGTACCCACTAATGACTTAAATAAACTGATGGTAGGTTTATGAGGAACCGATAAAAACATCATTCTTCACATGTAAAACACATAATTAGAAAATAATGTGTTATACTGATATGTATAATGCTGAGTGTAGTAATCGATCTTTGAATGGTAATTAAGATATTCATGTACTTATTCATAATATGAACAATCACATACAAGTAGTTGGTTGATTTCTATTTGTTTATTTGATTTTTTATGTAATATATATATAGTATATATATATATATATCAATATATGTATATATTGGTATTTTGTAAAAGTGTTTTTATTTGTTTGTTTAAGTTCATATCCAATGTTTCTTAAAGATTTTCTATTGTTTTTCTTTCTAACTTCTTCATTTCATTTCTTTTCATTCATTTTAATTAACTTTTTTGCATTATTATTATTATTATTATTATTACAATATTTTGTAAAAGTTATCAAGGATATTTTTTTTCTGAAAATATTTAAATACATTGATTTCTTTCAAAGCTTATTTTTGATTAAAAATATATATATATATATATATATATATATATTAGCAGTTTAAAAATTATTATTTTTCTTGAAGCTATGTAAAACTCGATTACTGATTTGATAACGAACATGCTATCCGAATTTTATGTTTAGATGTCCATTTGTTTAAAAATTATGCGCTAATGAAGTGAACGAGGAAACAGGTTTCTCCTCTAATTTTTCTCATCTGTATATTAAAGGCAAATTACTATTATAAAGTTGTAAGGGAAAAAAAAAAAAAAAAAAAAAAAGATAATTTAAAATTAAACTATGTTTATCAAAATAATGGAATTCGAGTCATGAAATGTTATTTAAATTCCAGTATTTATAAAAATTTAACTTCAGTACAAATTCATCAAAACCATCGCTAGTTTATTAGTCGAAGAGATAATTCCAAAAAGCCCTAGTTTTATTACTCTATCGGAATCCGATCCAGATAATAAAAAAGTAACGTATTTTTTTGTGTTTGGATTTATTTTCATTTATACTATTTTTAATATTATTGATTTAATGAAGCCCTCGTAAATAAGTAAAATTATTACATACAATAAATCACCGTTTATATGTCTTTCAAGGGTCTGATGTAAAGACGTATAAATGAAAAGACGTATAATCGAAATTTTAATAATAACACTTTTATTACTACAAATTGAATGACACTTAAGCAAAATCTATATGAAAATACTAATTAATAAAGTTTCTCAAGTTAGTAAATGTATATTATATTTTTTTTTTTTTTTTTTTTTTTTAAGACAACAATCAATTAAAAAAAAAAAAAAAAAAAAAAAAAAAAAGATTTATTACAAAAAGTGACAAAAATCATACTATTAATGCATGACTGGGTACTAATTACATATATCATATATTGAGTATTATATTACATTTCTTAAGAACTATAGGAACACATTTTGAATATTAATTGTATATAAAGCGTATCTTTATTAATAAGCTTACGATTTATGTCCATACAGATGATAGTTATTAAATAACATTAAAAATCTTTAATATTCGTCTGATTTGTTGCTTGTCTTCTACGAGTATTAAAAATTCTACTGTGAATTCAATTGATTCTTTGATTAGTATTCTTCTATCTTTCTCGTGTTCCTCCATTTAAGATACTTTCTAGGAAAATTCCGTCTTATTCAGAATGGAAGATAGTGACAGGTAGAGAAATTTTGCGAATTTTAGTAAAATAGAAAAGACGTATAACCGATATTAGCGGCGTATAAAAGAAGAATTTTTGCATTAAAATGAACAGGAATGAATCGGGACTCCACTAAAAGGACGTATAAATGTAAAAGACGTATAAACGAGAGACGTATAAACGGTGCTTTACTGCATTTTGTTATGAGAATACTTTTTTTAATGATTGACCTTTTTTATTTTATTGCTACATCCAGAAATAGCTCATTCTTGGTATTACAGAGATTTTTTTCTAAGAAGTAATTTAATTATGCTTTTATACAAACAAAAGCTATGATCGTATCGTGGTGAAAACTAAAAAACATTCCTTGAATTATTAGGCAATTCATTCATAAAAAAAAAAAAAAAAAGATGTAGACTATGTTACAAAATATACCACGAATTTGTGAGAAGCTATTTTTATTGTATATATAGTAGCAATGAAGATATCACTTTCACGATTTATGCCTGTCAGACTAACATATTGGTTCTCACTTTGCTACCACTTTCGCTTTATTATCTAAATTTTCCAAGAATCAACCTCTCCACAAAAGGTTTGCACTATGTATACTAGTACATGCATTTATCTACCTGTGAAAGCTCCATTTATAAACATTTGTACGTATAAAAGCTGTCATCCCGAACAAGTTCCCTACTGCGTTTTTTTATTTCCCGTTTTCGAAGATGCTACTTAAAAGGCACGTGTCACTATTGAAAAGGCAAAGGTCAACCTGGGGATGGTATGCTTTGAAAAGTAAAAAGTAAAAGAAAAGGTGAGGTCCTCCATATTCATATACACTACATGGGGATAACGTTTTCTTTCACTAGCAATTCGTAAAGATGTATGGTAATGTATTACTGCGATTGTCGTCAGTGATAAATAAATCATGAAAAAATGGTTCGCTTTTCAAAAAATCATATCGAATCGGTCCTGATGTGTCAAATGGTAATTCTTAAGCAAAGCTGACGAAGATCTAAGATAAGACCACCTGGTAGGTTTTGACTTAGAAGTTCATTTTTCATCTCGAAGCTTCCCTAAAATAGTCATAAGTTTTTTTTTTTTAATCATTTCTATTTGTATATTCAAATTTATAAATATATAAGCGAATAAATATTTTGAAATTTAGGAGGTAAAAATAATAAGAAATGCAATGTAATTCTATTATTTTTAATATTCTCATTTATTTTTTTTTTTATATTGGCAATTATTTTTTTTATATTGTCTCAAAAGTAATTGATTTTAATTCCTGAAGGTATAACCGGTAAAAAATAAATAACTGAACAAATAAATGATGAATAAAAAATCAGAACCTTTATTTTTCTGATAATATGACTCGAATGTATTTCAGAGAGAGAATGACATCTTAAAATTGTAAATAATCAAAACTGAACAATTTATTTGTTTTTTCAATCTCGGAATTCTTCAAAAAAATCAGCAGTTCTTTTGTTAAAACCGTCTTGACTTTAAATAAACAAATTTAAAAAAATAAATAAATAAATAAATTGGTAATTAAAATAGAAGTTAAAAAAAAAAAAAAAAAGTGTGTCATTTTGTTATTGATATTTTTCTCATAAAATTATTTTAAACATCTTAGCATTTATTTAAAATAATAATAATAACATGTTTCGAATAATTTTCGTTAAAAACTCTGTATATTATAAATAAAAAACTTTTTTTTTTTTTAGTTTTAAAGAAAATGCTTATAGTATCTCCGTTATCTAATATGCTATCGTAACACAAATTCATCCACAAACTGAACTGGGTGTGGGTCTATATTAACATATCCTAAAGTTACATTTTATTTCGTTCACTTAACGATCACAAACATTATTGATTTTGCTCAATTCGGTCTCCTAAATGTTGTCTTAAACCAATCTTCACTGAATAACATGAGGAAGACATTGTTCTTTAAATACCCAATGTTTGAAAACATTCCATAGAGAGATAAGTTTTTAAATTAAAAAAAAAAAAAAAAAAAAAAAAAACTGATCGTTTGCAAATCTTGCTAAACTTTTGAGCAGGAGTGCATTTAAAGCGCAGATTGCATTAGTACAAATATTGTACACATTTAAGCAATTACTGTAATACTATATAAGTAAAAAATCCCCCCCCCCTTTCTTTTTCTTTTTTTTTTTTTTTTTTTTCATTTCCGAAGCGTTATTCTTTTTACGCTTATAATCTTTCATTTCCGACCCCATATTGCTAAACAGAAAATGCTTGTTTATATGTATATTTTACCTATCTTCAAAGGTTGGTTCATGAATTCAGGTAAACTTTGTATTTGTATTTGTTAATGAAACATTTATATTTATTTACTATACATACATAATATCCTACTTTTATAAAAGCTTACTATTCTTTAAAGGTTTCATACATAATAAATTTTACAGAAATGATTCCATACATTATTAAAATAAATGACCATTACAATTTGAGAAAGTTTGTTTGATCATTTGGCTGTGATTTACCTAAAAGAGCATTTTACGGCATTTAACGGCATTTAATGGCGTTATTAACTGTCCTTTATCTCCTGTAAAGCTTGTTACCATAGTTGACTGGCAAATAAAATATTACTATCGCAATAAAAGTATAGTGTATTTACTAATGTTGTGTTTACCATTACTTGTTCAATTACTATTCAAAGAGTAATAAAAAGTACTATCATAAAAATAAATTATATTTTCACCTATTACTAAAATGTATGAAGAACTAACATTTTTATAAATAAATTTCTTTAGAAAAAAAAAGAAAAAGTGGTTTCAGTTAACAGAACATGAGTGGGTGGATTTTACGTCACACTTGTGTTACGCTATCGGCAATTGGCGACGGTCTGATACATA
This sequence comes from Salticus scenicus, assembly GCA_963930645.1. Classification (NCBI taxonomy): domain Eukaryota; kingdom Metazoa; phylum Arthropoda; class Arachnida; order Araneae; family Salticidae; genus Salticus; species Salticus scenicus. The sequence continues at coordinate 267,154,935 of OZ005656.1, read as the reverse complement.
TCCGTAAGCGCGGTCCGAAGGCATGCCATCACAATTTTTATCCTACGAGGAGGGGATAGCTCCCCCGCAGGTATAATTTGTATGGAATATGAAAGACACTGCAGCTACTACGTACTTTACGTGCACCAGCCGCCATTATTGAACATGACAGTCTTTGTGCTATTATAGTTTGTGTTAAACCATTATTATTAACATTGCTGCTGTAAGAATACAATTTTTTTAACTATAACGGATATAAATTATAAGAAGAATTGGCAAAACTTATGCAATACCTATTATGTATGTATGTATGCATTATGACCTCACACTGTCATTTCTTTCATATATATATTTTTTTTTCAATGACAATGTGGCAACACAAAGTTAAAGAAAAAGTTATATTAATCCCTTTCTTCTCTCTAAAATAAATTTCTTATGACCTTACAAACGTGCAGCTAGCTTTATAAGAAGAAAAAAAAAGAAGAAGAAGGAAAAGAAGACTTTGTATGTAATTAAACACTATTTTCCTATAAAATCTGTAATTGCAATTGGAAGAACGCTAGTTCTCGAATTATAAGGTGTGAACGCATGGTATTCTTGAATGTAATTATATATATGTATATTCCATACAATATCTGTAATTGTCAACCACATTTAGAGATTTTTGGAATGTGTACTCGAGTATACCAGCTAATTTTCATTTTTTTAAATCAAATTTGGTTGAAAATATAACGATCTTTTCCCACATAGCAATCTAGAAAGCATGTGACTTATCATCTAATATCAATTCAAAGTTCTAAGAATGGCATATTGTAAATTTTTAAATATCAATGCAAAGTGACCCCCCCCCCCCCAAAAAAAAAAAAAAAGCATTTTAAATAATTAAAAAAAAATCTTCCAAACAGATTTTTATCAAATAACACCTCCTTTATCTTTTTTGGTCGGAGGTTTATAATCTTACAAGTTCTATTTGCTCAATAAAAACGAACTTTGAAACTTTTTGCATTATTTCCAGAACAATAAAGATATTGTAACTGACGGTAGTTTAAAACTTTGCTTTTCGTGAAATGTCGTAACATAAAGAAGGAAAGTAAAAAAATAAGCTAACTTTCGGCCAGTGACACCGTGTGTCTCTGCATCAGATTGTAAAATATCAGCCGCATGGTATGAAGCTGAGCATTATAGACATTTTAAAAACTTTTCAGAACATTGTCACATTAACACACTAAACCATGTTTGACAGTTTTCTTCTCTTATATAGCTTCATAAATGTGTTGGTTGGTTGGTTGGTTGGATGGGTTTTACGTCGCACTAGTACTGCCTAATGGGCAATTGTCGACGGTCTGGGACTCACCCCTAGAGGTGATGCCTTCATAAATGGGAGAAACATAACTAAAATATGAATGATTGTAGCAGAAAGTATATTGGTCGTCGCTGGACGAATTACTGGACATCTGAATTGCTCTTGTAGTGTTATTACATGTTATATGCAAACCTAAGCAAGTGTGCCAGAAAAAAAAAAAATCATAGTAATATACAGTGTTGTTGAGACTTCAAACAAAAGTTTTGGTTTGGTATAAAGATAGATATGATTATTATAATTATGTTATGATTTTGATTGATTTAGTAGATTGAACACCAGGTATTATTATTTGAGTTTAAAGCCTAATTATTACCCGAGGATCCTATACCTAGGTGGAGTAACCTGGGTGATTTTTATAAGGGCTTATATCGTATTTGTGTAAGTTTCAGGGAAACCACTAAATTCTTCGAACGGCTTGTCGATTTGTGTTCGAACCCAACACTTACCGTGTATTAGCTTCGAAAACGGGTGACACGTGGTGAGACAGATAAAAATAGAGTTTCTATAGAACACATGTTTATTGTAATGTAATTCAGCACCTTACGAACAAAATTTGGGATTTGAATTTGATAAATAATAAACATGATTATATTTTCATGTGGCATAAAAAAAAAAAAAAAAAAAAAAAAAAAAAAAACATTGTTTCATGTATATATTATTTATCGACAAACACATTTCTGTACGGAAACAAATGATAAATCATGAAGAAACACATAGTTTATGTAATTAATCATTACATATCTTCAGGAGATGCTCACTCTTTTTATCTATTTATCGCTACCGAATGGCAACGTTTTCTTTTAGCCAATGCTACACACATTTATTTCTGTTGCAGACAACACTTTGCGTCTCTGGCAAACTGCCTGGAGGTAAAGCAAGTCTCGTTATGTTTGTATTAAAATTAACACCCCTGTCTCATTTACGATTTAACAGCGGATCGGATGTGAAACTCACTATCTTTTCACTCGTCCTGGCAAAAATAGAAACTCCGGAGATTTGTGACAGGAAAGTGACGACCTAAGTCTTTTTTGTCAAATTTGAATAATTTATGAAATGACAAATTGGAATTTCTACGTGAGGCAACAAAATTTATTTTTCCTCACTGGAAGCAAAGTAATTTTTTCAAGTAGTGTTAAAATGGATCGCTTTATAATCTTTAAAATGAATGTTTGCAGTTATTTATACTACTCAAGTTAACCAATGTACTTGATGTAATTGTCACATGACAATTTGTTTCCTTATTTCCCATTGTTTGAAAATAACTTTTTGGTAGCTATATGTATATATATAATTTATGGATTACGGTACTAAATATCGACTCCCTTTAAAAACTAATATTTCACAGATTCTACAACAGTTATCATATGATATTGATTTGTTTATTTATAAACTCTCCATCTCTTATAATAAAGCTATTGAATTTTTTAATCAATGGAAATTTTCAGTGATTTCAAAATTTAAAGCAGAATTAATTCAACATCGATCAAAACTCACACATTATAATAAATCAAATTTCATTAACTCTATTAAAGAATTGCAACAAAACTTTGTTATTTCTTATGTAGTTAAATCTCCTAATAATTATGCTATAATCTGAAAACACTATTATCTTTCTTTACTCAGCTCATCCATACCTTCGAGTTCTAACTTTCACCCTTCCAATAATGGTATTAAAATTAATAACCGAAAAATTCATTGCTTTTATAAACAACTAAAACTTTCATTTAATAATTTTAAATAAACTTATATTGTACTTATTCCTAAATTTCACAAAACTCCTATTAAATTTAGAACAGTCACGGTTGGTTGTAATACTTACAATAATAACGCTAACAAAGTTCTCCTTGATAATCTCAAACAAATCTATGACTTAATTAGTAAATCAAAAAATTTCTATTGCCTTAAAAAAAGCTATAAACTTAAAGCTAAAGTCTTATCGATGAACAATGTCACTGATATCATGACATATGATTTTGCTGAACTGCTTAATAATATTAATTTTACAGATCTTCATCATATCATCTTTAACCTTTCTGAAAAATTTAAAAGTCAAATATATTTACCAAAATGCTTTTCTGTAACATCATTTAAGACACTTTTAAATTTTATTATTCATAATAATTACATTCTACATAATAATACAATTTATATTCAAAAGGTCGGTATTCCACAAGGAAGATGTAGCTCGAGTTTACTAGCTGACTTATACCTTTAACATTATGAAAAAGGATTATGTATTGAAAATGTCTATTTTTACCGGTACGTTGATGACATAATTTTTTATGTCAATAATTTTTACCCTAATTTATTCAAATTTGAATATCCTCCTCACCTTACCTTAACTCATAATCTCCTTAACATCAACTGTATTAGTTTCTTAGATTTAAAACTTAAACTTGAAGGAAGTAAAATTTATACTGATCTGTATGACAAAAGACAAGATTTTTGTTTCAAAGTAAATTTATTTACACATTTTCATTCTTGTCTTCATATCTCTGTTTACAGAAATATCATTCTCAATCACCTCTTTTGCATACACAATCTTTGTTCATTTAGGTATAAAAACAAAAATATCTCTCACATAATTAATGCTGCTGCAAAAATGGGTTATCCCAAAAAATTTATTTATTCAATTGTTTATCATTAAACGTCTCCGTTTAACAAAAAAAAAAAAAAAAAAAAAAAAAAAAGAAAGAAAGTTCATAACTTTTAAAATAATGGTCGAACTATGATCTGTGATAATTTGAATCAATGTTATTAACATTTTTACCCATTTTAACTAATTACCCCTCGATTATACAACAGAAAATGTAGTTAGAGATACCAAGTAATACCAGACAATACTGTAATACCAGAACTGGTGACAGTTCTGATCTAAATTAGTGAATATATCTTCTTTCTTCTACAATTTCTTGTACAAGAAATATAAAAGAAAGTTTTGTGATGGTCATAACATAATAAAACCTGCATTCTAATTTTCCTGTAGGAAAAAATTCTATTCTGAACTAAACAGAAGAAATAAATAAGAAATCAAAATATGAGTGGGGATTTTGCTGAGTTCCATATTTTCTCTGAGATTTTTTATTTATTTATTTATTTAAATATATATATGTTAGCATCTGTACTAATAATTTTCGTGTTTTACTTTGACAAAACTATAAAACTGTACAAAAAAGTAAAAAAAAAAAAACCAGATCACTCAGTATGTAAACCTGTGTATACACATTCAGCTTCACTGAATCATTATGCATGGTAAGTACTGGCGGAGATGCATGTTTGGCCACCTGTGATCCGTGACATTTCTTGGGGTACAGCGTTTAGACACCTTGCGACGCTTTCTCTAACCTACATGTAGAATATTCGTAGGCAGCTGTATCAATAGTTAGTAAGACTCGAAACTATAAAATGCACTTAGAATAGAACATGGTGAAAACGTTTTGGAAAAAGCATACCTTTTTATAAACGTTGAATTTGAATATTTATTGCACGCGACGATTTATAATCGCCGGAGGACGTCACAAAATTTTTACTGCCTGTAATTCCTATGTAATTCATAGAAAAAGTGTTATTTTGTATTTGAGCTTTGGCAGATTCTGTACAGAATTATATGTTGCGTAATAGAGGAAGACGTAGATGTGCCATTTTTATATGTTTATGTTCCTTTTACGTGCTTTTCGTATTTAATATGTAAAAATTTCATGATACGTCAAAGATGTTTATTTGTGAGTGTTACACACCATTACAACATGTTGCGTCATTTACAAACATTATGCAATATATAACACATATGCGAGAAAAACGGCAGCATATTGATTTGATGCTATACTACTATCTGCTCTTTTTCCCTCCTTATACAATGGGCTGTGCTATTTTGATTCGGACATAAGATAACTGCTAGTTTTCAGTTTATGGTATTTTTCTTACAAAGATTTTTTATCACTAAAAGTTATATGCAATTAAGAATTTCATTATAAAAAGTTGTTAAATAGAAAATAAATAGATAAAATAAATAAATAAATGAAAACTTCTTTTAATAGTTGTATTTTAGATTACAATGTTCTTTTATTCATTTTTTTCTTTACACTTTACTCATTTTTTACATTCTGAACATACATATGTGAGAAAAGTATTGTAATTATGACAGAAATTCGATTTTTGGTGTATCTGTACATTTCGAGGTTCCCTGTGCTCGTTTTTCCTATTTATACGATGATATGTGTATGTGTGTGAGTGAATGAACATCATAAGGTTCACTTATTCGAACGCTTTGTTCGAATAAGTTGAAAATTGATACGTATGTTATAGGTCGTCGTAGCACGAATTGTATTCATTTTGCTGAACTTAGCACTTATAAATTTTTACAGGGACGGGGACGAAACGAAAAAGTCACTATCATTATGAATTACGGACTCAAATTATTTTAAGTGCAATAGTGTTAAATGGGTTCTTAAATTGAGCTGATTGATATTTCAAACTTCTCTTACTTTAATTTATTTAAACAACGTTAATTACATAATATTCGAAATTAACTAAAATCAACATCTTTCTTTTTACATTTTCTTTAATTACTATTATTAAAAGAATGATAACAATAATAATAATAGTAAAATGCAAGTAACAAATGAATTCTTGGGGATATAGTTTCTAGGTAAGATAATTTTATGATTATTTCGTTTCCATATATTTCAATAATGCCGATTTATGCTGCATAGTAAAGACAGTGTATTTATTTCCAGGTATAAACAACTTTTTAATACATAATTTGAGTTGTCCTATTAAAGTAAACAGATCACTGGCTTTTGATAAATATACCCGCAGAAATATAGAAAAATGTTTCATAATTTATGACGGATGCATGATTTTACAGCGTGCATATGTCAGTGAATCGAAATTTGTCTCTGCAGATTTTACTGTTAATATATATATATATTTTTTTTCGTTTAATGTTCAATGGCACGGTACTTGCGAGTGAGCATTGATTTGAGGGGACGGGGGGGGGGGTCGTCGAATTTATGGTCATTTGCGAAGGATCACTGAGTGAGCGGACATCGATACCCCTAACGAGAGCAACACACCCATGCCTTGTTCGGGATTCAAACCCGGGCCCTACCGCGTGGGAGTCAGGGACGCTAATCACCACATCGTATGGACAGCGTTAAAAATAAAAACCTACTTTCCACCAGAGAAATGGTTCCATTTTAACTGCATTGAATATTTTTAGAAACTGGTGCCTTTGTTTCACATTTTTCGTAGTGCTATTTTACCAGTGAGCACCACTAAAAAATGTGAAACTTAGGACCAAAATATTAATTGCAGCTAAATTTGCATAATTGGTGCGTTTTTTTTTTTTTTTTTTTTTTTTTTTTTTAATCCTACTTTATTCGATAAGTGGTCCACTGAAATAATGACGGAGCATTTATAGTACTATATTGAAGGCCACATTCTCTTTGTGGATAGCAATGATAAATAATTGGTAGGTTTTTTTTTTTTTTTTTAAATATTCATTATATGTCCACACCATAAATATCTCAATAAAATGAAGCAGAATAGGTAATTGTAGAAAATTGAATCGAAATACAGGTATTGAATTAATATAGATGACAGAGTTGCTGTTTTAAAGCTGCACCCGTACCTATATTTATTCATTGATTTAATGATGAATGGTCGTATTCGATTATTAGGATCCGAAACAAATGTTATCTTTTTTTTTTTTTTCTTTTACTATATGTATGTTGATTTTGTATCTTACAAAGCTTCTGTTCAATAAAGTAATATTTTATTATATTTAAGCCTATGTATTATTTTATTACTTATTATTTAGAAAAAAGAAAGAAATTCTAATTATTGCTTAAATTGTGCATTGTATTAATGTAACAAACTTGTTAGTGCACTAAATTGAGGGTAAACTTTATATTTTTTTTCCCCATCTGAAATACAAAGTTTTTATTCATAAAGCAATACTTTATTATAATTAAGCTTATGTATTATTTTATTATTTATTATTAACAAAAAAGAAAAAAATTCTGATTATTGCAGTGAAGTAAAATTTAAATTGTACATTGTATTAATGTAATAAACTTGTTAACATATTAATTTGAGGGTAAACTTAAAACATTTTCCCGTCTGAAATACATTGTCTTCTATTCCATTTATATATAAATATTGCTAGAATGATATTTTGTCGATCTAACACGATTAAATCATTCACTCTTTTTTTTTTTTTCAAAAGATATTGAATAAGCATTAATTAAACATTTTTAGATAGTCTTCAAGAATATAGTAGTATCTGCTTGACATTTTCTTTGGACATGGCTGAACCTGCAGAGATCGTCTTACCACCTAATGAACATTATCATGTAATCATTCCAATTCTCTCTCTTGAAAACGGAATAAAGAAAGAAGTTGTAGCATTATCGTATTACTCAAAGCACCATTTTGTTATTTGTGTTTATTTATTTTTTCGTTTTATTTATTACAAATTAAAACATTTAGAACTACATTTGAACATTATGTATGTGCTTGGAAAAAATATTCAGATGTGATATCAGTATGAGAATGTTCTGCTTTTTTACATGGCTATCGTATGAAAAATGTACTCATATTACATTCTAAATAGTGAGGAAAAAAAAAATCTCTCATCTGATAGGAGTTCTTTTATGGAAACATATTTAAATATGATTTGTTTCTCCCAGATGAATGTGCACAGATTTGTTATTTGTAAAGATTTGTTTCTATGAAAAAAAGAGTATATTGAATTCATTTCTGCATGAATGGGCTTCAAAATGAATAATGTGTGAATATGTATATGAGTAACTGTGGGTGGCATGTTTGAGAAACGGCATAAGAAGCAGAAATATCTATAAAAGATTATGTTGCCTGACACGTCAATTCGTAAGCTGTGCTGCGAATTTTCGCTGTTAAAAATAAACTAGCAGGCTTCGCCCGCTTCGCTGGGCACTATATTTAAAGGATTTCTTTTTAATTGAATAATTCAAACGTTTAAATAAATATATTTCGATTGGCGACTATTTTCTTCACAGTTTTAGTATGGGATCTCCTTGAAAATATCAAACATTTTTTGAACTTCTCGAATCTGTGCAACAAAACTATTCTTAAAACGAATATTCTCGAAAACAGTCAAATAGAAATGTTAATTCTTCGAATATTCTGGAAACAGTTGAAGCTGTTACTCATACAGTAAAAATCACTATTCGATGAATGGTCGAATCAGAGAACGCACGTAAGTCGTTTTCGTCGCAATTCCTCATGACGTAGCTCTAGTTCAACGTAAAATACACTTAAATCAATGAAAATCAAATAAACCAATCAAATCTCTTGTAATCCCTCATAACGTAGCTGTAATTCAATGTAAAATACACTCAAATCAATGAAAATCAAATAAACCAATGAAATCTCTTCTAAGATTCTCCATTCTGCGTCATTATAGAAATGGGAAGTTTTATTTTCATATTTTTATTAATTAAAAGAAAACTCTCCGAGCTATCGTTTTCGAGAACAGTGAAATATACATATATATATATATATATATATATATATATATATATATATATATATATATATATATATATGCAAATATTGCTCACTTAATAGTATAAGATTTATTTTAAATAAATAGTGCTTAAAATAATTAAAGACAGAAGACTTTCTTGGAAGAAAATTGCTAACCCTGAGAATATCGCTGACAGCCGTGGTCCATGTTATTCTATGGGAAAATCTGTTTCTATAATTACTCTTTAACTGACGTATTCTTTTAAATTCCGTTTTCACTTTCAGAAAATTCACAACCGTTAAATTAGTACTCATTTTTGAAAAATTGATTTTTAAAAAATTTTTATATTTTATTTTTGTGTTCAAAAATGCAAATTTTTTACAAATTGCATTTTTCTCATTTTTTTAACCGCAAAATGAAATACTAAAAATTTAAAAACCAATTTTTTGAAAATGAGTACTAATTTAACGATTCTGAATTTTCTGAAAGTGAAAACGGAATAAAAAAAAAAAATACATTTGGTAATGAGTAATTATGGTAACAAATTTTCCCATCGAATAACATGGGCCATGGCTGTCAGTGAAATTAGGTATTGTCCGCTTAAAAAAGAAATGCTGAGCTTTATAATAATACTAAAACTTATTTTATGTTACTAGATTACTATAATGATATATTTCTTTGTAAATGCAAATTTTGCCTGTTTTACGAGTTAATACGTACTACAATAGTAAACCAGGTCAAGCATTTTTAAGTCCCAGATAAATTTCGGTTATATATTGGTATAGAAAATATGATTGGCCATGTCGTGTATAACATAACTATTGTTCTATTAAATTATAATTTTATATTGCCGGTTGGTAAGATTTTTGGGGAATTCCCCACCCCTATATATATGTATCTGATGTTTAATTAATAGTAATTATTTTACATGCAAGTAACATACATATTATTCTTATTTTAGTTTTCAAGAATAACCATGTTTCTTTTTCAAAACTTAACAAAATTTTATTTTAAATAGACAAATCTGCGTAATAAATGTTTACAATTCAAAAAGAAGAAAGTGTCTCTTGATTGTTTTACAAAAATATATCCTTAATAAAAACTTTTAAATGAAAAGATAAAATTTCGGTTTTATTAATTGTTTTATCAACCCAATCAATTACTAATTCAGTTTTTATATCTCCCTCCCCTCCCCAATATCTGTATTAAAAAATGTATATAATAGGAAAACCAGACCTTTTGAAGTTGGTTCCCGCATTTATTGCGAATTTCCATAGAATTTTTCTGTAGATGTAACACACTTATAATTCTGATATTGCTATAAGTTTTGCAACAAAATTTATTCTTTTTTTTTAAATACATAATTAAAGCTTATATCCAGTTTTGTACAATTCAAAAGCAATAAAGATTGTTGCTTTTATTTTATTTATTTATTTTATTTTTTTACATATTTAAATATCAATATTTCAGATAAATTTCCCATCTTTATTCATAATATTCATTTATAAAGGAAAAATAAAACTTGTCTCTTTTTAAATCATTTTAGTCTCTTTTCTGTCTTTTTCAAAAGTGTTTTACCACTCCTAGTCCTGGTATTTTCTAATGAGTGTTTTTGTTACGCCATCTAATCAAACGACCTTTTACGTGTCCATGTTAGCGAGAAGAATTAGTTCTATTTTATAGGTGAAAGATAAAATAAATTGTAATTTTTAAAAATATCATAAGTTTATTTTCTCGTATTTCTGCATATGTAGACTCATATTTAATATCGTTCAAAAATGTTACTACTTCGAAATTTAGTGAGACTAAATTATACTCTTCCTTTTACACACATGCATTTCATACCAGAGAGAAAACTGTATATCAGAAATAAATTAAAAATTTATTTCTATCTCGGAAGAAAATAACTGAAGGTAAATAAAAATTCAAGACACTACTTTAAATCAATTGATTGTAAATATTATATATAATAATGCGTGATTGATAAAGATTAAAAAAAATCATTTTAACATATTAAAATAATCTGGTGTGTCGCTCACACGACTTTCTCTTACCCTGAAATTTAATACTATAAATGCAGGTTGCAGATTAAGAGGTAAGATAACGAGTACTGTTATGTAAACCTGTGTTAAACAATTCAAATTAGGCTTTGGAAGAGTTTTATAGGATAATTAGTTCTGTGTGAGGGGGGCTGCCGCCCCCCACAACCCCCCCCCCCCGCTTCATAATTGCACCTACATTTATATAGAATTTAATTCGGCTATTAAAAAAAAATTCTGTTTTTAAAAATAATTTATTAAAATTATTATTTAAAAAAAATTATATTTTATGATAATGCAGACGGTTTCCATATTAGAGAAGTAGTATAACACTAAATATCCAAAAAAGTCCATTTTATTCTCAATATTAAAAAAAAAAAAAAAAAAAAAAAAAAAAAAAAAAAACGTTTTTTTTCTGGGTTTTTTTTTTCGTTAAAAGTAAAAAAAATCGATAGCTTTGCTTTAAATTATCGCAGATCGATGGTTCAACCATTTGTTTTAAAGGTATTGGCGAGCTCTTTTGAAAGATACCCATCATGATAATTTACTCCCCTCCAGGGTGGGGGGGGGGGGTAGGCGAGGCTCCTACATACACAATTTTTTTTCCCTGTTGACTATCTCTATTACAAAAAATATATATTCGTTTCATTTAGTTTAGTGCAATCTATAGATGTTAAACTCTATTTACCTGCAATTTCCCCCATAGACGTAATGTTTTTGAATAATTTTGAGTGTCCCTGTACACGCACCATTTGCTTGATCTTAACGAAAAGTTTAGTGTAGCATCCTTATATGATACACATTTAGAATACCAAGTTTGAACTTTCTGCCATAATTTGTTTTTGAGATATACTCATAACACACAGACACACACACTGACATACACACAGACCATTTGCTAAAAACATTATTTTCGTATTCAGGGGACCTCAGAACATGTAAATATAACAAAAACTCGCGTTCGAAAATTTGACCCAAAAACACTACTTTCTCTACTTTATGGGTAAGAGAAAGTAAAAAAAAAAAAAAAAAATGTATATAATGTGTTAAATTTTTTTCATCTGAAAGTGTAATATTTCAGATTTGGCTTTTATACATTTTTTTTTTTTTTTTTCATGCTTTCACATGTTTTTTTAAATCTTTATTTATGAATGTATACGTGTTTTTTATCTTTTCTTTTCTTTCTTTCTCTCTTTTTTGTTTCTTTTTATAACAGAATATGTTTTATGGGAGTTTAGCCATGCAATTTCTGTTAATAACGATCTTGTAGAATATCACTTTTTCATTTGAATTGCTGTTTCATGCATCACTGCTAAATGTTTACATCGTTAGAATGATATGAAATTTACATTTTCTGAGATTCTTACACCCATAAATATTAACACAAAAGCCTTACCTAATGTTGAAAAAGTTATTAAACTGGCCATTAACGTAAAAAAATAAATAAATAAATAAAAAACTGTGGGAAAAAATAAAAATAAAAATAAAACTACATATCAACTTTAAAACTACCTTAAGGCCATGCAAAATGCATTTTTTTTTTTTTTTAATGGTAATGAAATAATTTATAGAAAAATATATGATATCTACACTAACTGACTACCTTAAAAATAAAATAAGGTACCTACAGTTTTTAATTGAATATAAATGTGCAACTTTTTATGACGAGTTAAGAGGGGTATACTAAATAACATAGTTTAAACAATATCATTAAAATTTCGAATAAATTTATGTAATAGATTTTTTTTTTTTTTTTTTTTTTTTAGTAGGAATAATAAAAAATAATCAAAATATTTTATGCACGATAGTTTAAATAATAGATCTCTATACATAATCCTATAATTCTGTACAATCTAAAAATTCTATTATTCTTCAACAGACTTTAAAATGTCTGGAAATCGGTTATAAAGAAGATAATTGTAACAAAAAAAGTTTTTTTCGACATCTTTATAATGGGTTACCAATATATATATATATGCATTAAAAACCTTTTCAAACATTGAATTAGATGAAACCATGCATCGCATAAAGCTAGACAAAACACGAATAAAGATTACGAAAATCAAGCGTCCTTAAATTGAAACATACAACATCATTACTTTTTCAAGGTCATAGAATGAATGTTGCATGTAAATTAGGTGTTATTTCTGTCTTGCTGTATGCAAATTGCTAAACATTTACAATACATTTACACACACACACACACACATATATATATATATATATGTATATATATATATTCACTCGCATTTTATCTTTCATTAAAACTTTCTGTAAAAATAATAATGGAAATTGAACTTAAAATATTTATTTTACACTATGTTTTTAAAACTATTTCTTAGCAAATCCGTATTACGCTGTTAACAAAAAAAGTTATATTAATTTTGTATATTAGTTTTACTGCGTTATGGAATCAGGACATAATTTAGCAAAAAGAAACGGTTTTAAACGTATATTTATTAAACTTAACGACCAAGACATTAATTTGTAAATAAATTTCCTTAATTAAAAATTAAATACCGCGTAAAAATTCTGCTGCCTCTCTATTCTGTGCCGTATGTATACTCACTCCCGATATTTCTACTAAATTAATCGCAAGTTTTGTTATTGTACCAGGCATTTAATATGCTTACAAATTAATCTTTTATGAGATTTAATTTGCGAAAGTAATGACTTTAATGATAAAATGAGGGAAAACAGCGTTAAAATAATAAACTATTTGGCATTTTGCGCTTTTAAACGGAGAAAATTTTTCACAGATATTCGAGACGTCACCCGCTAAACTAAAAGTTATTAATGTTTTCTTTTAGATGTATTTGTCTGTATGCATTTCTTTGCATATTTCATAGCGTTGCTACAATTTATTTTAGTAGGAAATTAATTATTATAGTTTAGAGCTGAAAAGGCGTTCATTCAAAAACAAAAGATTTAAATTAATTTCATAATTGCAGCATTGGCAATTTGGATTTTCCAGAAATTAAAAATAAATGAATCTGTACCTAAATTGTTCGCAAATTATTTTTTAATTTAATTTGAACTTTTAAAATTATTTACAATTAGAAGCTTTTGTTTTGAAATCTTTACTTTAAATGAATGTATACATTATTAAATTCTGAGATGGGTTTATTTTGAAAAAGAAATAGTTTTAATTGCAAATTTGTTTGCAAAACTGTACATTTTTATGGAAATGTAATAAATGTATACATGCTGCCCCAAGTTTTGAATGCGATTCTGAATGTGCAATAACATAAAACTGAATAATTAAAAATTATTAAATTTTATATAAAGTTTGATATTATCGCTGAATTACTTGTATATTTTTAAAGGAATAAATAAGTTATTTTCTTTAATATGTTATTTATTTTATAATGTACGCTGTTAAAACAAATAAATAAATAAAACAAAATAAAACCTTTCTCTTTGGTATTTGTTTTGGAAAAAATAATACTTTTTTCAAGTAATTTTCAAGTCGCACACTCAAAAACTTAATTTAAAATTATACACAAGCATTTGTCTAGCAGAACTTAGCAGACCATAAGATGACAGATGAAGCCGTATTTTGCTTATTATTCAACTATTTTTATATAAAAAATGCTTTTCGAATTTCAAATCAAAGCGCTTAAAAAAATAAATAAACAATATTTGAACAGTTAGAAAAATATAAAAATAAATAAAATAAAAATAAGAGAAAATAAAAAAATACTTATCACAGGTTGTTTTTATTTAATGATTTTTTCTCTGTCTTTCTATTTTTTTCTTTTTCTTTTTTTTGCCCCACTCTCGCCTCTCTATATTCATTATAAAACTGCACTTTTGACGTTTTATTTTTCATATTATCTAATAAAAGTGGATGAAAGAGAAGAGAAGTAACGAAATAAAAAATCTGTAAGTTTTTCTTTGGCTGCCTGACTCTCTGTGATAAAATTTACCATGATACAAATCACTTTTCCTTGAGTATAATTCATATTATTTTGAACTTTTTACCACTCAGAGTTTGGTTTCATATGTATGCATTACAATTATTTTGGATTTTACCAAATAAATTTTATTATTTAAAAATTAAATTAGTTTGATTAAAATTTCGAAAACAAAAGTGTACATGTAGTCACAACGCGCAAGATTGTGACAAAAATATTCTGTCTACAAGCAAAAATATAACCGATAATTGGGCAGAAAGGTCGTTTCTAGAACTTATACTTCAAATTAAAATCAGCCTTCCACTCCAAAATTTTCTGAAATGAACATTATATATGTTCAGAAATCATAAAAAGTATCTTAACTATTTAATATTCAAGGTACTTTTTTAATTATTTCTGAAGAATGAAGAAAAGAAATTTCAATAGACAGATTTTAACATTTTGACCAAACATTTAACATTTTTTTTTAATGCTACAATTTTTCAAAACCGTACCTAGAAAAAAATTTGGGAGGTTGATTGGAACTTTATTACACGTATTCAGTGTTAAAAATAACGTAAAACTGAAAAATTTTCAATAAATCTGCATAATTTAGGGTCAACGGCCTTGATAGGGATAGGAACTTGGCTCAGAACACATACCACTGTTTACGAAACAAAATTTCCTTCATCTTAAACCAACGATTTTATAGCAGAGATTTTTTTTTTTTTTTTTTTTTTTTTTTTTTAAAGAAATACCGGTATGAATTCTGCGCCAAATTCCCATCCCTGAGCAATACTTCCGTAATTTATTAACAAATATGTTTCAGAGAAAGCCATATGCAGAAGCCGCCTTAAATTAATTAACAGGCGTGAGTGCATCTTGCTGCTTTGACCATGCACTCGTACCTGTTTTTTTTTTTTAACCCGATGAAAGGCCATTTTATTATCGTGACCTAAAACAACTCCTGCGAGTATTTGTAATTTAAAATGATTGCTGACAAAGTTATTTATTTATGAAATTAATTACCCTGCGCTGCAAAAGAAAATTTGTTTTTCGAGCCCTGACAACATTCTTGCTGATTCTCATGTAAAATGACCTCCTGAATCCGAATATGACCACCATTTTGCCCAGTCGCCCACCGCTTTCTCGAGACGCCACCCCTTCCCCCAATTTTTATCACTGTTCAGTAATTTTATGGCCATGAATTAAATTTGGAGAATTGAAAATAATTATTTTAACACTTAAAAACAAAATAATAATAATAATAATAATAATAATAATATATAATTATTAATAATAATAATTTATTAATAAAATGTAATAAATGTAATATATAATTTCAGTGGCAAATTCCCCCCCCCCTCCCTAAATATTTCCCTTGCGGCAAATGTTTATATTTTAGCATTTTTTCCAAATCTGTAGCCCCTCAGAAGATATTTAACAGTAAAAATAATCCCCTCCCCCCAACAAACCAAATTTATAGCCATAAAATTGCCGAAAAGTAATAAAAATAGGGGGACGTCCTTAAAAAACGGTTGGTGATAGGGAAAAATGGGCGTCCTATTCGGATTCCGGAAGTAATTTTAAATAAAAAATTTGCAAAAATGGTGTCGGGGCCTGTTTTCATGTAGAACAGTGTTATTATCTGAAAAAAAGCAGATTAGTGTATAGATGTTTTAACCCAAAAATTTATCGAAAATTAAAATACTCTCTCTCTCTCTCCTCTCCCCCCCCTCTCTCTCTGTGTATCTATCTATCTATATATATGTGTGTGCATGTGCGTGTGTACATATAGATACATATTTATGATCAGCTAAATATTTCGGAATTAGTTTAACAATTTGACAAAAACAAAATGTATAGAGTGTTCGTTAAAGGGTAATATGTTTTTAAGTAAAACAATTACCTTAAGAGGGGACAATACCTAATCTCGCCGGCAGCCTTCGCCCATGTTATTCTATGGGAAAATTTGTTGCTACAATTACACATTACCTAATGAATATTTTTAAATTCTGTTTTCGCAGTCAGAAAATTCATAACCGTTAAATGAGTACTCATTTTTCAAAAATTCATTTTTTTTTAATTTTTACATTTTAATTTTGAGTTAAAAAATGCGATTTTTCACAAAATGCCTTTTTCTCATTTTCTAATTGCAAAATGAAATACTAAAATTTTAAAAAATCAATTTTTGGAAAACAAGTACTAATTTAATGCTTGTGAATTTTTTAAATGTGAAAACAGAATTGAAAAATATTCATTAGGTAATGAGTAATTATGTAAACAAATTTTCCCATAGAATAACATGGGCGAAGGCTGCCGGCGAGATTAGGTATTGTCCGCTCTTAACTTATTGTAAATGTCAGGTTGGTTAGATACAGTAGTGATGCCAGATGGTCGAAAATTATTTCCCCAAACAGGTCTTCAAATTTCCCCAAATCAGGGTTTTTTTTTTCCGAAAAAATCTTCAACTTGATTTCTACTGAATGGGGAAAAAAAAATTTTTTTCAAAAAAAAAAAAAAAAATCAACCAGATTTAAATCATAGAAAGCTCAGATTTTTCCCCAAATGAAGGAAATTTTTGAAAAAAATTCCCAAATAACAATAAAGCTATTGAAAGTCCCTAGTCGTAGGGATAAATCATTACGTTGCCAACATTGACAGAAAGTTGAATAACTCCCCAGACTTGTCCCGAAAAATTTTAGAATTCCCCTAAAAAGTCCTCAAAAACATTTGGTCCACAAAATTGTCCCCAGAAGCCTCAAAAATCCCCAAAATGGGGACAAAATCCCGAATCTGGCATCACTGGATACAGAATATAGGACCCTAATTGATGTGGAAAAATTATAATTAAATAATCTACCTCTTTCACATTCTCTTCATTCATAATTGTCTTTGTATCATGAAAATAGGGAGAAAAATATCTAATAAGGAATAGTGAAACTAATTTAATATAATTTGCTTGCTCTACAAATGATAAAAAGAAAGCAGTGACAGAAAGGCATAACTTGTTATTTTTATTTAATCACAGTTTTGATTGTAGGGAGCGTTGAATTGTCGGATGATCATTATAATCCTCGCATTGTATAAATGGAATGTATGATACGGAGGTCACCTTGGTTCTCCTCGTAACTAGAATGGATGAATTTATGTGTTTAAGAAATTTCGCGATTGTTAATATTTTTAAATGAATTCTGAGTTATGAAAACGGGTATTCAAAAAGAGTTGACAGAGTCTGTAAACAAATCCTTCTTACATTCAAATCCTAGTGATAATGATAGTCTTCTACTTCTGTATAGATGAAATAGGTCACCAAAAGCGGATTTATATTTTGACATAACTTGCTCGATTAGAAGTTCGTGTAGCCAAAGGCAATAATATATACAGATACCAAATATTTAGTCATGACTGTTTATATGTTTTTAATGAATATCACTTAGATATATTAAAACTGAAGTAAGTTTTCATTACATTTATGTGCTATTGAAACGCATCATTCAAAATATCGTATGCTATTTCAGCAATTTAAAATGCTTGTGGCATTAGCTTTTAACCTTTTTCACTGCCCCGTAGAGACCCTAGATAGAGTCCCTACTCTATCTAGGGTTCTCTGTCTGGGGTCCCTACTGCCCCCCAATATATACCAAAGTTATCTATTTATATTTATAAAATTTACCATTTTTCAAAAAGAAAATTAATCAATTTTCCTCAAATTAGATATATGGATAATTATTACATACATGTCCTTGTATAATTACAATATGATTTTATTTATTTATTTATTTTTAATTTCAGAGGCTAGACTGACTAATTATTTTTTTTTTCTCTTCGATCTCAAATTATTATTGTTTAAATGCATATTTTTAAAACATTTGTATAGATTCTGAAAAAATACTAATTTTTTAGAAAAATTCATTTAAAAAATATTTGTAAAATTTTGTTTGCGAAATTGTGAATTTTTATGAAAATATAATCAATGCTTATATGCTGCACACAATTTTGAATGCCTTGCTAAATTAAAAATTACTAAATTTCATATAAAGTTTGACATTCCCGCTGGCATATATGTATCTTTTTAAAGGAACGCTTAAGTTAATTTCTTTAATATGATTATTTCTTTAATGTTTATTTATTATTTAATGTTTTATTTATTTATTTTCATGTAAGCATGCTTTATTAGTTGAAACTTTTGTTCATCGTCTCTTTAT
The DNA here is from genome assembly GCA_963930645.1 of Salticus scenicus. Classification (NCBI taxonomy): domain Eukaryota; kingdom Metazoa; phylum Arthropoda; class Arachnida; order Araneae; family Salticidae; genus Salticus; species Salticus scenicus. Next base: position 267,135,940 of record OZ005656.1, on the reverse strand, counting down.
TTAGCCAGATTTATCAGAAGAATAAAGTATTTTTTCCTTTTCTTTCTTTCTTTTTTTTTTTTTTTTTTTTTTTTCCCTTTTTCTTCAAGCCTACAAAGTTTTCACTTTCACTGAGGAAATATATATATATATATATATATATATATATATATATATATATATATATATATATATACCACTGCATGCATAAGGCACGCTAATGAACTAAATAGACGAAATGATCAAGAATTTTATAGTCTACACATTTCTAGATGGTGAAAAAATATTCTGAATATTCTGAATCTCTTGTATTACAAGAAATTCTTACTTGTTTTTCTAGAATGGAGTAATAAACCAAGATTATAGTTGCTGAATCCCGCCTCTTGTATTCGCATTTATTTGCAGAGATTTTTAAATAACTTTGTTCTCGAGAATATAGGCAAACGCTCTAGAATTCTAATAGGGGTTTCTAGAATTTGCTTTCAAAAGGGACTAGAATTTATAAGAATGACATGGAACTATATTTTCTAGAGACACAATTTACATTCTAGATGTCAGTTACAGAATTTTTTCTCAGTGTTCAATTTGCGATTAAAGCGACATCATCGTTTTAATGGGATATCATAGAGTGAAATTTATATAGTTATAACACTTGAGCAATGAAGAATTTCAATTAATTATGAATACTTGTATATGAGACAAATCTGCATTACAGTAAAAAAAAAAAAAAAAAAAAAAAAAAGAGAGAGAAAAATATGTAACATAGGAAATTAAAATCACGCATAATCTACTGATCCTAAAACACTTTCCAGTATTTGTAAAGAAAGAAATAGCCACGATGGGGGAAATTATTTAATTCTGCATGAGACAGATTTCGATTTTATTTACACATGCACGCGTGCATACAGACGCACGTATGTTTTTCTTATTATTATTATTTATTTATTCATATTTTAACTTAAAAGTTTTCTTAAACTGGATGAGACATAAATTGGATAATCAAATATGTTTATTTGATGATGCGTTAAATATTTCCTGTTTGAAATTCTCGTTATCTTTTTTCACATGCACACTTCCATTTCCCGCCAATAAAATCTATTAATTAACCTATTAAGAATGTTAAGAAGAATCAATGAATAATTAAACCAATTAGGAACATTTTAATTGTGAACAATGAGAAAATTTTCATAGTTTGAATAACAAGATCTTGATCGGATTTATATCAAATTAAAATTATATATTGATAGAAACTAAAAACTAGAAAAAAAAAAAAAAGTATATTTATTTATTTTAAGGTAACAATAGATTTAAAATGATCAAAAAATTAACGAATAAAAAATATTGATTAAATTACTTGTAAAATATATTGAATTAAATAGTTAAAAAAATTTTCTATTTCTTAGCATAATTTTTCTATAGTGTGAAAAATTAAAAATGAATAATTCTGAAGCATTTTAAAAAAAGTTCCCCCACAATTATGATTTTAAATCCCCCCCCTTTTAAAAAAATAAAATTAAATTAAACAGCTTTAAATAAATTGTAATATACTTAATATTGCAATAATTCAATATACATACATGCAATATTTCATAATTTTAAGCTGTTAATTTACAAAACAGTTTGAAAATCCCAACCGTTCCCTTACACAAAAATTTTAAATATTTCTTTATAAATTCACCCTCTTTTGATTTATCCTTTTTAATAATTTAAGTGCAAATACATTAATTATGTAATAGTTTGAGTTAAAAAAAAATACAGAAATAAATCCCGATGTATCAAAAAAATTTTCAATAATAAAATTTAATGAAAAAGAAACTGTAAGAAAGTTTAGAGCAATTTATGATTCTCACAATTTTCTCTTCATAAACTTCAGAAAAGAAACTTTTCAAAATTCGCAGAAATAAATGGGGGTTCTCGAGAAATTTTTAAAAGAAAAAAAAAAAAAAAAAAAAAAAAAAACTTAGTTGTCAAAATATTACGAAGTAGTTTCTACAGTATAATACAAGCCAAATAGGGCAAATGTTGTCGCTTTCTTGTGTAGCAATTTAAAACAACTTGCATACAGAATAAATTAAATAAACTAAGAAAAGATAAAAAGAAAGGGATAAAAGTAGAAAAAGGGGTATGAGAAAAAAAAAAAAGATAAAGGAAAAAGATGAGTGAACGTTGAATGAAAATTTAATCTATTTTTTGAAAGATTTACAAGTTTTTCTGACTTTCCTTTTCGGGGGCTTTATATATAATGAATATTTGAAACCCAGAGAAAATCTTTCACTCACTGACGTTGCGACCGAGATTTTCGAAACAAAACGCAATTTACGTAACAAAAAAAAAAAAAAAAAAAAAAAAAAAAAAAAATATCCGATATTTACTTGATTTTTTTTTTTTTTTTTTTCAAAAAGTATAAAGTTTCATAACATTAATCCTTAAATAAAAGGCGACAAACGTATCGGGTTTCCTCAACCCTTTTTGTTTATATCGTGTTCATTCTGAAATAATTATGACACCTTTTTTTTCTGTGACCATCTTTTAATTAACTAATTATCTCACTAATTTCATTCGGTAAACATATAAGAAAATAATAACCTTACATTTACAAACCGGCAACCACAGAAAAATAAATTCAGTAATGTAACCCATAATTATCTACAATTATTAATTTTGTTTATTTTTCTTCTCCTAATATTTTTAATAAAAAACTCTGCAACCATAGCTTTTTTTCCAATAGGAGTATCAGTTTTAAAACACTTGTAATACGCCTTTCTAAAAAATCCTTTAATTACACATATTATAATTCTGTTTACTCTGGACGATATAAGAAAAAAAAACACTGATACAGATTTATCAAAACTTGACATTTCTGGGATGCATGTGTAAAACTTCTTGTGGGTGTTGCAGATGACATGTGCACTTCTAATTTAGCATTTGTTTCTTTATCGCTTATGGAAGCTGCAAGGAAACAGATTTACAGTAAGATGAAAGGGAAGCAGCTTGCTCCACATTCCCAGGTTTATTTTTCTGATTATCTACTTTGAAGTAGGTTCAATTCTGAAACGTATTTGCTTTGAACCTTTAATGTTTCTCTCTTAAGTCCATTCTCAATGTTTTTGAAACAATCACGATATGCTTTCCCCTATATCCGTACAACATTAAAGTTTAAGATAAAGTAGCATACTTACTCTTTTTTTTTTATTGTTTGGTTTTCATATAGTTTTTCATATGCTTTTATGCTTTCTGGCTACAGTTTAGTTTTAACAGAAATTTTTATTACTTTTTATCGATGAAAATTGTTACAGAAATATATGAAAATTTTCTATTAAAAATTTTTAATAAAAATCTTTATTACATTTTATAAGTGAAAATTGTTAGGAAATATATAAAAAATTTCTATTAACATTTTTAATAACTAAAAAAAAAAAAAAAAAAAAAAAATTGGAAACTATAAATTTTCAAATATAACAAAAATTCGCTTAGAATCCACGGCCACTTCCTTTTAAGAACAGTTATTTGGCGCTACTGTCGGCGGACCTTTTTTTTTTTTTTAGTAATACGTTGTGCTGCTAATACAATACTCGCTGTGAGATTTAAAGAGGACCCTTTCCCTGTTGCCACCGAAATATAAAGCCTATGTTATTCTATGGGGAAATTTGTTTTACAGAATTACTCATTACCTAATGCATTATTATTATTATTATTATTTTATTCCGTTTTCACAAAATTCTATTTTTCTGAAAATTCACAATCGGTAAATTAGTACACGTGTTTAGAGTTTGATTTTTTTTCTTCTTCTTAATTTAAATGCTTTGAGTTTAAAAATGCGTTGCATTAACTAAGTGCTTTTTTTTTTTTTTTTTCATTTATTTAACCTTAAAATAAAATATAAAAAAATTAAAAAAAATCAATTTTTGGAAACTAGTAGTAATTTAAAGGATGTGAATTTTCTGCATGTGAAAACGGAAAAAAAAAAAAAAAGTGTTATGAGTAATTCTATGACGAAACTTCGTATAAAGTTACATGGAATTTGATAACGGAAGATCAGGAAATTGCAAAAGAAGGAGGGGGGGCCTTAAATTGATACTTTTTAAACTAATTGGGAAATTTTATTTTAAATGGTCAACTTGGAATCCTTGGATTGTTATGTATCGTTTGGTACCTTCTACATCTGTCTGCGTTCAGCAGTTCGTAAGGAGACAAACACATATACATAAAATCAGATTTCGGTGTATGTTTACCTGCATTAAAGAGGCTCACGATTTTCCCATCTCTACTCACCAAATCTCATGTAAGTCTATGGCGAAGTTTGTTTATAGAATTACTCATTAACTAATTGATATTTTTAAATTACGTTTTCACATTCAGAAAATTCACAACCGTTAAATGAGTACCCGTTTTCCTAAAATTAAGTTTTTCAAATTTTAATATTTCATTTTTCCAGCTAAAAAATGAGAAAAATGCATTTAGTGAAAATTCCCATTTTTAAACTCAAAATTCAAAAAAAAAAAAAAAAATAAATAAATAAATAAATAAATAAAAATAAATTAAAAATAAATTTTTGCAAAACGAGTACTTATTTAACGGTTGTGTATCTTCAAAATATGAAAACGGAATTAAAAAATAACAATTAGGTAATGTATAATTCTATAAACAATTTTTCCCATAGAATAACATGGGCTTTGGATGACCTTGACGATCTGTGATATTCCCTCGTGTAAACTCGTTCGTGTATTTAGGGATAACAATTTGCGAGAAGAGCAGGTAATTTTGTTTTATCCTCGAGTTGATTTGACTACTTTCCTTATATGATTACTGTGTTGATCTCATATGTGTAACAATAATCTGAAATGATAAAAGAAGTAAATGATGAGACTTCTGAATGTGCATATTAAAAAAAAAGTTCAAACTTTGAAAAGGTAATTTTTTGTTACAAAATCATTTTCGTTTAGTAAACGAGTAAGTACAAACGCTTCTAAATGGGTAATGCTTACTTTCGATGGCAAATTAAAATATTAAATCAAGCTGAGATTAATAAAATTAAAACCTAAGTATTTCCAGTCGTAAAACTTTAGCGGAAATTTATAGATTAATAGAAGCTTCTTTTCTATTCAGAAATATTGCTAAGTTGAACAGTTTCAAAAATGCTTTTAAAATTCAAGCTAACTAACAATAATGATAATTAGAAAGTTCTATAGACAAATAATTTAAATTTCAATAATTACAATAATTTAATTTCCAGAGCTTGTTGCCTAAATTAAGATTTTCTGAATAATGACGCAATAGGTGGCCACTTAAAAAGATTTCATTGTGTGACAAAAACAATTTTCTATGAGGTTTAATTCTTTAGAAATAAAACACCTTGCTTTCGTAATATGTTTTACAAAATTTTGAAATTGCCACCAAAGAAAACAGTAAATAATTTCCTTATTTGCACAAATTTTCAATCACAGGGGAAGTTAAGATTGAAACAAGTTATTAATTAATTTTTAGATAGATTTTTATTTATTTCTTGATTAAATTTATTTATTTATTTTATTTATTTATTTATTTATTTTTTGATAAAAATTGTAAACGAAACATTTGAATTATATGAAGGGAAATGCAACGATAGAAACTTTTTCCCCACATAGTTTAATATATTTTTTATACAAAATAATAATAATTAAAAAAAAAAAAAAAAACATAAAATACAATATGACCCATTTATTTAAAGGAATTCCCGATTTAACGACAATGACATATTTTGTTTGGTGTAACATTATGCACTGCAGCTAAGAGGGCCTCCAATGGTGCCTTCGAAAATTGGATCTTTATATAGAGGGGAATGTTTAATAAAGGTTGTTCATTAAAAAATTTTAACGTAAACAACAAACTCGGTAAATTAAATTACTATTATAATTATCCATTATTTGTCTATAAAGCTTTCTAATAATCACTGAAGTCAAATTAGCTGTTTTAGAGCTTTATTTATTTATTAATGCAGCCCGTATTTTAACGAGAGAAATAATTATGAAAGCATTAAATAATTACAAAAATGATTATTATTATTTTTATTTATTTATTATGAAAACTATGCAGTTTACCTAAAATAAAATAATAATATGAAATCCTTCTAAAATTAATCTTTTGAGGAGTAACAATAAACGTTTCTTAGAGTTGGGTAGAATCATGTTTAGAAAAAAAAAGAAAGAAAAAGTAATTGTTGTGTTATGAAAAGGAAATTACACTTAAAAGCAGACAGGTATTTGTGCTGCAGAGTTATACTACAGTAATAATAAGAATAATTATAATAAGAATATATTGCAGCTGAGTTATACTGCAGTCAATATAATATCTATGTTACTATGTTACTATATATTAAAGATATATATAAATAAAAATTAAAAAATTAAAAGTTGTTCCATACACTAACAAATGATTAGTTTTTAATGACAAGGTATGACATTAAAATCATGATGTTAAAACATTTGATTTATTACCTTTCAGTGTGTAGCTATCAGTTGATTTCAAATTTATGTTTATGGGCCACTTTCATTAGCAATATAATTTTTACGACGCGAATACAACATTTACATTTATTTTCGTTTTATGAAATTACGTAATAAAAATGATTTATATAGCTTTCATATTTTTTTATTATCCAAGTTTAAGGTAATATTTATGGGAAAACGTGAGTTAATTAAAAGATAGTTATAAATAATCCAAATTTGGAAAGGTGTGACTGAAGATTTATACTAAATCTTTTTATTGCAGTTCGATGCATACAATAATCATACAATAATATCATACTATGCGAAATTTTGGAGAGAATTTTTTTTTATACATATATATTTAAAAAAAAGTTAGACGAATTTTTTTTTTTTTTTTTTTTTTTTGGTTTATTAAGGATGGGTATTGTATTCTAATTTACTCAAACTGTTGCCTTAAGGTTATGTTTAAATGCAAATCAATACATTGAACTACTAAACTATAGTTGAACTACATTATGAGAACATAATTTAATATAAAATGATGCTGAGGATTTTTCTAAGAATGTGATAATAAAATACAAGTATCTGAAACATACATTTATGAACATAGTTATAAAATTATTATTCACGAAATTAACTGTCTTTCTGACAAATCATTTTGTTGAAATAAAGATAACGACAATATTTTATCTATTACCTATTTACCTATTGTAATTAAAACTATGTATTTATTAATTGTAATTCTCTGGCTTATATTTAAATATTCATAAAACTTAATATTGCTTAAAATTAACCTTTACGGAGTGTCGGCAAATAGCCACACCAGGTTTTTTTTTTTTTTTTTTTTTTTTTAACAAGCCTCCTCCTGGTGTTCCCCTAAAACAATGCATTATTTCAAAAATATAATTTTGTGAATTCGTATTTCACCATTTAATTGTCATTGACGTATGCATACGCCAGTGGCATTTACCGCATTGTTTTCTGAGAATAAAACTTAAATATTTAAACTCGAATACTTAAAATTCTTCCATTAAATACAATGTAAGCTTCTGTATTTTGTATTTTATAAAATGCGCGAAGCTTGCGAGCATCTTTTTGTATGTACTTTGTAAATATCAACTATGCCTCATACAATAGGTAAATAAGCAAATACTGGATGCCTGTGTGCATCCTAAAATATCAATCTGTAATTCAACGTCCACCCCATCAGTATACTGACTGCGAGCAGCTCTTTTTCCCTCTATAATTAATTCCAGTTTCAGTCAGCCAATGTGCAGTAATGCACACACATGAAATTTATCTGAAACTTATTAATCTCAATATTAAAATGTATATAGGTACTCTGTTCTCCTGAGGACCTTGGATTTATCTTCTGACTCTCCTCGGATGTTCGACTAAAATAAACGCTCTTTTACCGGCGAGTTAAGATTTTTATACCGAAAGATTGGCAATGCTCGCTGGTAAGTTATCCTCTTCCTATGAAATACAGTAACGTTTTAGAGGAACGCTGAAAGGTGGGGCTTATTGGTCAAAGGAATAAAAACTGCCGTCCGCATTGGGTTAATTAAATGAAAATTAATCTTTCATATATTTTTTAATTTATTTTAAGACATACTAATTTTACTTTTGTTTAAGTAATTTTTAAACTACTGAAATATTAAATAAATAGTTATCAATGTGTGAAATGTTTTATGACAATACGTTACGAGAAAATGTTGATAAATTATGTTGGAAGAAGATATTTCAAGCTTATGAAAAATCAATAAAAAAGAATCGCTACTTGGTAGTATCTTTGAACTCGATTGAAATTAATGCTAGTATATTTTGACCATCAAAATATTTTCTTTTGCATTATCCAATATCTAAAAAGAGAGGAGAGAGAGAGAGAGGGAGAGAGAGAAATTGAAAAGAAAGTTTTCTGGTTTATAAACGACAGCTTAAAAAATGCACATTTTTTTTCTCCCCTTTATGGAAAAAAAAACCATAAATTTGTTCCAAATTATTACTCATGTGTGGTGGTTCAACCATATAGTGTAAAGATATTAATGTTTTCGTTTGAAAAATACTCATAATAAAAACTTAAACCCAGCAGAACGTAACCATCACTACCCTCCAGATTAAGTTACGCACTTCATTTACAAAAAAATTAACCTAGTTGACAATTACTGCTATAAATACAATTTTTTAATTTAATAATAGTTGATTAAAAATAGTCTTCATTGTTTTCCTTCATACGAAACTGTTTCCTGTGCTGCCATATGAAAAATTAGGGGGGGGGGGAGCAGATGATAACACCACCTATTGAGCATTATATACAGGGATGAGATTTTTCAGCTTTTCGTCTTTTCAGATTTTTCAGCTTTTTTATGTTTCAGATGTGCATTTCTTCTTTTTTTTTTTTTTATACATTGAAGATTAAAATAAATATTTATTACTCTAATATTTTGTCATCAAAATTCTAGTATTTCATTTCAATGTCTTGCCTTTGCATACAGTTTCAGCTTTTTTTGTATTTTTGCTAATCTCATCCCTGTATATCGAAATTTTCTATACACCCATTTTTGTCAAGGGCCATCTATATTTAAAGTTTTCTGAAATTAAATTCATTAATTCTTGATCTAGAGCAGTCACAAAATTTTCGTCACATGCAGACAGACTTTATTTTTCAAAAATGATCAAAAAGCGATGAGAAACTCTTAAAACGTATAAAGCTGATAAAAACCGGAAATCGGAAGTTTTTACGAATCCAGCAATTTTTCTTATGATTATAGAAAGAGAAAAAAAAAAGTGAAGGAAAAAAATCGTTTATCTTTGATCCCAAACGTTTACTTTGGCTTTTGTCCCACAGCTGTTTCATTGCAAAGTATTTCTTTGCATTTAGAGACAAAGATCCGAAGACTCGCAGATCGTAAAAATTCCTATGAATTAGAAAGCAGGAATGTTAGACGTAGCAATTGTTATAACTTTCACTAATTAGAAGTCTTTTAAATCTGATTTAGGTTGTTTTGATTACAAAAAGGGAGCTTTCTGTCCTTTTCAAAACATCCTAGCCGTTTAGATTTATTGATTTAAACTTCAATTTAGAATTAAAATTACGAATTAAAAATAATCTGTCGTGGCACTGTCACGACTTTTACCTTGAACTTGAATATGTTATAAATACAGATTACAGATTTATAAGGTGTAGGATAACAAATATTGCATGTAAACATAGTATAAAAACAGTTGAAAATAGGTTTAGAAATAAACTTATTTGATGTATCTGTGTGAAAGGGGTACCGCCCACCTCAACTTCTCGATTTAACATATAACATCCTTTCACAAGAAAATAATAATAATAACAATAATAATAATAATTAAATCTAAAAGTTTATTTCAAGGTGTTCAAAAAAAATTTCACCTGTACCACTGCTGAAAAATTACGAATTCGTAATTTTTCAGCAGTGGTACAGGTGAAAAAAACACTTGAAAAAATTTACTTGAAAAACTGAAAAAAACTTGAAATTCACTTGAAAAAATTTATCAAGTACTTGATAAATTTTTTCAAGTGATCTACCTTACATGATCTTCAAAACACCAAAACTGAATTTCCTGCAATTAGGGGAGACCGGGGTACAATGAAAATTTAGTCATTTTATTCCTGAAATTTAGTTTGTAGTGGCCAAAAGTAACTATTTTTAGCTAAACATTTTTTATTTTCATCTTTGAAGAATTATGATCTGGAAGAGGTTATTCAGCACAATAAAGAGCTAAGGTCATCTATTATTATATTTAATTTAACCCTTTGCGGCGCAAGACAATTTGGATCATTTAAATTATACTGCCACCGGAATTCATGAACTAAATTAAACTAAAAGAAATTTTTAATTTTACGATTAAAAAGACCGGCCTTTTCTGATATGTTATAAACGTAAATTTTTGCTAAAAAATTTCCGGGATGAATTTTTGCAGCTGGATTTTAAATTTTGCGTCCTTGCAGCGAGGACACCGCGCGTTAAGGGGTTAACTAAAGATTTGTAACTTTTTTTTTAAAACATTTTTTGTCAGAGTTCCTTATGGGGTAAAATAGACCACCAGGAACTGAGGTACGATGGATCATGGACAACACATTCATGCCTTGTACGGAATTCGTCAGGGACGCTAACCATTATACTGTCCGGGCGGCTTATTAAAAACTGTAACAGAAATCAATTCAAGAAATATTAAATATTTATTACAGAATTTTTCTTTTTCTTTTTTGGAGAATTTTTGACATTTAAATTGGATTTCCTTTTATAAAGTATTCTGAAACAACAATTTCTCACATAAAAAAAAAAAAAAAAAAATGAAAAAAAAAAAAATGAAGTAATATGTTTGATTGTAAATCTTAATAACACGAACATTATTTTTCTTTATTTTCTCATATAAACACGCCTGTGTGTGTGTATATGATTTATTTGATTGTAAATCTTAATATAAACTACACTTCCCCCCCCCTCATGAATATGACTGTGTGTATGGAATATTCTTTAAATTTCCCTAGAAATTAGTTATAAAGAGATAATTCGCGTGTTTCTTATCAATATACGTATACTTATGTTCAAAATTAAAATGGCAATCCGTTTTCTAGTTTTCCTCTTTTGCGCAACAAATCAGATGATTTATCAAATCGTTAGTTCACTTTAACTTCGACACAGATAATAACTCGTTAACTGGTATTAATTTAATTTTTTCTCAAAAGTGGAAGAAATGAAAAATCGGAACAATTTTAAGGAAATTAAATTGAATGAGAAATGGTGTGCATTATACATGGGTGAAGATACACTTGTATCCAAATGTTAAATTAAAGCTAGATAATTCTTCTGTATTCATTCATTTATTCAGCTTTCTGTTCTATCCAACGTTAGGATATATATATATATATATATATATACATATATATATATAATTAATAACCCTTAAATAATGAATATCGCCAGAATAATAAAAAATTCCATTAAGTAATATTATAACGAATATTTTATTCAAGTTTCCTGTTTGTATGTATATTATTCAAAAAGTTATTCCTCACTTATGAAAAAAAAAAAAAAAAAAAAAAACATGTATATATATATATATATAAAGTAAAATAAAATAAAATAAAAATATAAAATAAAGTAAAATAAAAATAAGAAGAAAAGTGAATATATGAAGAAAAATGCAGTTTTAATTTAACATTTGGAAACAATTGTATCTTCACCTATCTGGAATGCACCCCTAAAATTCTTTATTTAGTTTTATTATCTAATTTTTTTTTTTCTTTTCTTCGAAACATTGATTTTGATAAATATTGGAATAATATCAGTTTAAAAACTAATAGTCATGTTAAAATTGTGAAAAATGAGATTAATGATTTGGTAATGAAACATGTCGCTCGTATTTTCTTTTGTTTTAAAACTGTACGCAAAACAAGATACGAGAAAACAGGTTGTTGCTTTAATTTTATACGACAGTGTATATGTAATAGTAATCTATATGTAATAGTTATCTATATGTAATAGTAATTTTGGTTTTATTTTCCTTTTTAGGCTATTTCCAGTGAAACACTGCTCTCGTTGTCAGCTGGGTATCTTTGCTTCTGAACTCGTGATGCGAGCGAGGGACTTAGTATTTCACCTTCATTGTTTTACATGTACTTGGTGTAACGCACCTCTGGCACAGGGTGATACTTTCGGTCTCAGAGACAATCTAGTGTACTGCAGGCCTCACTATGAATCTTTAGCGCGAGACGCCGCCGCAGCCTATTTCTCATCGCCGCCACTCTCCGATCATCCGCCGGGTGAAGAAGGAAGTCTACCCGGCCACTGCCTTTCCTCGCCGTATTCCTCGTCCTCAATGCCGTCGGGTCGAAAAGGAAGACCCCGGAAGAAAAGAAACGGAGAGATAGCGGGGGAGGATGCAATAAGATCAGGTAAGAGCGTGCGGGAGCATCTCCTTCTTTTTCTTCTTAGATATGGGATGCTTTTCGGCGTCCATGCTAATCGATGAAATTGGATTTACCATATGAATAATTCTTCTGTAATGAAAGTTGTCATATCGATAAGGAAGATTGTTTTGTTTACAGAGAAAAAAAAATTTGGAGATATTTTGTATTCTAAAAAAAAAAAAGGCCTCATGTATTAAATAGTCAAAATATTTCTTCATAATATATGTTTATTTACTCATAAATGGAAATGAATTATTTTCAGATGTTAAGATCAATTTTTTATTCTGAGCTGTTTCTTAAACTAAAATATACTTCATAAATTTGTCAGCTACATGCAGTCTTCCATTTTTCCAAGCATATATAGCAAATTTATTCGCGCTTCTTTAGCTATTTGCTTTATTATCATGTTCAGTTATTTATGATCGCCCCAATTTTATTTCTTCTTCTTCTTCTTCTTTTTTTTTTTTTTTTTTAGGTATTTTTTGGGTATTTTTTAGGTATTTTTTTTTTTAATCTTTCTTTAGTTTAAAATTCTTTATTTTTTCTTTAATAAATTACATTAAAAACTCTTTCGAGAACATCAAAGGCATAAAATTACATATTTCGAATTATTATTATTATTATTATTGTCTTGTTTATTATAACTTATCTATAATAATTTCCTTTAAAATAATAAAGTTAATTGGCTTTAATAACAAAGATTTTCTCAAAATATTCCAATAGTGCACCCCATTCCCATATATAAAACCAACAGAATTAATGGGGAAATTATTACCCATCCCCTCAATTATATTTCTCTTCTTTCTTTAGTTTCATGTCCCTATACTTTTCCTTTAATCAATTTAAAATTATATAATAATTTAAAAGCTCCTTCAACAGTATAAAAGGTATAAAGTTATATATTTTTAAAAGGTTAATACTAAAATTATTGATGTTTACTTAATTTGTTTATCATGAATTGCTTTAAAACATGAAGGTAAAAGTCTTTAATAGAAACAATTTCTCCTAAATAGAGTGGCTCGTGCATTTTTATTTATTATTTTAATTTAATAAGAATAACAGAATGAAGGGAGAAAGGTGCATTTTTAAAATACTTTTTTAAACAATAAAATTAAAGAACGCATAAACTTTTCTCTTATACACAATATAGTTAAAATATAGCTTCAAGCAAATCAAAATAATCTTTAAAATGCAGAAATATTTTACTAAATTTTGAAAATAAATAAATAAAAAGTGGAAATATTGAATTTTGAAGTAAATCAAAATAATCTTCAAAAATGTAGAATTCATTTATTGGATTTTAAAGTAAAGTAAAATAGTCTAAAAAGTGTAGAATTTTCTTCTTCTTTTTTTAATTGAATTATGAATTAAAGCAGAATCATCTTTAAAATGTAGAATTATTTTACTAAGTTAAAAAAAAAAAAAAAAAATATATATATATATATATATATATATATAGAATTACTTTACTGATTTTTGAAGTAAATCAAAATAGTCTATAAAAATGTGCAATTATTTTATGGAATTTTGAAGTAAAGGAAGTTAGATTTAAAATGTAGAATTATTTTATTGAATTTTGAAAAAAAAAAAAAAAAGAAATTTTTAAAATATAGAATTATTTTATTGTATTCTGAAGTAAAACAAATTAGGCTTAAAAATGCAGAATTATTTTGCCGAATTTTGAATTAAATCAAAATAGTCATTAAAAAAAAAAAAAAAAAAAATGTAAAATTATTATTATTATTTATTTATTTGTTTTTGAAGCAAATCTTAAATTTAAAATTATTTTACTAAATTTATGTAAGCCATATTTGATTTTTTGTACTCTCCATATATTTACATTTACACTGATATGCTATACGAGAAAACTCGTGGCTAGAGTCCTAGGCAAGTAAACAAACTAAAAGTTATCTCCTCATTATGTGTTAATATTTTCTCACCTTTGTTAAGAAAAGACAAACTATAATGATGCATTTCATCTGCTATACTATTTATTACCATAGATATAGTAATAAGACATAGATTGAGCATTGAGAGGGGAAAAGTGATACCTTTTTTAATCGTTGAAAAGACGGCCATTTTACTCTCTTATGAATGTATTTCCCCGAGTGAATATACACAGGTAATTTAGCAAATAAAATTTATGCACTAAAAGAGAATGAAAAACTCCAGATTCCCCTTTTCTTTATTTCTTTACGTTTTCCATTCTTTTTCTTTACTACACTTTAGCATACTCATGTCTGCACAAAACTGTCTTTATTTCGACATTTATTATTATTATACTTCTTTGAAATAAAAATCGCCTGCATTCATCATGAAAAATAATTTTAATGAATTATGATTTAATAAATTATTTGTATTGCGTAAATTTGTATAGGATTATATATGGAAGAAAGTCTTGTGATGTCCACAACATACTAGTTATATATTAAAACTTTCGCAGCTGCAAGCTATATTTAAAAGAATTTTGAGAATTCCATATTACTTACTAATATAAAATCTTAAAAAATATTAAAATTTAAAAAAAGTATTCCATTAAATATGAAAACAGTAATTATCTCATAATAATAACAAAGCAACTGATTATAAAATTTATATTTTTCATAAATTACTTGAATATAACTTATTTATGGAACCTACCCCATTTCTTTTCATATATTTATTAGAACACTTAAAAGCCGCACAATATTTCGGCATTTTCAAAATTCATTACCATTCTATTCTATTATTGTTTTCGAGTTTTAACTCTCTAATGGCTGATGCCAAAAAACTTTTTCGGCATCAAAAGTCTTTGCTCATTAACATGGGGATGATAAATCTATATAAATTACTATATCTATGTTTATTACACTGAAACGGGTAATATTATCAATGCACCGAAACACTGGTGTGAAATGATAATCAATAGAAACTGTGTAAAGCAAGCACTATAAACTAAAATAAATAAATAATAATAATTGTTCCAGATTAAAGTAATTAAGTGCAACTGTTGATGAATAATGAATAATAAATAACAATAATAATAATAATAAAGTAGAATCGGGTACGAAATATGCTTGCATGGTTTGATCGCACCTCATATACCTGCCAACTCTCCATTATTTCAACGGAGACTCCGTTATTTTGGAACTGTCTTCCACTCTCCGTTATTCTCAGACGTTTCTCCATTATTCTGAAGATTTTAAAAATTATACCTATAATTTATTCAAAACTTCAACAAAATTTTGCTATTGCTGAAAAAAATTCTCACGAATCTCTAATATATATTACTATTTTTAATTAACAACTATTTAATTTTTATTTAATAATTAAATTTATGTTACCCACATAACTTTTCGATAATTTAAAAATACAGGTACTACCTGTATTTTACCATGCTTTTATTAACTTTTATTCTTGTATGTTTGTTTGTATGTTTGTTTGTTTGTTTGTTTGTTTGTTTGTCCGGTACAATCGACTTTTAACTAACTTCCCTACTAGTTAGACATTTGAAACTTTCACAATAGCTCACAACCCTATGACAACACAATACTTCGGAGTCCGATTTTCGAATTTTCGAATAGTTTTCTTATAATTAATTAAAATATGAAAATAATAACCTCCTAATACCTTATAAATATCCATTAAAATATTAGCTATAATTTAATTGTTGCCAAAAAAAAAAAAAAAAAATTACGAGCTCATTTTCTTTCGCCATAAAAATAAATAAACGTGATTAAATAAATAATTTAATTAAACGTGAGCGTTAAAAAATTGTAAAAAGTTAAATTATGTATCTCACAAAAATTGACGTCACTATCGGTTTAAAGATTTCATACGCATTGATAAAGTACTAATGTAGTTAGTTCTACAGCTGTGATTCAACAGAAAATTTGAAAACATGGTTTATAAAAAGTTTTTTATCTTATAATTATTTACATCTAATAAAGAATTTTGCTTAATTAATTTGATCCAAAACAATTGTCGCGTATTTTTATAGTTTTTGGGTGTTACATAATTTAAAAAGTTTTCACCGAAAAATTATTGAATACTTTAGAAGGTTTTTGAACAAAGAAATTGTGATTTGAATCTACCAAAATTGAATTATCCGTGATGGCACGCCGTTGAAAAACATCGCATTAAATTTGGAAAATGTTATTTTAACTTAATATTTTACTACGAATTTAAAGTAGAAGCCTTTGTTCTGCTTCAAAGTGAAATGCGTACAAAATTAAAGTAGCGAAATGTTTACTTTACAACATTCAACATTTCTCATCTGAATGCTTTTCAAAATATTTATTCTTCTTGATTAATATTTCGTCTCTCATATAAAAGTGGATATGATTTCGAGAAAGCATGGCCATCTTCAAAGTTTATAAACTGAAATATGTATAGAGTTTCATATGAAACTAAATTTCAAAAGGCTTTTATGAAAAATGTGTAAACTCAGATTTCAAGAAAGTTAGTTCAACTGCAAATGGAAAAGATATTTTAAAAAGATAAAAATAAATATTAAAATGTATGTTAGTTAAAAGAGAAAAAAAAAAAATGTTTGTAAATTATTACTACTTAAGTGCCAATATTTGTAATTCATATTTATTACAATACATTACATTTTTCACAAGTTGAATAGTAAAATTTAGGAAAATTAGGATTGGATTTTAATAGGTGATAATAACACTGCT
This sequence comes from Salticus scenicus, assembly GCA_963930645.1. Lineage (NCBI taxonomy): Eukaryota > Metazoa > Arthropoda > Arachnida > Araneae > Salticidae > Salticus > Salticus scenicus. The sequence goes on along the minus strand of OZ005656.1, from coordinate 267,118,889 downwards.
CTGCATGAAAATTGCTCCCAACACCATTTTTGAAAATTCTTATGTAAAATGACCTTCTGAATCCGAATAGGGTGCCGATTTTGCCCTATCACCCATTCAGGGATGGCCCCCCTAGTTTTATCACTTATCTGTAATTTTATGGCTATAAATTTTATTTTTAGGGGAGGGGATTATTTTAACTGTTAAATATCTTCTGAGGGGCTACAAAGTTGGAAAATTCTAAAACATGGACATTTGCGGCAAGGGGAAAATTTAGGGGGGGGGGAGGTGCAACTGAAATTATGTATTACATTTCTTATATTTTTTAAATCTGTTATTAATGTTATTTATTAAACATTTATTATTATTATTATTTCAGTTTTAAATTAATTCTTTTTCATTCTCCAAATCAAATTTATGGCCATAAAATAACCGAACAGTGCTAAAAATTGGGGGAGGGGATGGTGTCCCGAGAAAATAGTGGGTGATTGGGCCCATGACACAGTCTTTTGTTTATTTATTTATTTTCAGCACAGGTAAAATTTCTTACTTTTATCAACTAAAAGCATTTTTATCCCCATAAACATTGAAAAAAGTGAAATTTTCGTTCGTAAAAGGAAGTTTGCTTTTGTAGTGTAATCATTTGTTTATTTATTTTTTCCTCTGTCATTTTGTATTTTAAACATCGAACATAATAGCTTTCTTGTCTTAAAAGAGAAAAAACAGAACGTAAAAATAAAAGCTCTGATTAGTATTTAATTATATAATAGTTTTTGAAAAAAAAAATATATATATATATATGCCAAAAACTTATTTTTTGAGTACCTAATTTTACAGCTTAATTTTGCCTTTAATATTGTTAAGTAGCTAAAATAAATAAAAAATTATGTAATTTGTTTATTATTATTATTATTATGTGTACATTTTGTTTAAAAGAATTATACTCTAAAACTCTTTTAAAACAACTAATCTTAGGCTCTGTAAATTACATTATTGCTATTAATTTATTAAATTAAATGACAAATTTCTTTTACGGCTTCACTAAAATACAAACTCATAATTTTCTCGAACATCTAAAAAATAAATATTCATTTACAGCTCATAAAATTTATAATTCTTTTATTTTAATTCCAAAATTTATAAAATAGCAATAACAAATAAACAAATTAGGAATATACACATTAGCAATCATAATTATAAAATTATCTTGAAGATAGTAGAACCAAAATTATTACTCCAATATGGCTAAAATTTAATCATTAAAAATAATCGAAGATCATTCTTAATTATAACACTATATTAATTATTACTTTATTAATTGAATGTTCTAACGAAATGGACAGATTATGATAATGATAAAATTCATACACACACACACACAAAAAAAAAAAAAAAAAAAAAACTATAGTTTTTGCATACTTTTAATTATATGTAATAGCCTCTATGTAAAATAACTACTTAAACTTAAATTCATGAAAAAACAATGCAAATAACAGTAAAATTTCTTTAATAATAATAATAATAATAATAATAATAATAATAATGATAACTGTTTTTAAATGTTAAAATATCTTGATTTAAAAAAGTCAAGTATGTTTAGTTTAGTTCAACAATAAAAACTCGTTCTTAATTATGCCATTAGCTTACTTATTATGTACAAATTGAATGTTCTTAAAAAAAAAAAAAAAAAGATTATTATAATAATAAAGTTCATATGCAATTAAAAAAAACAACTATATACTTTTCATATATTTATATGTTTAAAAGGCTCTATGTAAAAAAAAAACTGATTAAACTTAAATTCATAAAGATTAACTCAGGTAAAATTAAAACTCCTGTACTTACAAAAAAAAAAAAAAAAAAAAAACCTTTGATTTAAAAAAAAGTCCAGTATGTTTAATACTTTAATTTAACAATCAAATCTCGTTCTTAATGATTAAAAAAGAAAGAAAACCTTTTTTTTTTTTAATGTTCCAAAATTTTAATTTAAAGAAGTCAAACATGTTTAATTTAACAATATACTTATTAATAGAATTTTCTTTTAGAGTGTGCTTTACTTGTATCTGGAAAAAGTTAAAGAAACGGATCAAAATGCAAATAATGTTGCATAAAAATTGCAACAATGTAAAGCAAAATAAGAGCAATAATTTAATATTATCAAAATAAAATCCTTTAAAAAGTATGAAAATTAAACGAATATTTACTCGCCATTGATATTCAAATATTATTTCAATTAGAAAATTCTTTTTAAGAGCGCGCAAAAAACCCCACCATAATCTCCAGTTTCCTATTACTTGTATAAACAACGCACACATTAATCAAATGACTAAAAATTTCATTAAATCTTTCCTTTTTATGATTTTTAATTAATAATCTAAAGAAGGTATTATTAATGAAATAAATGTAAAGTTATGTTTCTATTGACAGTTTATTTAATGACATTTTCGTAACAATCTCTATTTTTTTTTCTTTATATTTAATTAGATTTTAATAATTCAGGCAAGTTTTTTTTTTTTTTCCTTTTTCCTAAGAGCAAATCTCCATATTTTTCAATCTCTACCATTTTGACAGTGAGAGAGCTTTTATGCAATGTGCTAATGAAAAACTTTTTGTGAGAAAAGACAGAGATTTCATTTTTGAAAGATATTTTTAATAACAGAGTTTTTTTGTTTGTTATCTTTAAAAGATTTTAACTGTTCATTCAGAAAATATCAGGAGAAAAACATATCAAACCCAAGTGCTTTTGAGCGAACTGAATAAATTTAAAATTAATGAAATAGAGAAATTAATTATTAGGAAAACTTTAAAAAATGCACCAGGTGAGAAATATTATTTAATTTGAGAAAGAGGCCGCTGCGATATTAACTAAAGTAGAACCAATTTTGATGAAGTGGTAAAAGAAATAATTACTATAAAAAAGTATTTGAGTTATAGGATTAATTAATGAAAAAAAGAAAAGAATAATAATAAACTATGGAGAGGAGGAATTTTCTTTGAAATTAAAATTTAATTTAATATCTGTGGATTATTTCGAATTATATACCAAGAATTTACAGAAGAAAATAAAATAAAATCGTACTTGCCATTAATATTGACATCAACAGCAACAATAAAACCAGAGCACATAATATTAAAAAGAAAATTACACTCCAAAGCTTTCATTTCACCGAGTTCTATGGTTTATTTTCTTTTTCTTTCTATTTCTCCTTTCTATAAGACGTATGCATTTACTGTTGAAAAGTAATAGGAATTCTTTAAGAAAGATTTAATAAAAAAATTAACACACTTTTGAATCGGAAAGAAAAGGAAAAATGTTTTTCGAAGTGCACTCCTTTTTATTTATTTATTTATATTTTATATTTCTTTCCTTCTTTATTTGTTTATCATTGTGTAAATAGTCTGTGTTTATGTTGTAATCCAATTCATAACATTTTACTTGCTAGTTTAACTCTGGAATTAACAATTGCTTGCCACTGATTTATTTCAAGAATTGGTATTTAGATTTTAGAAAAATATTGATGTTATTCTTTATTGTGTGATAGTTATAAATTTCTCCTCACGAAAGGTAACACAGCCAGTTACAACAAACAGGCTCTAATTTTAGAAAATTTTATATATTGTAACAATGACTCTAATTCTATTATGGTTTATACACAACATTTATATCAAACCACAAAAATATGTAACGTAATTTAAAAAATAATTTTATGGTGTTTTACTCGACCTTTTCCCTTTTCTACTTTACAGTAATGCATCAAATGTAGAATAACAAACTAAAAGTCGTAATATTATAAAATATTTCACTTATCAAGGTGGAGAAGGGAAGTCATTTTCTCTGATAAATCATTTTTCTCTCATCAATCATCTGGTCCTGGTGTAGTTTTAAAGCCACTCCTTAAATTTGCATTTGCGAATACAGTGGAGTAATCATATATATATAATTATGGTGCCCTGGATCTCAGACCAACCGGACCGTGTCTTAAACTAGCTCAGACTTTATTTTTATCAGTGTAGTGTACATAGTTAAATGTACAATTGATTGTTCCGAATTTTTGAGATAGCTTTGATTACTGCAGGGGAGGGGGGGGGGGATAATCAATTCAAGATGCTGAATTTAAAATAACATAAAACGTCATTTGCCATTATGAAAATGTAATAACCACCAGAAAAAGGTTTGCATTATAACACATCCTGAATTATTTAAATTTCTCTTTCAGGTCTTTCTATTGATCCCTCCTGCAACATACATCTCACCCATCTAGATGGTTCTCATCCTTCTTCACAGTCTTCGCCGCCATTGACCAGCGGTCAGCGGACGAAGCGCATGCGCACATCATTCAAACATCATCAACTGCGAACTATGAAATCGTATTTTGCCATCAACCAAAATCCAGACGCCAAGGATTTGAAACAACTGGCTCAAAAAACAGGCCTCTCAAAAAGGGTTTTACAGGTGAGAATTTTATATTAGTTCAGTTTCTCCATACCATGCACTGAATTATATTGCATCTCATCATCATACTGCAATATTTTAACAAAAATTACATTTTTTTTTATAAATTTAAATATTTATATAAATTTTATTTAGTCAATTTTCATTTATTATTATTTTTTAACAACCAAATTTAACTAACTTTCCATGAATGAACATAAAATGCTTCGGATTATGTTTACTGATTAATAAAATAAGCTGAATTTATCATTTTTATTTCCACTTATATTATTATTTTTATGTGCTGTTAATTTTTATAATATCATTGCTGTATTACTATAATAAGTAAGATAAGCATTCAAAGGTTTTGTTGTTATCTTATTTTAATTAAATTTATAGATTAAAAAAAAAAAAAAAAATAAACATTTATTTATATATTTCAAATTTTAAAGTATTAAGGGGCACATTTTTCTCGTGTAAAGCACCATACCCTACTATTACCGAATGTTGTTTGTTTTACTGTTTGTGAGTAAGGCCGATTGACTGCGTTAGTCCTGAGGGAGAGTGCCCTCCATAGTGGTCTTTTAAAGAGATTATCTCGTATTTATGCAAGTTTCGGAGAAAACCACGAAAAACTACGAAAGGCTAGGCCGAAGAACGCGACCTGGGATCGAACCCAGCACCTCCCGTCTACCAGCTTGTATTGTTACTTCTTATTGGAGAACAAAGTTAAATTTGTAATAAAACGTTGAATTAAATAAACCAATAAAATATAATTTACAACGCTTATTTAAGAAAATAGCAAAATTTGTTTAATATAATATATACGAATTAATGCAAAATTTTATCATTTCATTATTATCATTATTATTATTATTATTATTATTATTATTATTATTTATTGGTACCTACCTCGCATCGAATAAAAATATCACACGATACTCCCAAATCATTATATCAGATAATTCTCTGATGTAATTAATATGGGGTGCGTAATTAAAGATTATGGATTTTAGTTGATATTCGACAAAACTCTGAACATCAAATAATCTCCACATGTATAATAATAATAATAATAAAGATAAAATTAATAAAAATTCATGAAATAGTGAAATATTTTGAAATCCAGTCGTAAGATATTCTTCGATATATTTTAGTAATTGCTTATAATATTTATCTGAGTTCTTCCAGCAACTATCATTTCGTTTCAGAGAATTTTTCTTCATTTAAGCAAAAATCACAGGCAGAATGGTTGCCTCAAAACCTGTATGATTTCGCTCATTAACGTTTTGAAAGAAATCTGTAGGCAAACCACCAAGAAAAAAAATGTAATGTCAATTAAAAAGATCATTTTCAATATACATTTTTTTTTTTTTTTTTAAATAAAGAGTGCTATGAAAATAATCATTTTTGAAATGCCAGAAAGCTTTTATTTATTTTGCTATACATTCTCAATTTATGTGGAATAGAAAATGCCATAGAAAAACTTCAATTTTTCGAATAACAGAATAATAAGAAATACGAACGAATAAGAAAATCATACTCTCTCTCTCTCTCTCTCTCTCTCTCTGTGTGTGTGTATATATATATATATATATATATATATATATATATATATATATATATATATATCTTATTCAATGTTTCTTGGTTTCATCTATTCAATGTTGAAAAGGTTTTCAATATATATATCACGATAACGAATATGAAATCATACTCCATTTATATATATATTAAAAAAGAGTGATATGAAAGTTATCATTTTTGAAATGGCAGAAAGCTTTTATTATTATTATTATTTTTTTTTTTTTTCAATTAATTTGCTATACATTCTCAACTTATGTTCCATAAACGTTTAACGATGCCATAGAAAAATTTCAACCTTTCGTTAAATTTTATAAGTAAATGTAATAAGCATAAGTGTATATTATATAAGTGTATATTATATAAGTGTATAAGTAAATGTATAAGTAAATGTAGTAAAAATATGATCTTTTTGTTTTTCTCTGCACATAATCTATGGGGTCATTCATAAATTAATTGATTTTTAAAGAGGAGAGAAACAGATGTAAAAATATTTAATTCCCCCCCCCCCCCTTAACATGTATTAAAGAGGAGAGGAGGGTGTCCAGAAATGGGGATTGTGTAAACAGGGAAAGCGGGTGTGTTAATATTTTGTGACATCAGATTTAAATTATGAAAACATTTAAGAAAATAAATTTACCAGAACAGCAAAAAGTAGTTTTTAAAATGTATTGAACTCATTTATTTGGTATTAGGTATATCTTTCCTTTTCTATTTAATTACGGAAGTTTGAAATAACAACCTCAAAGTTCTTGATAGTATTATTTTATTATTATTATATCTTTTAGTCTTATTATTATTATGTCTTTTATTATTATTATATCTTTTCACAATTAGTGTTATTTATTTACATAATATTAAAAATGGGGATTTCTTCTGGGTAAAGCGTGAGAATTTTTTCATTATAAAATAACAATTTGTGATGCATTTACTTTGATTTAAGCAAACTTTTCATTCGTTTTATCCAGATATGTGTTGCAAGTAAAGTTTATACATGACTACATGAATTTATTTATTATATTGCAACAACGCATCGTAGAGAACTGAGATCTCATGTAATTACAACATGCATGGGGTTGATTGAGCATGGGGTAGATTGAGCATGCATGGGGTAGATTAATATTACGAAATTTTTGTGGTAATAATTAATGAATAAGGAATAACCCTTCTCGTATAATTTTAGTCTGGATGTTAAGGTAAATTTGCTATACATATAAATACATACGTAATACGCATATATATGTGTGTGTGCATGCGTATATTTGTAGTATATTTGAAAGACCTAGTCCAGGGGGTAAACCTCTCAAGGGCTACCCTTGAATTCAGAGTTTTAAAATATTTTGCTGTCTTGAATTTCATGTAAAACTTTTTTTTTTCTTTTCATTTTGAATGTTTAGCCTTATAATATGTTTATTATCCTTATAATATGTTTATTATCCTTATAATATATTAAGAATTCACTAAATACCGCTTTTATAGATATAAATAACAACTTTTTATAATAGTAGGGGACATTTTCTCAATAAATCTCTCCCCGCCATCCATTCTGCGTGCAAGCAGCAGTTAGGCGTTTTTGCATGTTATTTCTACTGATTTTTGTATCGTAAGTTTTCCATCTATGCGTTGCTGGATTAAAATCAACACGATTATTTTTCAAACAATTTTGTAGTTATTTTTATAATTTGTTATAATTTTACATACACTGCAAAAAATTTCTGTAAATTTACTGAAATATTCATCCTATGTCTCTGTAAATTTACAATAATTCTTAATTGAATGTAAATAATATATATTCTCTATCTTTATTCTGTATTTTTATCTATTTCAGTTATTTAATTTGTGATTAAATGTTTAAAATGAATGTCCCTAACTTTAGAAGAAGCATTCTAAACTACAAATAAATTTTTGCGAATAATTAATTAAATCAATGTTAGTCATTAAAATATATATATAAAATTATTTTAAAAATATTTCCGCTTTTTTTTTTTTTTCTCTATAATTTTACATAAGTCTTATAAATGAATGATTAGCAGTAGTTTTCTGTTCAAATTCTTAACAATGCAGACGAGTTGGTGAATAATAAGGAAAAATATAATTTTCTAATAATAACATTTTAAATAATAAATGATATACTTTAAACCGTAGATATAGTAATTTATATAGATCTATCATCCCATGTTAACGAGCAAAGACTTTTGATGCCGAAAAAGTTTTTTGGCATCAGCCATTAGAGAGTTAAAACTCGAAAATAGTAATAGAATAGAATGTTAATGAACTTTGAAAATGTCGAAATATTGCTCGGCTTTTAAATGTTCTAATAAATATATGAAAAGAAATGGTTTTCATAAATAAGTTATATTCAAGTAATTTATGAAAAATATAAATTTTATAATCAGTTGCTTTGTTATTATTATGATATAATTACTGTCTTCATATAACTTATTAAAATTATTTTCCATGATGAATGCAGACGATATTATCTCAAAGAAGTATAATAATAAATGCCAAAATAAAGTTAGTTTTGTGCAGATATGAGTATACTAGAGTATAGTAAAAAAATAAAAAATAAAAGTAGGAAAAAAAGAAAAATGGGTATCTGGAATTGTTCCTTCTCTTTTAGTACATAAATTATTCATGAATTTTATTTGCTAAATTACCTATGGGTATTCCCGTGTATATTCACTCGGGAAAAAACATCCATGACAGAGTAAAATGGTCGTCTTTTTAAAAATGAAACGGCATCACTTTCTCCTCGTCAATGATCAATTTATGTCTTATTACTATACCTATGCTTTAAACAAACGTCTAGCAATTTTTATCCAATTCGATATTTTAAATAATATCATAAACAAAACACTAATCTTCTAACTTACTTTAAAAAATAAAAAAATATTACTAAAATCTGTTGTGTGCATATATGTGTGTGTGTGTGTGTGCAAAAGAACCGTCTGTATGAGGTAACAGATTAAAAAAGATCTAATAAGCTAATCCCCTCAAAGTCCTTAAATCCTTATTTTCTGTTGTTTTCTTTGTAGTTTTAATACGCTTTCTGAGTGATTAGCGTTAACTGACACATTCTTCACAATCCCAGATTTCTCTCTAATTTTTCTTATGGCCATTATATAACCAAGTGATATTTTTTTCCTTACTTTTTTTTTTCTCTCCCAAGACAACCCGATGGGAATATTCTTGACACCACATAACATCAAAAACCGGCGACTTAAAATATGATCAGAGTTCTCAGAGGAAATTAAAAATAAATAATAATGAAAAAAGTAGGAAACGGCTCTTTGGATCCTCATAACTTTCGCTTGTTGCAGCCATTTGGAAGTTCTCCAACAAGATGTCCTATTCTTTTTAAAGGGGTGTCTGCTTGTTATTGTTAGGGAGTACCAGAAAGTCTAGCATCCTCTGAAGGTTTAGAAATGTAGACAAGGATGCATATATCATGCTGGTGCGCGTGTGATAAAGTCGGTGTTGGTGACAGTTGTTAATTTTTCCAAGACCCTAAATTACGCAAAATACAATGAATAGGATGAGATTTTTTTTCTTCTTTAGTTAAAGGCTATTAATTGATGTAAAAGTTTCGAGAGATTAAAGTTATTCAGTTTCATAGTCACTATGGCATAGGATTTTGTATCTTTTCCTGATGTTTTATAAGATATTCTACTTAATTTCTCTAATTTTTTCTAATATATACACAAAATTATTTTTCTGGAGAATTTCTAACTGTAGCCCTAATGTATTCGAATTCCTTTGTGCGGCGCTGCAAACGTGTATCGTGAATGCATTTCACAGCGCATTCGACATGAAACATAATGCTTTTGACAGATATTGCTATCGAAATGCTAAATAATCAAATAAATTTTTTCAGTTTTCGACCAATTTCCGTAATTTTTTTTTTTTTTTTCATTTAAGCATACGTTTCTTGTTGATAAGGTTAACATCGGTGTTATACCATGAAAATAAGTTTTAAATTCCGGAATTAAAATTCCGACAGTTTTGTAGAAAATTAGGAAACCCTTGTCTTAGAAAACTTTGCTTGAGACGAATAATCGTAAATCGTATATCGTTAACGATTGAAATTTATTTTGTCAGATAATCAAAATTAGGGAGAATAGACGGAATTAGGACTTCCTACTAGCATTTGTTCTTGTGTTATGCTGATGACAGATATACAGGCCAACGTCTAAAAATATGATTTTCGAATTCGAAGAAACTCTAACTGTATGCAAAAATTCACTTTCTAAACCTTAACCCCTAAATAGTACTACGCGTACAAGAAAATAAATAAATACACATACACTGGAAATATTAAGTAGTCATTTCAAGGATTCGTGAATTCACTGGCTTCAATAAACATATGTTACACCTGCTTTTGTAGACTGCAAATATATATATATACATATATATATATATATATATATATATATCATAATTCTACAATGATACCTTCTAACTCAGGTATTATTTTTGTGACGATGTTTGCACATTACGTGATTGTAAAACTTTTTAATTTTTATTAATAATATTGATGAAAGAATTTAGTTAATAACAACACATGTGTTCAGAAATAAGTTAATTTCAAATAGTCATCAGTTGCTAATTGAAGTTATTTTAGTTTCATCTAATCTATGGATAAGTGTTACTGCATAATTTAATAATTAATAACCTTCGGGAATTTTAATGAATAACCAATGTCTGATTATGTCTTCTGTTGACCAGGTGCTTCTAAAACTCTACTTTTGAAAAGTTTAAAGTTAAGACTAAGTAGGGTAAGTGCACCAGTGATTGACACTTTTAGAGCAATCTCTGATGTTTTGATGTTCTAGTCATCAGAAAATATTTTCAGAAATCTTCAGTTAGTACATATGGCAAGAAAGACATTCAGAATCACATATATGTTAAAATATATACATTTCATAACAATTATTTTTTTTAATGAATTTTTATTTGACACCCACTCAATGTTCCGGTAATTGACACTGCCAGTTTTTTACTTTTATCAGTAATTGGCACCCTGTGTTCCGGTGTTTGACACTGCTAGTTATTCATTTTACCAGTTATTAGCACCCTATGCTCCAGTGTTTGACATAAAATGTTAAAATTCTTATATGTAAAATATATGATTTTATTATTTTTCTTATTTATTAATTATTTCGGGATATATGTCAATTACTGGAGCATGCCAATCACTGGAGCACCTACCCTACCAGGTGGTTCAGGAAAAACTTAAAAAAAAAAAAAAAAAAAAGAAAGAAATACAATTCAAGAACGAATAATGGAAGAAGACTCCGGTTTACACCAAACGAAAGGGAAATAAAAAATTGGATATTTTCATGAGAAAAAAATTAAGAAAGAAAAGGAAAGAAGAAAGGAAGAAACTGCTTGTATAGTTCTTTCTTTGACTACTAGATCTTGTGTAAGTGACAAGTCGTTGACACGTTTTAAAGAAACTTACTATTTTTTAATGTGCTGTCTGTTATGCGGAAACACAGTTGTCAGACGAGACAAAGCTTTATGTTGGTGGATAGCAATGTTGGCACAGATGGCGGTTTGTCTGAGGTACACTTTTGACTGCAAAATACCCAAAACTAAAAGTCAAACGGTGTCGGATCGAGAGACCTGGAAGGCCATTGAGAAAAAAGGGTGGATTTAAAACGCGATCCTAACCAAATATCGGGCGAAGCAGGGGTTGAACAGACATAGCAAAGTGCGGTGGTGCTCCATCTCGCATTTAAAAAAAAAAAAAAAAAAAAAAACTATCTCTACAGAAAACCCGGTGAACCATTATTCGTTCGTGAATTGTAAATTTCTAAAGTTTGTCCTGATTTCTGAACCATCCAGTATAGGCATTTCACTTCATCTTTCATAATAAGTGCTAGTACTTATTACAGTAAATATTTTAAAATGTTAAGGTTAAAAATAAGGGACTTTTTCATCTAAGTAGGTATTTATATATTTATCTATGTTTCCTAAATCTTTGGAGATTTTTGTTCTTACGGCTTCGAAAAGAAGGAAAAGAAGTGTGTGTGTGTTCCCCCCTCACACACACACACACACACTCCACACGCAAACCTTTTTCTTTTCTTTTTTTTATGTCTTTTCTTTCTTCTTTGACGCAAAAGGAATTTTTCTTCCTGCTGAGCTTATTCGTATATTGCAACACTATTACAGCTGCTTTTATGACAAGCACACTTTTTTTTTTTTTTTTTTTTTTTTTTTTTTATATGCGACTTTTTTTTTACTTGCATAATTGTCTCGCCATGGATTCAGAAAATTATGCAGAGAACACATCACCATCAGTAGATATAATAATCTGCATTGTTACTTAGTGATTAAATGGGAAAGTTACGGTATATGAGAGGAATTCATATTATATTTTTTTGAGGACTGAGGACTATTGGTCTCAATCTACGGATTTTTACGATAGCTGGACATTTATCGAAATCGAAAATTTATCTAAAATATAATTGAATAATTTGAAAGCGATGTTATAATTTGAAAAAAAAAAAAGAAAGAAAAAGAAAAAACTAGTAGTCCTCCGTACTAAACTAAATTCTGCTTTTACCAGAATTTCATCAAAATGTTTCTTTATTTTCTTAAAAAATATATATATATATATATATAATAATCAGTTTCGAAACGGACAGTATCGAAAAAGTTTTTCTTTTCTTTTTTTTTTTTTTTTTCTAAGATAAGAAAGAAACAGAAAAAACGATTTTGATGAAATTCTGGCAAAAGCAGAATTTAGTTTAGTACGGAGAACTATTAGTTTTTTTTTTTTTTTTTTTTTTCTAATTATAACATCGCTTTCAAATTATTCAATTATTTTTTTGACAAATTTTCGATTTCGATAAATGTCCAACTATCGCAAAACTGGTATCATAAAAATCTGTAGATTAAGACTAATAGTCCTCTATCCTAATAATATGAAAGCAATGTTATACTTTAGAAAAAAAAAAAAAAAAAAAAAACTAACAGTCCTGCGTACTAAACTAAATTCTGCGTTTGCCAGAATTATATCATTTTTTTTTTTTTTTTTTTTTTGAAAGAAAAAGAAAAGGAAAGAAAATTAATAATAATCAGTATCGAAACGAACAGTATCGAAAAAGTTTTTTTTTTTTTTCCTATTATTTACACATTTTATTTATTTATTTATTAATGCGCTCGCGTCTAATCTCTACTTTCAGTTAATAGCGATTCGGATAGTCCGGGTATAGATTATCGATGTAAGAATTATTTTAATTGCTTAAAATAATGTAACATAAAACCCTTTCTTAGAACTTTAAATGTCTTGATAAAAAAAATACCATATTTTCTCCTTAGAAAAAATTGTTTATCTTCTACTTTTCTTGCATATTTTGTACATCTGCAAGACAGACGAATCTTGAAAATAATCTGAATTATGTTCTACTTCCTCTCTACTTTAGAAATATTGCATATCTCAAGTTTTGGAAGCTATTTGGACGCCCTCCAAGTTCTACGAAATGTTTCTTTCGTTTTCGCGCTCGCATATTTTAAAAATATATTGCTGAAGAAAAAAAAAATAATAAATATTTGCTTTTAAAAAGAAATAAAAAAGTAAAATCTATTGATGATTTTTTTTTTTTTTTTCTTTTTTAATGATTTTGGAAGAATGATTAATGAAATATTATCACGAACTTCTTATGGCAAATATGCTTCGTAAATGTAAAATCAAATTGCCGCCATAAATTTAGTAACCATATTTTCAACAATAATTTACACGTATCTAGTTTCAGCATATTTCACCTGTTGTATGAACTTACTTGTGATTTCTTTAGTTTGTTTTTTATGCAAATAAGTATAATACATATGCGGATAATCTTTTTATAAAGATATAATTAACAATAGAGCATAATAAACTGAAGAAATTAATAGTTGCATAGGATAAAACATAAATAAATAAATAGATCAGAGTTTCCAACTTTTATAATTTATTCACAAGCATTTTTAGCCCCGCCTTTTTTTCATACCGGAAATTTAAAAAAATGATTTTCCTCTTATTTAGTCGTTGTCACATATTAAAGAGAAATAATCTACAAAATTTCTGGTGCGAAAAGAAGGCAGGGCTAAAAATGCTCGTGAATAAATTATGAAAGTTGCAAGTTGGGAACTCTGAAATAGACTGGCATGAAGAGCGTGAGTGAATCCAAAATGATGATAGCGCGCATTCTTTCTCGTAAAATGGAGAATTGAAAGAATAATGCTGCTATTGTGTACTAGAGGTCTACACAGACCCGGGCTTACAGCCCGAGCCTGGCCGTCGGGCCGAGTTCGGGCCGAATTTTTCAATTTGCTCTCGAGCCGGGCCGGGCCGGGTTCAGGATTAAAGTTCTTTTACAGGCTCGGACCGGGTCGGGTTCAATTTTTTTTTTTTTTTCTTTTGTATGTATACTTGGGCCGGGCCGGGCATGAATGCACCTTTTTCTAGTTTCCTCGCTAATCAACGGAAAAGGAAAATGATAAAATATTTCTTCAGTCATTTATTTTACATAATTTTACAGGCTGGTATGTCACATAAAATTTTATTTTGTTAAAAAATATCTATAACTTTAATTTAAATGTCTGTCAGTCTGTCTGTTTGCGATCTGATTTTCCACAAATAATTTTTAGCATGTCTCGAAATTACTATAATTTATTTAAAGTTATTAGACGGTTTCTTATTCAAAATAGTATGCATGTCACTACTAGTTTACGTACATGAACAAACAAAAGAAATTAGATACGTTACTTTGTATAAGGCTTTGTTTTCTACGGTCTCCAGAGTTCATGTGGTATGAAGGCTATAAAAATCCTTCCGCTGTAACTTTTTCTCTAAGGCTCCTTTTTCTTTCCTCCAGTGCACTGGATGAATGTAGCATCATTTATAGTATGGGCAAAAGTATCTTTTCTATTGAATATGGTTGGATTAGCATTAAAGTTTTGTTTACCGGATCACATGAAAGATTCGGATACATTACAGTGTATAAGAGTAAATGGTTGAAAGTAAATTTTTAGTAGTATTATCCATTTTAAATACCTTCCGATATTGTTTGATGAATGCTAATATTTTCGATTTGACTTTCTCTCTGTCTCTGTGCCTTCTGTACGTCTGTAATTATGAACTTTTGTTTATATATAATTATCAAGAAAAAGATCAGCAGTTTTGTTAAACAACATTCTATTGCTTGGTTATATAAAACCTCTGCAAAACACAGTCTAAAAATATTTTTCATAGAAAGGCATGCATTTTGTTTTGTTATTTTACATATTTTTGAATCGGATCGGGCCTGGGCCCAATTTTTTTTTAATCTCATATCAGGCCGGGCCGGTCCCGGGCCTCAAAATTTCGGCCCGTGCAGACCTCTAGTGTGTACATCCAGCCATAGCATTATTTGTGTGAAATTCCAATAAATGTTATATAAAAGTGAAGCCAAAGAAATTGTGATTTGTCTATATAAGTATATAAGCCTCTTAACGTGTCTTTAAGAAAATAAATCATGCATTTTAATTCATTTTAATATTTTTATTAACTTTTGTACACGTAAGAAAAAAAGGTATATTATTGTCCTTTACAATTTCAATTTCATTCGAGTATTATATTGTTTATTTTTAACTTGAATATTTTAAAACATTTTTTCTGTTATTTTATTTTATTAAACTTAATGAATATTTGTTCAAATTTGATACTTAATTTATATTAATCCTTCATACTTAAGCTAGGGATTTAAATATAAATTTTACGAAATTTTATAAAATATATATATATTTTTTTTATTAAATACGTAATCATCATAATGAATATATCATGTGCGTGTAACTAATTAATTTAATATTTCTTAGTTACTCTAAGTTCATTTTCTCTTTTGATTAGTGATTAGTAAATGGCTCGGGTATAAAATAAAGAGAAATTAACTTATGCTCTCTTAGTAATAGAAAAACATTTACTTTGCATGCTTTGATTTTCTATCGCGCCCTTGAAAACGTTAGGAATCAAGCATGCTTTCATATACTTCCTATTATTTTGATTTATTTCAATTTTAATTAGATTCTTAGTAGTTTTCGGTTTAATCGTATTAATTGTTTAATCTGGAAGTTTTCTTAAATTTAAATATTTGAAATATTTTAATATCTATGTATTAAATATACATAAATATATATGAAACTAAAAATTTGGTGTCTGTTACATTTATAGAAATACAATTTGGCAGGTGCCCAAAAGTGTTGCAGCATATAAGTATATTCTTTTTAATCTTCTATGCGTGACGAGACAACAGTCGAACTTAAGTATTGTATTCTCTATCCTAAATGTATATACAGCCAGCTTCCGACTATTTCTTTTTCGTTTACGTTAGTGCTCCAAAACCTGTTTGTTTCAAAGATTTTATCTAAGTTAACTGCTTGTTCTTTTTTTCTTTTTTTGGTTATATGATGATTAGAAAATGAAACTTTCTAATGTATATTTCATATCTGCATATGAATTAAAATTCGATTCTCTCCCTATCTTTTAATGTACATCATGAGCTGAATTTTAAAGTATAAAATATACAAGAGTCTTAAAGAAATATACTTTTCTTATGTAAAATGGGTGTTCAAAAACGTTATGGTACTTTACAGCAGTTCAAATTTTAGGATACACCGTACAACTAATTGCCATTTGAAAAGAAAGACAATATATTGTCCAGGTGTCCGACGGTATTTATAAATACAGTAACCGCCGCTTAATGAATTCAGTGGTTAATAAAATCAGCCGCTTAATCTGATCAAACTGCCAGGACCGGAATCAAATCAATACAAACTATTTTTAAAGCCGCTGCTTAATAAAATCAGCCTCGCCGGTTAATAAGCTCAAAAATATCTCCTCAGCAGCCAAAAATATCACTTATGCACACATTTTTTTTTTTTTTTTTTTTTTTTTCTAAATAGAAAAAGAAATTAAAGCACAACAAACCCTCCGTTATCGTTCATTGTCGAAGATTTTACACTTGCAGCACAGATAAAAATAAAGCAGGCCCCATAACTTATCTCCGTAACAATTTCAAGGAACGTATCCTTCTAAGCGCAATAAAAAGTTACAAATTTCATTTGAAATGATACATATTTTTTTATTTCTAATTATTGAAAAGCAAAGTTCTTATTTTCAAATTTCTGTAACTCATGAGGCTTACACGGAAAGATTTTAAATTTGTAAAAACAGCGCATGAACTTTTGGTAAAGTAATGATGATTTTCCTCAAAGGAAAGCACATGGGAACTTGGAATGCGTTTAATTTACTTATATTGAAGAAACAACTAATTAATTATCTATCAAAATTAATTAATATTGTTTACTAATTCCATTATTCGTTACATTTTTAAGCTTCTTTTCAAATTCAGGGAAGTAATACCTTTTCCTTAAGTGCAGGAACAGTCACCGGATATAAAAATCAGCCGCTTACTAAAATCACTTTGGCTGAGAACGAATGTGATTTTAAAAAGCGGCGGAAACTAAAGTGGATAAATGGATTATTAATCATAATACAAAGCACGTACATTGTAAGTAGTGCAATGTCTAGGAGAAAGTGTCCGTCCATTTGTCCGCCATTCAGGGCAGCAAGCGTCCTATAAAAATCTTAATTTTGTGCCGGAAACGTTTTAGAAAAAAAGATTACACTATCAGTCATTATTTGGGTGATAAAATGATTGCGTATAATTTTAGAATCTAAGGTTTGTATTAGAGGTCTGCACGGGCAGGAATTTTGAGGCCCAGCTCGGCCCGTACGAAAGCTTTGCTTAACTGGTCCGGCTCGGTATGAAATTGAAAAATGGTCCGGCCCGTTTATTTTTTGGCAGTGTACGGCGCGACCCGGCCCAGCCCAATTCAAAAATATGAACAATGAAAAAAATTGCATGTCTTTCTATGAAAAAGATATTTAGTATGTGTTTTGCAGAGGTTTTATATAGCGAAGCAATAGAATCTTGTTTAACGAAACTGCTGGACTTTTACTATAAACAGAAATTCATTATTATAGACAAGGCACAAAGACAAACAGAAAGTCAAATCGAAAATATTAGCACTCATCAAATAATATAGGGCGATATTTAAAATGGTTATTACTGCTAAAAATGCATATTCAACCATTTCCTCTTATATACCGTAATGTATACGAATCTTTGATGGGATCCGGCAAACAAAATTTTAATGGTAATCCAACCATATTCTATAGAAAAGAGGCTTTTGTACATGCTAAAAATGATGCTACTTTCATTCAATGCACTGGGGAAAAGAAAAGGGAGTTTGGAGAAAAAGTAACATCGGCAGGATTTTTATAGCCTTCATGCCACCTAAACTCTACAGACCATAGGGCACAAAGCCTTATACACAATAACGTATCTAATTTCTTTTGTTTGAACATGTGCGCAAACTAGTAGAGACATGCATACTCTTTCGAATAGGAAACCATTTAATATTACTTGGAATAAAATAGATTAATCTCGAGACATGCTAAAAATATTTCCGGAAAATCAGATCGCAAACAGACAGACAGATAAGCAATTAAATTGAAGTTACAGACATTTTTTAACAAAATAAAATTTTATGTGATATACCAGCCTGTAATATTATGTGAAATGAATGACTGAAGAAATATTTTATCATTTTCCTTTTTCGTTGAACAACGATGAAACCAGAAAAATATTCGGGCAGACACGGCCCGGAAAACATTTCATTCAGGCCCGCCTCGGCCCGAGTATACACAAAAAAATTGAGCCCGAGCCCGGCCCGGACCAAGAACAGATTAATAAATTCGGCCCAAACCCGACCCGAGGGCCGGGCCGGACTCGGGCTCAGGCCGTAAGCCCGGCCCATGCAGACCCGTGCATTTTTGTATAAGTTTTTTCTGGAATGTTAATGCTGAGTTTGAGTGTATGCTTTCATTTGTCTACTCGTAATCTTTTGCTGCCGGTTGCTTTTCTGCCGCTCGACCGATACAGGCAATTGGCACTGCTATAGGCGGACATTTTTTTTTTTTTTTTTCGATTTTTCCCTTACCTAGTACTCGCTTTGACATAATTTTATACTATTAAAAACATACTATATGATTAAGATGGAAGTAAAATTAGGATTATTTTTCGATATCCATAAAAATTGCTAAATTATAATTTTATCACTCTAATGTAAAATCAAACGAAATCCTTATAAACATATAGTGTTTTTACTGTTTTGTATATATATATATATATATATATATATATATATATATGTATTTTTTTTTTTTCAAGCTCAGTGTTGTGTCAGCCACAACTCTTTATTTCGGGAAACACAACTAGAAATTAATTCTCTGTTTAATACACAAAGTATTTTTAATGATTTCTGAACATATCATATATAAGAAAAGACCGCTCAATATTCAGCTTTTAATGGAATTTTTTAAGTAAAGTAATTGGCTTTAACATATTGAGAATATTACATCAGTCCACGATTACCTGCTATACAAGCTATAACATTATATGTGAATACCACTGTACACTTAAGACAATTTGTATGCAGATTTATACGCGATACACATACTATAATAAATGCTTTGCTCTATAGACCATTAAAGCTATTACTCTACTTTCAGCCTGCGATATAAGCGTTGTTATTAGAAACCCTATATGATAAGAGACTGCGCATTCATCGTTAAACCGCATTCACCATGGTTGTTCAATCTATTACCTCTATTATCTATATATGATACCATCACGATCTGGAAATTTTTTCAATGACTCCTTGCATAAGCCTCTGGAGATAAGTAATACTATTTTCCCGAGATTTGAATTAAAAGAAAAGTTTCAGAAGTTGGTAAAAATTTATTGCATTCTATAGCGATTGAGTGGGTCTTTGAAAGGAATCTGCTATTTTTATTCAATATAAGGGTCTTTTTCCATTTAGCACCTCTGTTGTCCTCCTTCCAGTATGCCCCTAGAATAAAGGAGGATGAAACGATTTCCATGTTAGGAAATAAATTATAGTTACAATTTCTGGATAGTAAAAATGAAGAATTTAATTTAATTTATGTATATTTATATAGGGTAAGTGCACCAGTGATTGACACTTTTAGAGCAATCTCTGGTGTTTTTAATGCTATAGTCATCAGAAAATATTTTTAGAAATCTTAAGTTAGTACATATGGTATGAAAGACATTCAGAACCACATGTATGTTAAAATATATACATTTGATAACAATTATTTTTTTTAATAATTTTTTATTTGACACCCACTCAATGTTCCAGTAATTGACACAGCCAGTTTTTCATTTTATCAGTTATTAGCACGCCATGCTTCAGTGTTTTACATAAAATGTTAAAATTCTTATATGTAAAATATATGATGTTATTATTTTTCTTATTTATCAATTATTTTGGGATAGTTGTCAATTATTGGAACATGCCAATCACTGGAGCACTTACCCTATATACTTGTATAAGTTAAATCCGCATTTTATCCAAAAACGATCATGCACCATATGTAGATAATGCAAGATTTCTTACTATTTTACAGATTGTTTTTCCCTACGAAAAAAGTTAGAAAGTATTACTAAAATCAGTAGGAGACGTATTTTCATTTTAATTCAAATACTTTAATTCTTTTTTTTTTTTTTTTTTTTTTCTTTTAAAGGTGTGGTTTCAAAATGCCCGAGCGAAATGGCGACGGAGCAACATGAAACAAGACTCCATGACTGGCATCATCAGCAATGATCAGCCTTCCACACCTCAACTCCATCAAAGCGGTGGACATTTGGGACCTGGTATATGTAGTCCAAGTAGTTCATATTCAGAACCCAGTCCTGGTCACTCATGTGGTGGACCGCCTTCAGACGGTTCTCTTTCGACACAAGTGCCCGGTGGTCCAATGGACTTCGACAGCAGTAATCCAATGACACCACTTGTAAACCATTATGGACTCAATCCAGTCCACAATGGTGAACCTGACATAAGAATTACTTCATTTCATGAACTGTTCTAAATAAAGACATGGTATAAACTAAATCATTGGAAATTTTCGATGAAGAATCATCTTCATCAGCCGCAGTGTACAGTATATCTCACCCTAATCATTTGTTGAAAAATATACTCATGGACAGTTCACGTGTCATCCTCACCTCAATTTTTATTCTCACATTATTTTCCAGAGCAATTAAAGCATTCAAAAGACTATTTTGTTGAATACTGTTTAAACAATGACTTAATAAAGCTTTGCTCATTTTACCATATTATAGACTTCTGCTGTTAGGCGATTGTTCTGCAGATAGATTTTTAAGAAGTCGTCAGTTCAAGTGTTATACATAAGTGGAGCTGGAATGACTTAAGGCCGGGAATATGTGGCATAAATGCCTTTGGAATATTTTTCATGTAATATATCAACATTTATTTTAATGTATTTATTGTTTTTTTTTTTTTTTATGTCAAAATTTATGTGTGGTGGTGGATTAGTTTTTGACAATATCATTTGCAAATTGTTGGAAAAAAATCAACCAGCTAACATTAAATTATAAAAGATATTTTAATTCATAAAAATATTATTACACATTTAAGTTTTTTTTTTTTTTTTTACTGGTTAAAAAGTAAAACAAGAAATTTTTTTACTCTTTATTTATATTTATCAAAATGAATTTTAAGAATTAAAAAAATAAAATAAAAATAAAACTGTATGTATATGATGATTTTAACTTGCAAGAAATTATTTATAATTTTTTCCATTATTACAAAAGTAAGAAATAAGCCGAACTTAAAAGGCATCACTCTAATTAAAATGAAATAATAAGATAAAAACAAATCTTCAATACAATATTGCCAAAATATTTATTCTAAATTTAGCAAAACTGAATTTGATTTTTTTTTTTAAATAAATTTTAGTGGTTTATAGTGTTTCATAAAAGAATTTTTATTAAAATAACTAATGTAAAGATTTATTGGTAACCATTTTTTCTTTTTTATTATTATTATCCGTAACTATTCTCATTTTGATGTAAGTTTAATTTTTTTTAAGCAATTCTTCTTCTCTCTATTTCTTAAAATAGACAAAACGCTTTTCAGTTGATTACGAATTAATTAACTAATGGATGACTTTGTGATATGATATCCCTATCGTAAAACATTTTAAAAGAAAAAAAAAAAAACTGTGCCATGATAACAGTATTATTGTATATGCGCTGACGACGACTATTTGTATGTACAAATTAGGATGTTTGGTTCCTCTAAAATAAAAAAAAAAATAAATATTTAATATGAAAAAAGAGCTTTGAATGTTTTTAAATTTAACTAAAAGCGAATTATGAGTAAAAAAAAAAAATAGTAATATATTAAAAAAAAAAAAAAAAAAAAAAAAAAAAAGAGTGTGAGAGGGAGATTAAATGAATAAAATAAAATAAAACCTCTTAATTTATATTGAATTAAAGTTTTGAATCGAAAAGTTATTTGCTTGATCAGTTATTTATATATATGTATAAGTATTATGCTGTAATATGTCTATTATTATTATTATTTCTCTCTAACGATAAAACAGATAAGCCAACATTTCTGATTTCTCTGAAACATTAGTGTTTTTTTTTTTTTTTTTTTTTTTTTCGCTATTCTTTAAAGAGGTGTTTTCTTCTTACTTTATTTATATTATTAACCATACACAGTGTACGTAAATTTAAAATAAACTTTCCTTATATCTATAAATGTAAATGAAAATTACCAATAACTAATGGAAAGATCTTTTTAAATAATTAAGCTGAAAAGTGAGTCGAAAAAATAGCTGGCTTATGTTTTACGTTTTACCCTAATTAAATCGTAATCAAATCTTGAAGAAAATTATGCTATAAAAAAAGTGGTATTCAGAAAAAAAAAAAAAAAAAAAAAAGACTTATGTACTTTTGAGAAATTGAAAATTTTGGCATATCTATTAATATGTACAATATGTATTAAACCAGAAACACAGATACTAATTTAAAAATGTATAATATGTATCCTTGCTGACAGCGAAAGCCCACGTTATTCTATGGAGAGCTTTATATATATATATATATATATATATATATAGAATTACTCATGACTTAATGGTTTATTATTATTATTATTATTATTATTATTATTATTATTATTATACGTGCAGAAAATTTACAACCATTCAGTTTGTTTTTGTTTCCCGAAATTTGATTTTTAAAATTTTAAAATTTTCTTGTTTCCCAAAAATTTTGCTTTTAAAATTTTAATATTTTGGAGTTATAAAGTGATAAAAGAAATCAAGTGCATTTTTTATTTATTTATTTATTGCAGTTTTTAGCACCAAAATGACATGAGATTCAGAATTTGAAAAATCATTTTTTGGAAAATGAGTACAAAGTAAATGGTTGTGAATTTTCAGAATGCAAGAATGGATTAAAAAAAAAAAAAAATAAATAAATAAATAAATACATTAAGTACAACCTTACTTAATTATATAAAATATAAAGAAGTATGCCGGCTTTCTCTGTCCGCTAAGATAGATATGTACCCTTTTAAAGCCACTGGTTGCATTTGTTTTAATTATAAATAACTTAAGTATTGAAAATGAAATTCAAATTTTTAATGTTTATGATTGTTCTGTAAATCAAAAGTTGTTTATATAGACCGAAATCATACATTCATTTGTACAAAGATGTTTAGTTTCATTTTTTTTTTTTTTTTTTTTTTTTTTTTTTTTTTAATTATATAACAGTTTTTTTTTTTTTTTTTTTTTATTATTATATAACAGATTTTTTTTTTTTTTTTTTAATTATTATTAAATGAATAAAAGATTGTCAAAGTTGAAATTTTAAACAATTTTTTTTTTCAAACACTAATGACTCGCTCTATTAAAAAGAAAGAAAAGAAAAGGAAAGGAAGAAAGAAAGAATATTCCTTATTAAACAATTAGATTTTCAGTTGTATTTTAGAATTTCTTTAAAATTAATTTAATGTAAAAAATAAATAAATAAATTATCATCCTACAAATTAATGAGATCAGTTATTTAAAACGTATAAACATCTTTGACGTATGAATGCATATTTCTTCCTTATTGTGAAATTATTTGGTGTCCGAAATTAATGTTAAAAGCACACAGACAAAATAAATAATTAAATAAATAAAATAAAATAATAAGTAATATTTAAGGAGAAATTGGTTTAGCATAATGATATTTCGTAGAATAATATACCCATATAACAGCAGAAATTCTTTGATTTAGTAATAAAAGGAAAATTTTATATTTGAACTAATTTACGATCTAAAAGAAACTTGCAGCATTTTAAAATTTGTTTCCTGTTTCCAGCTACATAATCTCTAATATCTCTAATATATATATATATATAATTCCTTTGAGTCGGACTGATTTTGCGGATCGAATTTGGTCTCACGATGTATTTTGCGATTTTTAAGTCGAAATAAAAAAAGAAAGAAAGATTATCATTGAATAAATACTTCTGAAAGCAAACGTATTATTTCCCATAATATTCAATTTGCCTTCATAAAATATAAAGTTTATATCAAAAGTAGATTATGACTGTATTTTTTGTTTGTATTAAACTATGACTATTACCGAATAAGCAATCAAAATAAGACGTAGACTGTTGTACGATTATACTTTTTAATAACATAAACGTCACACACAAATAAAAACATCTAGATAGAACTTTTCATTTCGTCGATCATGAGTTCCTGTGCCAATTGCATCACCCAGTTCTAACTTCACTTTGCTTTACTTGTCTGGGAAAATAATTTAACGGCCATTTAGCCAGAAAAAAATGAAAGTAGTTATTACATGTTATTAAATTTTGTCCTTTATGAAATAGTAACAAAAATTTTTTGTCGGTCTCAGGTGAATTTTGTATTAATGCAAATTACTTTGTTGTGATTGCATTAATTTCAAAAGAGATTTTGGATTTGGGTTCAGGAAATTTTAAAATCGAATTTAAACTGACAAAAAAGAACTGAAAGGGCCTTTGCCTTCTTTTTGAACGTTTTAGATTTAGAACAATATTCAAATGAATTTAAAATATTCATCTGCTTTGAGACTGTTGCTTTTTACTTACACTCGGCGACAACAACTAGAAAAATTACAGGTAAGTCTGTCAAAATCATTCTTTAAATAGCATATTTTAAACATAGTGTGCGATGATTTATTTTATTCAGCACATCTACTCTTGTCCAAGAAGAAATATTATTTATCCTTGTGTCAAAGGTCCCCGGATGTTATAGTTTTGGATTTTCTCTTGTAATCCAGTCTCTCAATGCCAAATTTGTAAAACTATGAAATACAAAAAAATATTTTGATAATTTAAACGGATAATAATAGATTTAAAATGTTGTTAATTGGCAGGAGATTAATATTATTATTATTATTATTTCAAATATTGCATATATACTAGTAAAGTTATAACAAAGACCTTTAGTGTTTTTTTTTTTTTTTTTACGAAAAGTGAAATGAAATCAAAAAAGGACCAAAAGTTCATAAAGTCATATTAATACAACGAAATGCAGTCGAACCTCGTTAACGTGAATTACATTTAACATGAACATTTTCCACAGTTCCCATCAAAATGAAGATTAGTTCAGTTATATGAAGATTAGTCACTGATAGCATAAAGTACTGATAACATGAACAAATTTTTTATCCACCTTGAGATTCACGTTAATGAGGTACGACTCTAATAGTTTCGTATAATTACTGTCTGTAGTATCATATATATATATATATATATATATATATATATATATATTATTTAAAAATTGCAATAAAACTTTAATTTTGGACACGATTATATTTTTTATCTATAAACATGTAAATGATTAAGAAAAAAATCAAAAATTTTAGCGAAAAAGTTCAGGTTTGTCATTCTTTTTCCAAAAAATACAAGAAAGATCTAGATTGTTTCTTTTTATTATTTATCATTTTTGTATGTTTGTGTGTGTATAAATAACCTTAAAACCAATGTTGACTTAAACAAATCAATGAAAAATATTTTTTTATGTACAAAAACTTATGAGTTCATTCTTTCTTTCTTTTTCTTTTCTTTTTTTTTTTTTCTTTTCTTTTTTTTTTTAAATTCTATTTTTAAATTAGCAACACTTTTTTTTTTTTTTTTTTAAGAGAAATTTCAACGAACTTAATTATTTTTAAAAGAAAAATAAGCTCATAATTCGCGAAATCAATGTGTCTGTCCAAGATGTATGTTTGCCGTGTGTGGCCAAATCTGTCCACTTATTGTAAAATGACCTATGTATAATTTCCAAAATAAAATCTTCTTGATATATTCTTGTATAAATTTGTGTTCATTGTTTCTGAAGTAAAATATCAAAAGCTATTTATAATTTAAGTTACTTTAAATTTTAGGCATAAAAATCCCAGATTTAAATTCAACAAACAAAATTTATATTATATTATATTTTATACTTTTTAACTTAGCGTAATAATCAATTATGACTGAAGAAAAATACACAGAAATAGTGATGAGTAACAACTTTGTAAAGAACTACCACTAATTACAAAAACGTGCAATAAAAATTAATAGTTCTCTTCATCAGGCAACAAAAAGGAGACATCAGTGCTGAATTTTAAAACATTAACAACTGAAACGATCGTTCAAATCAAATATGATGTCAAATAAAAACTATTTTTCTAATATTATTTCACAAACTGAATAAATGAAACATGTACAGTGGTAACAAATATGTCCGAACAATAGCGAAAATTCCTATGTAAAAAAAGAACACTTCATATGATTTTGTTAAATAAATCCATGACGAATCCTGTTCTTAGTCAGTATAAGAACATGATTCGACAAGTATTTATTTAACAAAACCGTATGAAGTGTACTTTTTTTACATAGGAATTTTTGCTAGTGTTCGGACACTTTTGTTATCGACTGTACATCATGAGAAACTTAAAATTTGTTTTAAATATCATTTTCCTTTAAATGACATTTAAAATAAGTAGACTTTCTTTTTTTTTATTCATATAAACCTGAATATTTGAAAAATAGTGTACTTGGACAAAATACATTAATTGACCCTCATGCATCTACTAGGTTTAGCAATAGATATTTGCAATAGATAGCAATAGGTTTAGCAATATATATAAATGCAAGAAAGTTAGATTGATGAAGTATGATGACCACATTTCTATAAATCACGTATAAATCAAAAGACATATAAGCTTCATCATAGAAATAATACTCTTTTTTTTTTTTTTTTTTTTGTCTTTTCCAATGCAGGATTTTGTAGGTAGTTTATCAGCAAAAAACTTTAAATTCTCAAACCTTTGGAAAAAAAAAAAGAAAAAAAAAAAGCTTTTTCTTAGCTTATTTAAATTTCACATTTTCAATTTTCTTAAAAGTGATCCTTCAATTTTCATATTTTTATATTGCGTATATGTCATCGAAAACAAAATGTTACAAAATAGATTTATTTGTAGATGGTATTACTTTGCATAGGTTTAGGTAACTAATAAGGACAATACTGATTTGTTTGACAATAGTAGGTAGAAAACACCGGTTCTAGCCCATGAGGGGGGTGCGTTGGTGCGCAGGCGGAGCGAACGGAGCCGTGCGGATGCCGCACCACCCCCTGTGGGGTCTAGATGGGCTGGTATCGTCGTTGAGGCATCCTCTGACTTAATTGTGAAACGTGATGAGGGTATTAATTAAGGTTGTTAATGAATTAATTTTAATGAATAGCGTGAAAGATGATGATGGTTTTAAAAAGAGAATTTTTGTGGAGTAGTGTGAAGACTATTGTTTATGAGTAATGAATTATAAAATTTAAAAAAATTTAAAAAATTTAAAAATTAAAAAAAAAAAATTAAAAATTTAAAATCAAGAAATAAATAAGAAATTAATAAAAAAAATATGAATTTAAGAATGAAGGATGTTGATGTGAATATATTATGAAAGAAATAGAGAGATCTGACTGAGGTTCGAACCCGGCACCTTGTATAAAAAATATTTTAGCAGTTTTCGCGTATGTGTGAGTGATTTTTCTATTATATACCTGTACAAATCTTTTTAAATCTATGAATGCAATTATTCGAAAATGATATTAATTACAGAATAATAATTAAAAAAATATTAATTAAGGATTTCCTTATAAAAATTCACCATATGTTTTATGAAAAAGAAAAAAAAGACAATGTACATGAAAATTAAATAGAATGAAAGAAAGAAAGCGTAGAAACATAGAATATGACTGAGATTCGAACCCAACACCTGCTTGAAGTAAAGAAACAGTAGTTTGCAAGTACTTTAACCACTGTTCTTTAGAAATATGCATACGCAGATCTTTTTAAACCAAAGAATGCTGTATAATTACTTGATTGATAAATATTCGTTTTAAAAATAGTTTTCCCGTAAAGTTTCTTCATTTCAACCCAATTGTATATATTTTAATCTACCTCACAATAGATAATATTTTAAATGGGAGATATTAGATAATTCTAATTTTTGATTTTAAACAATTTTCAGCAAAAATAGTTTTTTTACAATTAGTTAATTGTATTTAACAGTTTAAAATAAATTCTTAAAGTTTTTTCACGCCTAACTTTTTTCAACTTGTATCGTGTTGATCTAAAGTAAATAAAACAATAAAGTTTTTAGCTGACTGCACCAATTTAAAACATAATTAAAAAGGATTCCCACCAAGACATTTACTAGTTCTGTGCTAACTTGTTTTCAAAAGATGGTTTTACAATAGCTGAAGAATTTTTCCCCTTAAGGCTTCTCTAGGTGACATTGAGCAATACAGGAACGGACAAGCGGAGGGGGAGGCTTTTGTATCTGCTATTCAAACAATGTTACATTTTTTGGCAAAACACATCGGTTTTCTTATAGAAGTTTTAAATATTTTTATTTCAAGTCTTATATTATACTACAAATCCTCCAACACTCAAAAAATATCAGTTCATTGAATTCATTTAACTGAGTAATACAAACTTTCCTTCAATATTATTTGATCGTACTTGAAAATTTTTCTTTCACATACAATAAATTCTCTCTCACTCTTTAAAAGTATACAAGTTTCCAAACATAGAGATTATTAGAAATTTACATTTATTCGTTTTAAACGCGATCTGCCTGACACTTCCCGAAACATTTTTTGTAATTCATTCCCATCATTAGTTATTTTAACCTATATTTCCTAAGAAATATTCAACAATCTGTCTCAAAATAAAGAGTTTTCACTACTTTGCCACACTTTAACATAGCGAAATACGCCACCCTTTAAGCTATCTTTTACTCAGTTTTTCTTTACAAAGTTTGTAAATAATGAAAGTAACTTTGAAAAAATTCAGAGTTGAAAAAATATTAATATATGATTTCATATATATTAATATATGAATTATTTTACTTGACGTAAATTTAACTATCATTTTTAACAAAAATACCAGTAAATTACACTCCTTATAGACTACTATTCATCAACTTACATATATTTTCCTCACCTTTATTAACTTTTATAGTCTAATAATTTTTATACACTTCCCTGATTCTTCACATTATTTTAGAGTAAACCTGTACAATTTAGTGATAAATATGCAAATATGAAAACATTTTAACATAAATTTGGCTTGATTTAAAACAATTTAGTAATATTTTCGAATATATATTACAAGATTGAGAATGTATTTGTTAGAGTTTAAAATATATTTGGTGATTAATTCAGATTTGGCGAGATACATACAGTATAAATGAGGAGCAAACAAAAATATCGCCACTTACTAGCTTATTTTCACGGAGTGAAGACGTCTGTTTTTTAACCTGAATTCAGCGAAGCATATTGATAGTTTAAATTGGGTCAAGAGATGGATCTATCTGCGGAGACACCTATTTCAAATCAACAAACCGCTATATCACAAATCGATGACAAGAAGTTATCAAACCTTCCGATATGTCCAACTTGTAATAAAACTTTTTCTAAAAAGTCTAATTTAACTCGGCATGCAATGATTCATTCGGGTGTTAAGCCTTTTATTTGCAATGTATGTCAAAGTTATCTAAACTTTTTATTTGTCTAACTTGTAATAAGTCATTTAGGCGTTAGGTCGTCAGTTTAATACACAAAGTAAAATAATATAAGTCAAGAAATGTGGGTAAACATAAGTACTTTTTGTTAAATTATGTATTCGTGACAGATAAGGATAAATTTGAAATTAGTAAAACATAACTCAGTGATATGTAAAACTAGTGCATATTAATTCACGAAGGACTATATATATATATATATATATATATGTGTGTGTACAAGTGTTTACGTATGATCTTAAACAAATTCACACTACTATTTTTCAAGATTAAGTTTTATTTTTGAATGATATATAGAAATTTTTTTAATTTATTTATTTGGTGTCCCACCTCAACTCGTCACATTTGTAGAACTATGTGACGCCCCAAATCTTTTTAAACAAGTTTTGAAGGTAGCTTAATATAGCTACTAGCAGCTAGAGGATGGTATTTAGCCATTTTTAGTTCCAAATAGTGCATTTTTGGAGGAATTCTTCTAAGGACATATTAATTTTTGCATATCCTTCGCTAATATGCTGTTCAATAGTATCTTCAATAAGTTCGATAATACAGGAACTTCTAAAATATGTATGTGTCTCTTCCATGTCTTCATCAGGTTTTTTACGTTCCAAGGTTACTTTCATAGCCATATACCACTTCAGGGTATGCTTTTCTTTTAATTCAGACTTAAGTTTTTCATGTACATGAGGCTGTATATATGATTGAAATACTTCTAAATCACACTCATTATTCTCATTGGGGTAAAACATCAGTGTTTTAAACATATATGTTTGAAATATTTCTATAGGACAGTGGTTTAAGCCATATCGGGATTTCGATTAATCATAATTTTACTATACATGAGAAAAGTATCAACTTTCCTTATACTGAAAAGATGTCTAAAATATATCATTTGATGTTTAGACGAAAACTTTTTACAACAAAGTGTAAAAACGACAAAGTTTTTTTACAGATTATCGTTAATATGCAGAGTAAAATAATATAAGTCCAACAAAGGTGAGAAGTGTGAGCAAAATGGTTGTTTTTGTCACATGATGGGTTCGTGACGTAGTGTATTAGGGGGAACTCATATCCAATGATTATAATCTTCCATCACACGCGTTATGACGTCAGCAACAGGTTTTAGTGTCTGCTCAAGCTTGTTCAACCATGTCTAAACTTGAAACTATATATATTTTTGTTATTACATCACATATGGTTTTTCATACCTTTTAAGTTTTATCTACAAATTTTCTAACTTAATGCTTTGTGTTAGTAATTCTACTAAAACAATTAATTTTTCTAAGTGATGTGAGATGAAGAAAACATTTGACAAAAATGTTAAAAAAATTTTGTAAAATTTCACAAACTTCTAAAATTAAGCTTTCACAATTCTTACAAAATATTTTCTGTATTCTAAAAATAAAAAAGTTAAAATAGAATCGTGAAAGTATCTATATATAAAAGTTTAAGTTGTTACTATAACATTATTTTTACACTCTTTGGAATAAAGATTGTGATTTTAGTTAAAGTACAAATCACTTTGAATATGTATATTCAAAGTAAGATTCAAATATGATACTTAGGAAAATACTAACTTCATAAGTATATCAAAAAA
This sequence comes from Salticus scenicus, assembly GCA_963930645.1. Lineage (NCBI taxonomy): Eukaryota > Metazoa > Arthropoda > Arachnida > Araneae > Salticidae > Salticus > Salticus scenicus. The sequence continues at coordinate 267,087,255 of OZ005656.1, read as the reverse complement.
TTTTTATAAGTTAGTTTTTCAGAAAATTGTTAATAAGATAAATTCATTTAAGATTTTTACAAGTACTTTACAATTGAGTGGAAAACCAATTTTACAAGTTTTTTCTTCTTCGATGTAAGATTGATAGTTTATAAAACTACTATTGTGCATAAATTTTACTTAGTGTTTAAATATTATACTCAAACAATACTTCTACAGTAATTAAAAAAGTATATCTCTAATATCCAAGTAAACTTTTTACATGCTTTATTTCAAAAAGATGACACTTAAGTTTGTATTCTAATAGAAAATATTCTATAAAAGGTGATTTTGTAATAAAAATTAAAACAAACCGTTTTCATTGAAATCTTTTTATTTGAAACTCATTCACAATAATACAAAACAGCAAATCTATATTGTTGGGATATCGTTCATACATTCGGCATTGAAGTTATTCAAAAAATTTAGCAAGTCTAGATTTTCATCGTTAAAGTTATCTGTCACTAACTCATTTTCCTTCGCACTAAAATTATCCGAATTCATATTTTTGTTGTGAGCAGAAAAATCATTCAAGCATTTGGGATTAAAGTTATTCAAAAAAGTTAACAAGTTCAGACTTTCATTGTCATAGTTTACTAGAGATAAATCGGTTTGTATCAGGTTAAAATTATTTAAGTCCTTATTTTCAACTTTGGTACATAAGTTGTCAACATTATTTTCACTTGTATATTCTACATTCGAATTGTTCAAAAAATTTTTGAAGTCTAAGTCTATATTTTCATTCTGAAAGTTGTTGGAAGGTAAGTCAAAAACATCATTTATACATTCAGTGTGAAAATTATCCAAAAAATTTAACAAGTCCAGATTCTCACTGTCATTATTAACTGTTGGTAATTCATTGTTAGTACTTCGTTCATTGCAATTTCTACGGATGTTAAAGCCTTTAAGATGATTCTTTCTCTTATGTTGCAATAATTCATACTTACACTGAAAAGTTTCACTGCATTCATCACATCTAGTTTGTATTGAAGATTTTTTATGCATATTTCTTTTATGTTTTAAAAAATGTCGTTTGTTTGTAAAAGTATCAGTACATTCGTCGCAGCAGTATGTATGTAAAGTCTTTTTATGACTTTTTCGCTTATGGTTTGAAAAAGCATGTTTAGTTGAAAAGGCTATAGAACATTCCTCACATAGATACTCAGGTTTACGATAATGCACCCTCTTGTGTTTTTCTAATTCATACTTGTGTTTAAAAGCATCTTTACAAATAATACATAGATGTTTAGGTAAGACTTTTTGATGAAATAATCTCTTATGTTTCGATAAATCACACTTGCGATTGAAATTTTCAATACAATATTCACATTTGTATCTTATGGAAATTTTTCTATGGGTTTCCATATGTCTTTTTAAACGATGTAAAGTAACAAATCCTTTCTCACACACGTAACAAATATTAGGTTTAATGTCATTGTGAACCTTCACATGCCTAGTAAGATAGGATTTTTTTTTAAATGACTTATTACAAGTTAGACAAATAAAAAGTTTAGATAACTTCTCATCCTCAAAACTTGATGAAGGGGGTTGTTGAACAGAAACGTGAGTCTCCTCAGACGCTAAAGTATTATCCATTTTGTGCTTCAGTTTAGCAAAGTATAAAAAATCACTCTAAAAGTAAGACTTTAAAAAATGTTTAAAACTACTAAGTATGAGAACTTAGACAATTCTACAGTGAGAAAAGATTGCAACTAATTCAAATTTTTTCTTCGTTCATCAGTTTTACTTAAGAATTTACGCCAAATTTTCTAATTTCATGTCAAATTTTTATAACTATCGCCAATATTAGTAGAAATTTAGCCAAATTTTGTCTTATATTATACTATAATAATTAAATCTTACTGGAAATTCTAGTTTTTTGACGAAGAAAAGGGGGTGAATTTAGCCATATGAAGTTCTAATTCGATAATTCCTTCTAAAGTCCAGTCTGATCCTTGTTCATTAAATTCTTCAAAACTCTTTATCATCTTGGCAAAAGCTTTTTCAAGATCATTATCAATACTTATTGATGAAAAGGATGTAAAAGTATTTGATTGAAAAAAGGGAGAAAAAAATTCCTGAGGCCGTTCTTGCACAGTACGGGTAAGTTTAACTTTAACAATTGTATGCCATTTCAGTGCTCTTTTCTCATTTAATTGAAAGTTCAGTTCATTTAAAATATCAGTTTTTAAATTATTAAAAAATGACAATAAATCTATATCATTGTTTTTATTGTCAAAGGTAGTGGTTGTAAACACATTGAGAGCGTTTTGTCTTTTAAAATGTTTAGTTTTCTCCCTAAGTAAATCTTGATCAGAAGAATTTGTTATTTGCACCTGTACTAAAGGAGATCGATGTTTGTCTAAAGTATGATGACGCAAATCTTTTTTATATTTAAATACTTCACTGCATTTTTCACAAAAATGTTGCGGTGAAGACTTTCGATGATTTTTTCTTATGGAATCTGACAACTCATGTTGTGGTGGAGGCTTTTGATGGTTTTTTCTCATGTGTTTCAATAACTCATATTTCCATCTGAAGATTTCACTACATACATCACAAACATGCATAGATAAAGTCTTTTTGTGATTTTTTCTAATATGATTCAGTAATTCATACTTGCGATTAAAGCTTTCACTACATTGTTCGCATCCATATTCTGTAGGAATCTTTTCATGAATTATTAAATGTTTCTTCAAATCGTCGGGTCTACTAAAGGATTTTTGACATACATTGCAAATAAAAGGCTTCACACCCGAATGAATCATTGCATGCCGAGTTAAATTAGACTTTTTAGAAAAAGTTTTATTACAAGTTGGACATATCGGAAGGTTTGATAACTTCTTGTCATCGATTTGTGATATAGCGGTTTGTTGATTTGAAATAGGTGTCTCCGCAGATAGATCCATCTCTTGACCCAATTTAAACTATCAATATGCTTCACTGAATTCAGGTTAAAAAACAGACGTCTTCACTCCGTGAAAATAAGCTAGTAAGTGGCGATATTTTTGTTTGCTCCTCATTTATACTGTATGTATCTCGCCAAATCTGAATTAATCACCAAATATATTTTAAACTCTACCAAATACATTCTAAATCTTGTAATATATATTCGAAAATATTACTAAATTGTTTTAAATCAAGCCAAATTTATGTTAAAATGTTTTCATATTTGCATATTTATCACTAAATTGTACAGGTTTACTCTAAAATAATGTGAAGAATCAGGGAAGTGTATAAAAATTATTAGACTATAAAAGTTAATAAAGGTGAGGGAAATATATGTAAGTTGATGAATAGTAGTCTATACAGAGTGTAATTTATTGGTATTTTTGTTAAAAATGATAGTTAAATTTACGTCAAGTAAAATAATTTGTGCGAAAACTTTTCAGCTTATAATTATATGTTTGTAATCTACAATACTTGGTCAAAATATTTTTTAACTATGTTTAAATACATTTGTAAAGTCTAAGTATACATCCGTGAACATGAATGTATTTTTAAAATCATATATTAATATTTTTTCAACTCTGAATTTTTTCAAAGTTACTTTCATTATTTACAAACTTTGTAAAGAAAAACTGAGTAAAAGATAGCTTAAAGGGTGGCGTATTTCGCTATGTTAAAGTGTGGCAAAGTAGTGAAAACTCTTTATTTTGAGACAGATTGTTGAATATTTCTTAGGAAATATAGGTTAAAATAACTAATGATGGGAATGAATTACAAAAAATGTTTCGGGAAGTGTCAGGCAGATCGCGTTTAAAACGAATAAATGTAAATTTCTAATAATCTCTATGTTTAGAAACTTGTATACTTTTAAAGAGTGAGAGAGAATTTATTGTATGTGAAAGAAAAATTTTCAAGTACGATCAAATAATATTGAAGGAAAGTTTGTATTACTCAGTTAAATGAATTCAATGAACTGATATTTTTTGAGTGTTGGAGGATTTGTAGTATAATATAAGACTTGAAATAAAAATATTTAAAACTTCTATAAGAAAACCGATGTGTTTTGCCAAAAAATGTAACATTGTTTGAATAGCAGATACAAAAGCCTCCCCCTCCGCTTGTCCGTTCCTGTATTGCTCAATGTCACCTAGAGAAGCCTTAAGGGGAAAAATTCTTCAGCTATTGTAAAACCATCTTTTGAAAACAAGTTAGCACAGAACTAGTAAATGTCTTGGTGGGAAACCTTTTTAATTATGTTTTAAATTGGTGCAGTCAGCTGAAAACTTTATTGTTTTATTTACTTTAGATCAACACGATACAAGTTGAAAAAAGTTAGGCGTGAAAAAACTTTAAGAATTTATTTTAAACTGTTAAATACAATTAACTAATTATAAAAAAACTATTTTTGCTGAAAATTGTTTAAAATCAAAAATTAGAATTATCTAATATCTCTCATTTAAAATATTATCTATTGTGAGGTAGATTAAAATATATACAATTGGGTTGAAATGAAGAAACTTTACGGGAAAACTATTTTTAAAACGAATATTTATCAATCAAGTAATTATACAGCATTCTTTGGTTTAAAAAGATCTGCGTATGCATATTTCTAAAGAACAGTGGTTAAAGTACTTGCAAACTACTGTTTCTTTACTTCAAGCAGGTGTTGGGTTCGAATCTCAGTCATATTCTATGTTTCTACGCTTTCTTTCTTTCATTCTATTTAATTTTCATGTACATTGTCACTTTTTTTTCTTTTTCATAAAACATATGGTGAATTTTTATAAGGAAATCCTTAATTAATATTTTTTAATTATTATTCTGTAATTAATATCATTTTCGAATAATTGCATTCATAGATTTAAAAAGATTTGTACAGGTATATAATAGAAAAATCACTCACACATACGCGAAAACTGCTAAAATATTTTTTCTACAAGGTGCCGGGTTCGAACCTCAGTCAGATCTCTCAATTTCTTTCATAATATATTCACATCAACATCCTTCATTCTTAAATTCATATTTTTTTATTAATTTCTTATTTATTTCTTGATTTTAAATTTTTAAATTTTTTTTTAAATTTTTAAATTTTTTAAATTTTTTTAAATTTTTATAATTCATTACTCATAAACAATAGTCTTCACACTACTCCACAAAAATTCTCTTTTTAAAACCATCATCATCTTTCACGCTATTCATTAAAATTAATTCATTAACAACCTTAATTAATACCCTCATCACGTTTCACAATTAAGTCAGAGGATGCCTCAACGACGATACCAGCCCATCTAGACCCCTCAGGGGGTGGTGCGGCATCCGCACGGCTCCGTTCGCTCCGCCTGCGCACCAACGCATCCCCCTCATGGGCTAGAACCGGTTTTTTCTACCTACTGACAATTATTTTTATAATATTTACGTCATTACATTTCAATAATCTGTTAGAAGTTTATTTTCTAAATACTTGAATAATTTTGTTAATAACTTATGAAAATTCAAACCACAATAAAGGAAATTAAACATAACATTTGCGGGAAGTTCGTTAAAAACGGCAATTATAAACTGCAACATCACGCTATAAATTCCTTTCTGGTACAAAACGGAGCCATGTAACGTCTAGTGCCATAAAGTGAGATTAAAGCAAAATGTCTTTAAATTCGATCCTCATAAGTACTTTTAACATTCCTTTTATCATTTTATGTGCTTTGTAATCTAATGGTACATTAAAGTAAAGTGCCATTGGTAAGTAAAAGGGGACATTCTTCGTATCAGAGACGTTAAAGGGACTCTCTGTGTACCATTGCCGGCAGCTAAATCTCATTATGTGGGAAAATTTGTTAACAGAATGGCTCATTACTTAATATATTTTGTTAATTCCATTTTCACATTCAAAAAATTCATAATAGTTAAATTTTTATTGTTTTACATAGATTGAATTATTTTAAAAAAAAGCCGTTATATAGCTAACAAGTGAAAAGCTACTTTTACAAAAATCGCTACTCTTAAATGTAATTAAATCTGAAAAATCTGTCATTTTCATTTGGAAAAACGCTAGCTGCAAATTATAAAATTTTAATCCAAGGCTGATCTTCAGTCTTATAAAATACTAGTATATAACCCCGTCAAAAATGACGGAATGTGAACGATAAATCTTGAAAACAATGTTTAGATCATGATGGTTACCACGTGATCATTTAAATGTATTTTCAATTTTTGTTTATAAATCAAATGTGTTTCGATATTTTATAATTTTCGTTCTAAAATTAAAAAAAATTCTACCCGATCAATAAATATGAATGACAATAACAAAACTGCTGGTTGACAAAAAATATAGGCCCGACAACACAACAGCAACAACACACCCCAGTGTTCCATTAAGTGCTCTATACGCAAGCGACGTGTGACGCCACTGACCGTCCGTGGATACAAGAAAATGATTTCCTATGTTATTCGCCCATTGGATTTTTTGTAAAAAATTATTAAAAATCGAGGAAAATTATTTCCCGATTTTAATACCCATATTTGGGTATATATAATGTATTAGTTATCATGTGCATGTGTTAGATTGAGTTATTTTGCTATCAAACTGACAAAATTTTAATTTTAAATTTCAAAACTCTGTTGTCCTTGGCGTTTTTGTATTTGGCGATCAAAAACGTACTACGAAAATATACATGCCAGATGTATATTTTCGTAATATGTATTGTGCGAAACATTGTTTCATAAATATTTTTAAAATAACCATGATTTTTGAAAGGAATTAAATTATATTCGCCAGATAATTTGGCGATATATATATATATTTTTTCTGCCAATGATGACCGATATCAAATCTATTCCGCTGCAACATATTACATAGTATCTTATATCAGATACTTTATTTAGACATTTGAAAACAAATTTCACTTCAAATTATGATAGAATATTTATCATTTTCCTTTTAATTAGTATATTAGTTGGATATTTATTGTGTAAATATCATCCTTTGAAATGAAATGTTTATGTTTTCAATGTAATGTGGAAGTTTTTTTTTTTTTTTTTTTTTTTTAATCTAGAGTTTTGAAATTTAAAATTCAAATATTATAAATTTTAGAACAAAAACAACTTAATCTAACGCATGCACATGATAACTAATACATATCTAAACCTAAATATGGGGATTAAAATCGGAAAATAATTTCCCTCGATTTTTAATAATTTTTTACGAAAAATCCATAGGGCGTTTAACATAGGAAATATTTTTCTTCTACCCACGAACGGCAAGTAACGTCATCACTTCGCTTGCGTATTTAAAGTCCTCATAATAAGAAAAAACGATTCACTTCATTTTACCAAAATACTCTTTTTTAAGACTATCGTAGATCCTGTTTTCAAATTTTCCAACTAACTATCCAATAACTACAGACACTCCATGCTAACCTAAATTCACCTCTACTCGATACCTCCAACCAGCTATCTCACCTACAACATCTCCAAAATATCCAGGATCCAGCTAGGGACTTTCTCTTTCTCAACCGAACATTTTACCTTGACTCGACATTATCACCTTAGACTACTCTACTTTCAATACTCATTTCAACTGGTGACTTTTACTTGCCCAACCAAACATTCTATCCCAACTATCATTTTACACTAATTTCAAAAGTAAAATCAACTGGCGGCATTTACGTACTAAACTCGACGCCAATCATACCTTACAATGTAAACAAACAATGAAGTTTGATAAAAATATTTAAAGGCTTTAATGCGTTTTTACAAATATTTTAAGATTTTTAAGGCTTTAATACGTTTTAGAAATATTTTAAGCGTTTTTTTAATGAAACAGTCAAAGAGTCGTTCATTCGGAATTAAAAAGTTGTCCATCTGGAATTTGTATTTTCTGAATGGCAACAGTTTTGGTTTGTTTTTATTTGGTATTGCATTGTTTATAATCATGAAGTTACATAATTCTATTTATAGGTTCATATTTATAATAGCCAGTGATCCGTTATATTTAATTTAGCCATTTAAACATTACAATTGAATAGTTTTTCAAGGTTTTATAGGAAATAAATAAGAATATGTGCGATACAAAACATGTATGAAAATGATATGTATGTTTCCTAAGGTGAATTAAACAAACGAAAAAAAAATGACTGCCAAAAGTTTCTGTTTTGAAGCGGTACTAACCGGATTCGTTCATGACAGATGAGGGTCATTATATATATTAATTATTTTTCTCTCAAATCTGAAATTTTCAACCAAATTTAGCGATTTTTTGAGTAGGAACTTAAAATAACTATTTTTACACAATTTTCTATCTTTGTCACAATCAAAATCAATAAAAAAAATTCCGATTTTTTTTTTTTTTTTTTCCTCCAAGACCATTTATCGAACATGAGTTGTAAATTGAAAGATTATCATCTCGTAAATTTTAAAATATCAGTGGAGTGTGGCCTCAATAATAATAATAGTAATAATAATAATGATAATAATAATAATAACATTTTAAATAATAAAAAAAAAAAAAAAATCTCATAAAATCTCTAAAAAAAATCTAATAAAACCGATAATTGTCAACGGAATGTAGAGCTTTTTGGACTCTGAATGCGTGATCACTGTTTATGGACGAGTTTTAACTTTTGTCGAAATCGGTTTTAAATTTGCTATATATATACAGTCGGTAACAAAAGTGTCCGAACACTAGCAAAAATTCCTATATAAAAAAAGTACACTTTATACTGTTTTATTAAATAAATCCTTGCTGAATCCTGTTCTTAGTCAGTCTAAGAACATGATTCGACAAGGATTTATTTAGCAAAACTGTATTAAGAGTACTTTTTTTACATAGGAATTTTTGCTAGTGTTCGGACACTTTTGTTACCGACTGTATATATATTATATAAAAGGCGTAATTTATAATTTAACGTCATTTTAAAATTTAAAAGATCGCCAGCTTGCAGATTTTATCTATCAGCATTTAAAAATTAGATTTCCAACTGGCAAATTTTAAAATATCTATGCAAAACAGCCTAAAAACCTAATTTGGTGTGTCACTCACACGACTTTCTCTTACTCTGAAATTTAGTATTATAAATACAGATTGGAGATTATGGGGTAAGATAACGAGTTCAGTTATATAAACCTACCGATGCAAATTAGGCTAACGATTCAAATTAGGCTTCAGAACAGCTTTATTTGACAAATAATTCTATGTGAGACAAGCAGACACACACACAGACCAACCGCTAAAAACATAATTTTTTTTTTTTTTTTTTTTTTTTTTTTTTTTTAGATTTTTTTACCTCAAAACGTGTAACTATACAAAAAACTCAATTTCGTAAATTTTTGCCAAAAACAATACTTTTTGTACCATATATATGTGTAAGAGTGGAAAAGAAAGTAAATAATCTGGTGTGTCACTCACACGACTTTCTCTTACCCTGAAATTTAATACTATAAATACAGGTTGGAGATTAAGAGGTAAGATAACGATGTTATGTAAACCTATGTTAAACAATTCAAATTAGGCTTCTGAAAAGTTTTATATGATAATTAATTCTGTGTGAGGGGGACTACCGCCCCCCTCAATCACCCGTTTCATTAATGCACCTAGATTTATATAAAATTTAATTCGGTTATTAAAAAATAATTATGTTTTTAAAAAATAATTTATTAAAATTATTATTTAAAAAAATTATCTTTTATGATAATGCAGACGATTTCCATATTAGAGAAGTAGTATAACACTAAATATCCAAAAAAAGTCCATTTTATTCTCAATATTAAAAAAAAAAAAAAAAAATCTAAGTTTTTTTTCGTTAAGAGTAAAAAAAAAAAAAAAAAAAAATCGATAACTTTGTTTTAAATTATCGCAGATCGATGGTTCAGCAAATTGGCGAGCTCTTTTGAAAGATACCCATCATGAAAATTTACTCCCCTCGAAGGGGGACTCCTACATACACTCACACACACAAAAAAAAAAAAAAAAAAAAAAAAAAATTCCCAGTTTACTATCTCTATTACAATATATATATATTCGTTTCATTAGGTTTAGTGCAATCTATAGACGTTAAACTCTACTTACCTGCAATTTCCCCCATAGACGTAATATATTAGAATTCTCTTGATTGTCCCTGTACACGAACCATTTGCTTGATCTTAACGAAAAGTTTAGTGCAGCATCCTTATATGATACACATGTAGAATAAAGAGTTTGAACTTTCTGCCATAATTTGTTTTTGAGATATGCTGATAACAGACACACACACAGACCAACCACTAAAAACATGATTTTCATATTCAGGACACCTCAAAACGTGTAAATATAACAAAATCTCACTTTCGAAAATTTGACCCAAAAAAAAATACATTTTCATTAATTTTTAACAATTTTTCAAACAATTTTTCGTCAAACAAAGCTGAAATTCATTTCGATTAAATCAGGGTTTTAATTAAAATAATATAATAATAATTACTAGTATCGCCCAGTGGTCGAAACTCGACCATTTTTTTTGCAAAGCGAGGCAAAGCAAAGTTATTGCCTTGTCCTAAACGGAATTCAATTGCAACACAGCTGCGGCAATTGTTTGCCAATATTCACTCTAACTGAATCAGCAGAGTTTTACTTAATAGGGCAGTTCCTTGTTTGTAAACAAACATCTCAACTTTCATGAGTGGTTGGCAAAAAGGCTTGGGATCTCTTGATTACTTGATTACTACCAACGGAAAATCAATGGTGGGCGGGGCGCGGGAAAGTCGAGCGCGCTTTTTTGCCAACCACCAGACGTCACGAGGAAATGCTCTATATAACTATTTCTCTCTGTAGATGTTAGCCTTTCCTGAAATGAGAGAAAATCGCAACGTGAAAACGCCCCTTGTTGTGTGATACAGCCCAGAAGCTAATAGGTACTATGTCAGACCAAGGTCCAACCAAGTATCAAATTCTGTTAAATTAATTCGATTGGTTCATAAAGTACAGTTTTTGAACAAACAAAAAAAAAAAAATATTTTTTTCAAAAATGGTCGAATTGAGTTCGGGAAATTTCAAAACGTGTAACTTTATCGAAAACCGAAAATCTAAAACATTTCTGAATCTTATATTTTCTACTTATATATACAGAGAAAAGAATAATAAATCCAATTTTTAAAAAATAAAAATAAGTAGTCAATTTCACTAATTTCACTTAATTAAAATGCAAGGAAATCTCAAAACATGTAAATTCATCGAAAACTGGAAATCAAAAGTTTTTATGTATCTTCTACTTGCTTCTTCTACCCACAAAAGCTAGTAATAAAGACACTCTTTTAAAAAATAAGTAGCCAATTTCAGTTAATTGAAACGTAAAGAAAGCTCAAAACATGTAAATTCAGCAGAAAACGGAAATCGGAATTTTTTCCGTATCGTCTACTTATACATGCAGCAGTTAGTAACAAATCCATTTTCCTTTTATTTAGTATATTAGTTGAATATTTATTGTTTAAATATCACCCTTTGAAATGAAATGTTTATGTTTACATTCGAAACTGGAAGTTTGCCATTTTTTTTTTCTGGAGTTTTGTGATTTTAAATTAAAATTTTATCAATTTTACAAAAAAAAAAAAAAAAAAAAAAAAAAATAACTCAGTCAAACACATGTAGACAGTAACTTATATATAACTATACCCAAATATCGGAATTAAAATCGGCAGATAATTTCCGTTATTTTTTAATAATTTTTTACAAAAAATTCAATGGACAATTAACATAGAGAATCTTTTACATGGCTCCATGGACAGACAGTGACGTCATCACTTCGCTTGCGTATAGTGATGCTACATTATACAAATTACTGTGTCTATGGTTTTATTTGAGCTTTATGAAATTGCCAGATTTAACAACTTTCTACTTTTAGGTATTTTTTAATGTGAAGGAATACGTGTATAAAAGGGAAAAATGGGGGAAAATGCATAAAAAATAAATGTATTTTTAAATACCTTCTTGACATCGTAAGAAAATAATATTTGTATTCGCACCTTCCGGATAATCATACCTTTCGAATGATACCATTTTCAACCCTCTACTCCCATAATTAATATGTTAAAAAGGGACAACAAATTTTATGCTTGCCTATTAATATATAGATTATTAGATAGTCACACACGGTGACAGACAAAAACTTCAAACTTATAACGCTCCTGGGTTTTGGTCGAGAGTTAAAGAAATACGAAAAATATAAATAAATAAATAAAAATAACTAAATGCATTCTTGTACTTTACAGTTTTAAAATGAAATATTAAAAATTAAAAAATTTAGTACTTTTTTTTTTTTTTTTTTTTTTTATAAATTTTAATATTTTATTTCTTTGAATAAACTTAAAGCTCTAATTTTCAATCGCTGAAAGAAATATTTAAATTATTATTATTTGTAATACGACAGGTCGTACTATTTCTTTCAGATAGCGTTGTTATCAATTTTTATCAGTCACATTGAATGAATGCGCAAACATTTTTATTTTTATCTAAAATATATAAAGCTGAAAGTTTTTCATTGTATCTGTCCGGATTATTAGATTTTATCAAAATTGGTACACTTATTAATCAAGACAAAATCTAGATAACGATGTATTTTTTTTTTTTTTTTTTAGCTCAATCGGATAATTGGTTCAAAAGATATTAAATAAAAACCCCACATTTTAACTTTAAAATTATTAAAAAGAATAAAAACAAATTGATGCCAAAAAAAAATCAATTAATATGTAATTAATATTACGCCGGAAAAAAAAAAAAAAAAAAAGAACGTGAAAATATTCTTCTTTTCTTTCTTTCTTTTAAAAATAAATAAATAAAATTGAAAAAAAATCGTGCTAAAGAAACGGTACACTTTCAGTAAAGAATCTTTTGGTGAAATTTCAAGTTTTGCACCAAAGTAGCTCGGACGTTTCTCGCCAAGTTCTTTAAATATGCAATTGCGGCAAGCCTTTTAATGACAACAAAAATTTAAAAGCTGCCAAGGGACTCCTATACTGAAGCTATATCTGCCGCGAGTTTAGTTAGTAAGCGTTACATGACGAAGTAAGATTTAACATAAGTTTATAGAGCAAAGCAATACACAAGAAGGGCCGCCTGTTTTCCTGAGTTCTCACTTTAAAAGAACAGATTGGAAATATTATTAAAGAATATATTAATTAAATTATAACTTAATGTAAAATGACCTAATTAGGGGTTTTATATTACATATATATATGTATATATATATATATATATATATATATGTGTGTGTGTGTGTGTGTGTGTGAAAACTCTTTCACTGGAAGAAAAATGCAATACCACATGTGAATAAATAGAAGATTTAATAAAATAAATAAATAAATATTCAAAAATCAAGAGTGAAAGCGTACATTAAAACAATACTTCTTCAGAGGCAGTAATTGGTTAAATTATATGCACATTTCACCCAAACCAAACGAGACCAAAGAAACATGAAAGCAAGATAAATTTAATGCAGAAATTAAACGGATGGTAAAAATAAAATACAATAAATATTTGTTATTTTCCATGAAAAAATAAAAATAAATAAATAAATAAGTAAAATAAAAACAAATCATTTAAAAATTAAGCAAATTATTCTCGGAAGAATGTTACCGTAAGAAGTTTAAATTGCTTAGTATTTGAAAGCAGAAGATGAAGTAATATTTACAATTCGAATAGGGTGGGAAAAAACTATTTAATCAACATAAAATTTAAAAAATAATTATTTATATTTTATAACTAATCAGCCAAAATACTAAAAATAGAGTTTTATCAATAAAGTTTTTATTTAAATTTAATTAATAATAATATTAAAGTCCTGAAAAATATAAACTTCATGGAAGGTGGAACGAAATGTTGATGCTCACAGAATAAGTAACACAAAATGGTTTCATCTATGTGTGAAATGATAAAGAATTCCTCGCAATAAAAAAAAAAAATAATAATAATAATTACTATTATTATTTTTAATATATAAGGATTTTATATTTTAAATGATATTTAATTCATTGAAATTAAGTAAGTTATTTTGTTAATATATATATATCACTTTCCATTCAACATCATCTAAAGCTAGTATAAATGATTTGCTGATAATAAACGAGGAATTACGTTGTGGTAAGTTTGTTGTGAATAAATTTAACTCTGCTTAATTAATAAAGACAATTAAATTAATTTTTTTTTCACTTAAAAACTCTGCGCTCACAAAAAAAAAAAAAAAACAATAATAAATAAATAAATAAATAAAAGAAAGAAAGAAAGAAAAGAAAAGAAAAGAAAAGAAAAAGAAAATTGAGCCCTGATACCAATTTTGCTGTTTCATATGTAAAATGACCTCCTGAACCCGAATATGACTCCCATTTTGCCCAGTCACCCACCGTTTTCTAGAAATATCACCCCCTCTCTCAATTTCTTTCCCTGTTCGATACTTTTATGACCATGAATTTGATTTGAAGAAGGAAAAAAAATTAATTTAACACTTAAACAAAAAAAAAAAAATCTAATGTTTAATAAATAACATTAATAATAGATTAAAAAATATATAAGAAATGTAATGCATAATTTCAGTGACAATTTAGAATTCTCCAAATCTGTAGCCCCTCAGATTATATTTAACAGTTAAAATAATCCTCCCCCCCCCAAAAAAAAAAAATCAAATTTATATCCATAAAATTATCAAAAAGTGATTAAAAATTGGAGACCGTCCCTAAAAACGGTGGGTGAAATTCTAAAATGGACGCCCTATTCGGATTCAGGAAGTCATTTTGCATAAGAATTCGCAAAAATTGTGTTGGGGGGCAATTTTCATGCAAAGTAGTGGAATTACTGCAATTCTCAGGTTAATTAATTCAAAAATTACCTAAATCTTGATGGTTAATCTGAATTTCGGTGGCATATAATCCTTTGTTACTGTTTATTTTTCTACGTTTTGAATTATAATTTCTTAATCTAATTTGTAATATACATACACGTGTTCCCTAAGTCTGTAGTCGTTTTAAAAAAATCATAAAAATTGAAGGAATTTGCACAATTGACTGTGGTTTGTGAAAAAATTATTCTCGTAAAGTTTTTTTTTTTTTTTTTTTGTAAAGACAAAACAATAATTAAAATCTTTGTCGATAGAGGGTGCTTACATGACCAAAAATCACACATTTCCGTGAAAAACTATCTTTATTTGCATACAAATGTTTACAGGCATATAAATTCTATTCTATGTGTCCGCCATCACTTCAAATTACAGTTTGGAAACGAGTTACAGCTTCAGTCGGCAGTTCTTACCTGGGGTAAAACATTTTCATCGATAACGCTTTATCCATCAAGTGAGCATCGTAATTAAAACTTTGTAAAATCGTGCAATTTACAGAAGACTCTGATTTGTATATTTTTCATTACGTCTCTGTGCAACGCCCTCTATCGATGAAAAATTTAACTTTTTTTTTTTTTTTCGTTACAAAAATAAATAAATAAATAAATAAATAATAATAATAATAATAAAATAAATAAATAAATAAAAACTTCACGAGAATAATGTTTTCGCAAATCGCATTCAGTTCTACCAATTTCTTTAATTTTTATGAATTTTTAAAATGTCTACAGGCTTATGGGACACCCGGTAAATCTATTGTTTTTTAAAACCTTTTTTTAATGTATTAACTACAACTTTAATTTAAGTTTAATTCACTGTCTGTACAGATATTTATATACATGTACATGTATTTCGGTTAAACTGTTTATTCACGAAAATACTTAACGCAAGAATGTGTTATCAACCCATTTTTTTAAAAAGAAATACCAGCTTCAAAAACATTTTTTATAAAATGACTAATGTCTTTATTTTAGATAACAGAAACATTTTGCATGCGTAATTTTGTAAAATAAAAGATATATTTCAAGATACTAAGGGTCAAAGCACGCATTCAAATGGCATTGAGAAATATTTGCATTTATATTAGTTCATATTCTTGCAAAATCATTTAGAATTTCCAACTACTCAAAATTGTGAAATTTATTTACGTGTTTAAAATATTATTTACATAATTCAAATTACTGACATATCTAGAATTCTTGATAACTATTAAACTATGGTACTTAAATTTACTTTTGTCGTAACTAAACAATTTATTATTATTATTATTATTTTCCCAATGGACTTGCGACTAAGCATTGGCCGAGGGATCGCCGGATTAATGGGTATAAAGGAGCACCCAATCGGGCGCCGTGCTCGAAGCTCACATGCTCGAAGCTCACAGTAGTCAAATCGTGTTTGAAGCTCACATTCACCAATATCTCGTGTTCCAAGCGCACAAATATATTCACCCCTTTCCCCAACGCATCAACTTGACAGGTGGGATTAGATTAGACCGTGGCCGTAGCGCACGTAACTCGTATCTCAAATAGAGCAGGCGCACGTGACGTCACTGCGATAAACATTGACAGATGATTCCGCACGTGCTTTAGAATGTAGTCAAAAGTGGGATAAATAGATAAATATATATGGAGGCTTTTAATTGAAAAATCTGTATTAAAATGCTTTTAATGCACAGGAAGGAGATTTTTCAGATTTTCTGCTGATTTAAGCTTTTTTGTACATTTAGCTTTTCAGCTTTTTTTTTTTTTTTTTTTTTTTTTTTTCAGCATTTTTTATATTTCTGGTGTGTATTTGTTCTTTCTTTATACATTGAAGATTAAAATAAATATTTATTACTCTAATATAATGGATTTTGTCATTGAAATTCTAGTTGTCTTGCCTTTGCATACAGTTACAGTTATTTTATATTTCTGCAAATCTCATCCCTGAATATAAAAATATTTTTTTCTATGGGAGATTATAAAGAAAAAATAATTAAAGATTATTTAATATAAAAATATAATTAAAAATGATTGCTTTTATTAAAAATCAAAATGTTTAATAATAAAATTAATTTGTTCAATAGAACTATTTGAGCTTTTAATTAAAAAATCTATTTCTAAATATTTTCATTAAAGATTAAAAAAAAAATAAATAAATAAATAAAAATAAAAATAAATAAAAATAAAAAATCTAGAAACATAATTTAACTAATATATATATTTAATAACTAAATTAAATTAATTGAGATTGTTTAGTATTATTGTTTCGGCTTTTAATAGAAAAATCTTTACTAAAAATTTTTTTATATTATTAAATATTTATTTTCTATGAACGATAATAATAATAATAATAATAATAAAAGCTAGTTAAAAAATCATCCAATAAAATATTCTAATTAAAAAATAACAATTTATTTTACAATTAATTGAAATTAATACTATTTTTTGAACTTTTAATTAAAAGGCCCATTTCAGTAGCCGAGCGGTTCTGCTCTCCAAGCTGATAGATTAGTGTTAGTGTTGATGTCTGGGAATAGGGCCGATTGTCTACCCTAGGGTCCTAGGCCCGAGGGGGAGTGCCTTCCATGGCGGACTTTCTAAGGGGTCCTAGCCCATATTTACGCAAGTTTATGAGAAAACCACGTAAAACCCCGAACGACTAAGCCGACGAGCACGGACCTGGGATCGAACCTGGCATCTCAGGTCTACCAGCTTTGAGCACAGAACCGCTCGTGGGCCTTGATAAATTGGAATTGCCGGGTTCCCGCTTTTCAACCTAGAAATTCGGAATTTTCCATGGTTTTCTCTGAAAAACGCGTATATACAGGACAGGGCTTCTTAGAAAGAACTCTCATGAAAGGCATTTCAGCCAGGCTTAGGACCTGCATGTTGTCAGTGTGTTTTAATGCTTAAACCACAACCACCAAAATATTTTTAACTCAAAAATACTTTTTTTTAAGCATATAAATGATTATATACAAAAAATAATATTAATTAAAAAATCGTTTAAGATTACATTCTAATTAAACATAATTTAATTATTAATGATATAAATTTGAAATAATTAAATTAATTGAGATTGCTTAATACTGTTGTTTGGGCTTTAAAAGGAAAAACCTAATTCAAAATGCTAAACATAAAAATATTTTTTTCTATAATTGATCATAGAAAGTAAGTAAGTAACTAAATTATTTTACTTAAAAAAACTTTAAAAGAAAGAGTAAATTAATTATCTAATAGCTAAATGAATTATCAAAAATATAAATTTTAATAATTATATTAGCTATGATTCCTTAGTACAATTTTTTCTGCTTTCAAAAGAAAAATTATCTGAAAACACTTTTAATATTAAAATATTTTATTTTCTGTGAATAAATATGGAAAAAAAAAAAAAGATAGTTAAGGATCTAATTAAAATTATTTTATTTAAAATATTCTAATAGAAAGAGTAAATTCATTAATTAATTATCTAAAAACTAAACGTATTATAAATAATAATAGTAATCAAATTAGCTTAGATTGCTTGATACAATTTTTTCTGCTTTCAATAGAAAAATTTATTTTAAAATACTTTTAATATTAAAATATTATAATTAAGTTAGTTGTAATCGCTGAATAAAATTATTTGAACTTTTAATTACTAAGCCGAGAAGTTCTGTTCTCCAAACTGGTAGACAGGAAGTGCCGGGTTTAATTCGAGGTCATGGTTGTCGACCCTCATGTTCTCAGTCGGCTTTAACACCTAAACTACCATCACGAAATTATTATTAATATAAAAAGTCATTTTAATCAATGATTATATATAAAAAAAATATTAATATATCATAACTAAAAACTAATTTAATTATCAAAAATATTTTTTTAATAATTAATTTAGATTACTCAATATCATTTTTTGGGCTTTTAATAGAAAAGCTATTTCAATATACTTTGTAATATAAAAATATATCTTTTGTCATGATTACAGAACAAAGAAATAATTAAAATTATATTATTTAAATAATCTAAAATGAAATTTTACATTAAAATATACACAATTTTACTAATCGGTGTGCCACTCACACTATTTTAGACTAAAATTTGATAACAATGTATGTTTTCATTAACATTGACTGCCAAATTTATACTCCAATCATAACTTTTGAACTATAACTTACAAATATTTTACCAGAAATCGATTTATCAATATGTTGATAATTTAGGTGGGGGTGTTATTATTATTATTTTACTTTATTTATTTATTTATTTATTATTTTTTTTTTTTTGCAGACTGTACCTTCGTATTGTAAGTTCCGATTTCTAGTTAAAAAATACTTACAACAATTAACTTTGATAACAAAGACATTCCACAAATTATGTGTAGTCTTATATATAATCTGTGAATTTTATATAAAACATATATAGTACTTAAGATTGACTTATTAAATAAAACTGCGTTAAATAAATACACGAACAATCATTTCGGGCCATTATTCCTGATATATATTTTTTATCCACCCCCGAAAATATTTATGTAAATAAGCAGAAAATAAATTTATTTAATAATTTAATTCCTAGTTCCTACCTTAGTTCAAAAAATAACTCATAAACTGAATTGAGCTTCAAAAACCATCTTCCTCGACCTCCCCCTCCCTCCCCCCTCTGCTCTACGGAAAAAGGGATTAGTCTCATCCCACCTGTCAAGTTGATGCGTTGGGGAAAGGGGTGAATATATTTGTGCGCTTGGAACACGAGATATTGGTATATGTGAGCTTCAAACACGATTTTCCTACTGTGAGCTTGGAGCACGTGCGCTTGGAGCACGACACCCCCAATCGGCGGCCGTCGCTACCCCTAACAAAGACAACACATACATGCCTTGTACGGAATTCGAACCAGCGACCTACCATGTGGGAATCAGGGATGCTGACTGCCACACCGTATGCACGGTTGCTAAACAATTTATTTAAACTATTTTGGAAGAAGAAAACACTAATTATATATATTTAGTTATATAATATTTAATTATATATTTTAACTAATAATTTTCATGTTAGATAGGAAATTAATAATTTTGCGTCTCGAGTAAATATGCACAAAATCATCTTAAAAAATAATTAAGTTATTTCACAAAAAGTACTATTGTATATAATTTTACGACCTTTTCAATTTAATAAATATGTAGTAATAAGTTGTAATAATGATAATAATAATAACAATAATAAAACCTAATATATATATATATATATACTAGCAGGCTATGCCCGCTTCGCTGGTCACTATTTTTAAATGAATCATTATAATTAGTGAATTCTCAAAATTGCATTAATTTTTATCATGTGAAAAAGAAAAAAAAAAAAAACTCTGATCGGAAAAAATGTCGCACCGGGTCCCCACTGCCTTCGGCAGCGTAGACCCGTGCGTGATGCGCACGCGCGAATGCATATATATGAGCGCCCTAATAATTTTACAAATTCGAAAATATCCGCAATCGATTTGTAAGTATCAAAAACCTCTATGCACCAGTTTTGAACGATCTATCTCTATCTTAATTTTTTTGCCCTACCGCTTCCTCCCCCTTCCCGCCCCTCCCAATAATTTTAAAAATTCAAAAATATCCGCAATCGATTTGTAGGTATCGAAAACCTCGATGTACCAATTTTGAATGATCTAACTCTATTTTTTTTGCCCCTCTGTCCCCCCCCCTTCCCGTCCCTTCTAATAACTTTACACTTTCGAAAATATCCCCATTCGATTTGCAGGCCTCTAAAACCTATCTGTACCAATTTTGAACGGCCTAACTGTATTTCTATTTGTTTTTGCCCATAGCCCCCCCTTACCGCCCCTCCTAATAATTTTACAAAATCGAAAATATCCGCAATCGATTTGTAAGTATCGAAAACCTCTATATACCAATTTTGAACGATCTAACTGTGTTCTTATTTTTTTGCCCCCCCTCTCCCCTCCCCTCTTCTCGCCCCTCCTAATAACTTTACACTTTCGAAAATTTCCCCATTCCAGTTGCAGGCCTCTAAGACCTGTTTGTATCAATGTTGAACGGCCTAACTGTATTTCTATTTGTTTTTGCCCATAGCCCCCTTACCGCCCCACCCCCTTCCCACCACTCCTAATAATTTTACAAATTCAAAAATATCCGCAATCGATTTGCAAGTATCGAAAACCACTACGTACCAATTTTGAACGATCTGTCACTATTTTTATTTTCTTGCCCCCCCCCTCCCCTCCCCCTTCTTGCCCCTCCTAATAACTATACACAATCGAAAATATCCCCATTCGACTTGCAGGCCTCTTAAACCTATCTGTACCAATTTTGAACAGCCTAACTGTATTTCTATTTGTTTTTGTCCCATAGCCCCCTTTACCGCCCCACCCCCCCTACCCGCCCCTCCTAATAATTTTACAAATTCAAAATCATCCGCAATCGATTTGCAAGTATCGAAAACCTCTACGTACCAATTTTGAACGATCTGACACTATTTTTATTTTTTTGCCCCCCCTCCCCTCCCCCCTTCTTGCCCCTCCTAATAACTTTACACAATCGAAAATATCCCCATTCGACTTGCAGGCCTCTTAAACCTATCTGTACCAATTTTGAACGGCCTAACTGTATTTCTATTTGTTTTTGCCCCATAGCCCCCCCTTACCGCGCCACCCCCCTACCCGCCCCTCCTAATAATTTTACAAATTCAAAAATATCCGCAATCGATTTGCAAGTATCGAAAACCTCTACGTACCAATTTTGAACGATCTGACACTATTTTTATTTTTTTGCCCCCCCTCCCCTCCCCCTTCTTGCCCCTCCTAATAACTTTACACAATCGAAAATATCCCCATTCGACTTGCAGGCCTCTTAAACCTATCTGTACCAATTTTGAACGGCCTAACTGTATTTCTATTTGTTTTTGCCCCATAGCCCCCCCTTATTGCCCCACCCCCCTACCCGCCCCTCCTAATAATTTTACAAATTCAAAAATATCCGCAATCGATTTGTAAGTATCAAAAACCTCTACATACCAATTTTGAACGATCTGACACTATTTTTATTTTTTTGCCCCCCCCTCCCCTCCCCCCTTCTTGCCCCTCCTAATAACTTAACTTTACACAATCAAAAATATCCCCATTCGACTTGCAGGCCTTTAAAACCTATCTGTACCAATTTTGAACGCCCTAACTGTATTTCTATTTGTTTTTGCCCCTTAGCCCCCCTCCCCCCCCTGCTGCCCCACCTGGGGGCTGAATTTCTAAAATTCCAGAAATTGGTTTTTAGATAGTTGCATTAGCTATATTTTAGAGCAAAAATTTCACGTATATCTATTTTTTTTTTGTTTGAGATATATAGGATTATGCGAAATCACGTTTTACGCATGTGAAATCACGTTTTGCCCCCCCCCGCCCCCCTTGGGGACCGAATTTCAAAAATTCCAGAAACCGATTTTTAGACATTTGTATTAGCTATATTTAAAAGCAAAAATTTTACGGATATCTGTTTTTTTTGTTTGAGATATGAAGGATTTTGTGAAATTACGTTTTGCCCCCCCTCCCCCCCTTGGGGGGCGAATTTTGTAAAATCGCTTGCGGCGTTGTCTTTCTCGGGTCGTAAGCATTAATCGTGCCAAATTTGGTCCCGCTCGGTGAAACGGCCTAGGATTCTATAGCGGACAGACACACACACACACACAGACTCTGCTCTTTTATATATATAGATATATATATATATTATTATTATTATTTTCTTTATTATAGCTTTTAAAACATTATGTATTTTGAAACATTGAAAGTGCCTGAACACATGATTTTTTAACTTTCCTCAATACAACGAAGAAACTCTTTTAAGTTCTTAATCATATTTACAAAAAATGTTTCAAGAAATGTAAAATATATCACAAATGTACATTTTTCTATTCAATTCTTTTTCCTTTTATTTTATTTAAGGAGCGTCCTAGATATGAATGAGACTATTACTTTCGTTGCGCATGTGTTAATTTGAAAATACATGTAAATTCTACACATTGCCATGGAAACTGTAACTTAATAGGTTATATATATATAAAAGAGTTTGAGTCTAATGTTAGAAACGATTGTATAATGGCACCTCATTTAACGAAAGTTATTAAATACGAAATTATTCATTTTTATAAATGTGAGGCTAAATGCAAGAAAATTATTGACTTTAAACATTTAAAAACTAGTCAAATATCTAAAGCAACAATTTATCGAGTGTTAAAACAATTTGATGAACACGGGCATGTTTATACCAATCAAAATTTTGAAAAAGGAGTACAAAAAGGAACTAAAAGGTTATGAAAATGGCTAAACGGAAATTTATTGCAACTCCTTCATTTCTGTTTGTCATTTCTATCCGTCAAGCTACTCGAAAATTGAATATATCTAAGCATAGCCTCCTAAACTAGATGCCTGTCGCGTTGCTCTTAAACTTGGCAACAGTTGAAGCGGTAGACAGCGCCACCTGGGACAGATTGCGCGACTATTTTATTCAACAGCCACCAATAATTTTTTAAAGTGGGATTTGATATAGAGAAAAGGCGAATAGAATCAAAGAAACGTCGATTGTATATATCATATACCCACTTCTTAAAATTATTGGTGACAATTGAATAAAAAAGTCACGGAATCTGTACCAGGTGGCGCTGTATGCCGCTTCAACTTTTGCCAAGTTTCCGAGCAACGCGACAGGCATCTAGTTTAGGAGGCTATGATCTAAGTAAATTATTTACCGAACTAAGAAAGGTCTGGGATTACGATTTTATATGTAAATTTTAAATTATCACTTTTAGGTTAATTATTAAAAATCAAACAGTTCACTCAACTTTATCGTTCAGTTGACAAATACAATTCCAAAAATAAATTAATCGTTCAGTTATTTAATACGATTCCAAAATTAACTGTGAATTTAACTGTATACAGCCACATGTTTGTTTAGTGATCAAGCTACTTATACCAGTTTTTCATGTGTAATGTATGTTAAACTTTAGTTTTATTAATTATTACTATTATTTGATTTAACCATTATTATTAGTATTTCAATTAATATTTTTAAAATTGCTGCTTGAATTTAAATAAGTTTGATTCTCATTTGGTTTTTCACATATTATTCTTTCAGTTTAAACTTTTTCTTTCTTTATTTTTTTTATTTTTCTTTATTATTTTATTTTTTGGTGCTATTGGGTATAGCTTGTTGTAAATGCTCAGCAATTTGCATACAACAAGACAGAAATAACACCTATTTTATATGCAACATTCATTCTATACCCTTGAAAACGTAATGAATTTGTATGTTTCAATTTAAGATTGCTTGATATTCGTAATCTTTTTTTTTTTTTTTTTTTTTTTTGTATTTTTTCTGTTTCATCTTATTCAATGTTTCTTGTTTTCATCTATTCAATGTTTGAAAATGTTTTCAATATATATATATATATATATATATATATATATATATAAAATCTTCAAAATATAAAAATGGGCAAGAACTTCAAGCAAAGAAAAATTTAATTAAAATTTATAAGAAATTGATTCAATCTGGACAAGAAAGGAAACTCAACATAGATGATGAGATATATTTTATGTTTCACGAAACTCTTGTAGTCACTCTAAATATTATCATGGTACGAGCCCTAATTTTGTCGCTATGCAGTTGAAGACAAAAACTAAGGTAAAATTCCCAAGAGAAGTAATAGTGTGTCATTCCATAAACAAAAGCGGTATTCTTCCAACTATTCCCCCCCCCCCGTCTTCAGGGAAGAGGAAATGGTTCTATTTATTTAAATTAGTGAATAAAAAAGCATCATCAAAAGGAAGATATTTTGTTTTGGTCGAACCTGGTTATCAGCCATTATACGAAAAATATTGTTCTTTATTTGAAAATGGAGAAAATTGAATTATTGTCTAAATTGGAGAATGCCCTTAACGTGCCCCAAACGAAGAGTACTGAAACATTTTGGGATATTATTAAAAGGAAGTACTCTAATGTAAAAAAGGTGACTCTAAATTTGTCTAAATTTATCTTAAGTTATTGAATTCAATTTCTAAAGAAATGGTAGAAGCATGCATGCGGGGAGCTAAAAGATATCTACGTAAACTAGGCTTAAAAGGAACTTACACAGCTATTTATATGTGGACAATGAAAAAGAACTTACTGAATAATATTCTGATATAAATTTAACTTTAATTTGATTTGTAGCTTTAATATTAATAACTATCAAAGTTATCTCAATCTTATCTGGCATGCTCCTTACACAAGAAGAAAGTATTAAAGTTGTGAAAATTTTTTATTTCTTTTTGAAACTTGTAATTGAAGTCGGACAAATGGTTCATGTATAGGCACATTGAAAAAGTATTCAAATACATTACGTCTACGGGTGAATTTTCTAATTAGAACAGTTTATATATTTAGGCTGTACTAAATAAAATAAAACTGGCATACATTCTTTATATACACAAAAACAAGTTTCACATAAGATATAATATGAAAAATATTTATCCTTCGTTTATAGACTACACAAAATAAATAAATAAATAAAATAACCATATATTCTAGTACTTTGTTTGGAAATGGATTGAAATAAATTTTAAGTTGTCATGCCACCTTTTTTTTTTTTTTTTTTTTCTTCTTCTTTTTTGGTGTGTGTGTGTGTGTGTGTGCTGTGCTAAGATTAAAAGAATTGTGTGCGAGATACAAAATTTATAAATAATGTCATGGTTAGAGCCTGATTACCCAAAAGTTTCGAGAAGCAAGAGCTTCCTCTTTCCAATTTAAGTGGGCCCGCAAAATAATTCAAACTCTTAGTTTTTTATATTGTCACTTAAAGTTGACTGTTTTCTTTAACTGTCGTGGTATTGTGTATTATGAATTCTTACTGACTGGTCAGACAGTCAATTAAGATCATTATTTGGTTGTTTTACGCCGTTTGCGGTAAGCAATTCACCGAAAACGACCTGAAATGTGGCGGGAAAATGCATAGGTTTTGTACCATGATAATGCAGCTTCTCCCACTGCAGTTATTATTCGCTAATTTTAACCAATTATTCAACAAATACCTTCCCACAATCCCCGTATTCTTCTGGTAACCTGGTCTCCTGGTACGCCTTCACCGTGTAACATTTTCTTATTTCCACAGTTGAAATTTCTTCCTAGTGATCATCGTTTTCAGTCCATTAATTCGACAAAAGAAAATTCGCTATGAACTCTGATTAGCATTCACAAAAACAAATGTAGAGCAAGTTTTGATGAATGGAAAAAACGTTTGCAGAAGTGCATTGAAGTCAGAAGAGAGCACTTTAACACAGTTGACATAAAATTTGACTAATAAATTGATAACTTTCGCTTTATGCCTCCATTCCGAGTACTTTCTGATCAAAGTATTGTAACCAATTGTTTATTTAATTGTTAAATTATAGTATTTAATTGCATTCTGTTTTACCATTTTCTAAGTGTCATAATTGTTTAATTACTCTTCATTTCAGAAAATTAAAAAGGTAAAATTAATATAAATGTCGAGGAAAAATACAATTTCTGATTCCAATAGAAACTTTTATTTATAAATTATGACTCTTAAAAAGTAATAACTAACACCTATAGCGAGAGTATTTTATTAAATTTACCCATTCGTTCTTTCAATTAAAACAGAAAGAAAAGAAACCGCACAAAAATATACACACGTTTCGCAGACATATACTCTTATCTTTCAAATTGAATAATTGACGTCTATTCAGCCGTACAGTGGTATATATGCAATGTCAAAGAAGTATTCGTGACTTCAAATGCATAAATGTTTTAATAAAGCCCTTTCCTTTCTAAGGCATTAGTATCGTTTGAAGAACACAATGCCCTAAAGGATGATTTTTTAAACACTTTCATCGAGAATCATAAAATTTTATTGCGTTCATAATTTACAGTGCGAGAAGTGACACAGGTAAAAGATATAATATACTATGGCAAGATTTTTCATCGATATCATTCTAAATAACAGCGTCACCTACAGGTTCAAGAGCTACATGAGTTTCGAAGACTAAGGGAAAAGAAGCGTATTTCCTCTCTCTCTCTCTCTCTCTTTTTTTCTTCCTGTTTCTTTCTTTCCTTTTTTTTTTTTATTTTTTTTTATTTTTGATATAATAAATATATATATATATTTTTAATTGAACGTTTGCAGCATATAAAAGAGCAACATTTAAACAATTTACAAAATTTTCATTAAAATTTTTTTGAAAATAAGTATTGAATATTCTGATGTGTATTTCAAAATTTTTACTTAAAGAAATTGTTTATTTTCTATAATGGTGGACTGACGGAAACGTTAGGAATCCATTTCTACATTAAAATACACACAGAAAAAGAATTTGAACCCGATTTTTGCTTTAAATCAAATTTTTGTTAGGGGGGGGGGGAAATAAATAAATAAACAGTTTTATTACGACAGCGCAGGATAATTGTTGACAAATTTACAAAATTCCTTTGTATTTACTTGTATTAACAAACATTTTTATTTAACTTTACAATAATTTTTGTACATTTGTAATTGAAGAGTAATTATACATACATACATACATATATATATATATATATTGAAAACCTTTTCAAACATTGAATAGATGAAAACAAGAAACATTGAAAAAGATAAAACAGAAAAATTCAAAAAGAGATTGCGACTATCAAACATCCATAAATGGAAACATGCAAATTCATTACGTTTTCAAGGGAGCAGAATGAATGTTGCATGTAAAGTAGGTGTTATTTCTGTCTTGTTGTATGCAAATTGCTAAATATTTACAACAAGCTACCCCCAATAACACCACCAAAAAAGAGAAAATTAAAACTGAAAAGTTATGAAAACCTTATTAAAATCAAATATATATATATATATATATATATATATATATAATCCCTTTTATTTATTTATTTTTTGTTATATTTGCAAAACAAATCTTAGACTTGTGAGGTTGAGACTGTAGAAGGTCACCACAGTTGATTTTAAATTAAGCTGGATCCAGCAAAGTATTAAGTTGGGATGGTTAAATCGCTTTGACGCCAGTGACTCAGCGAAAGTTTAGGTCGGATTAGTTTTGTGTCGGCATGGTGCTGCAACGAAGGAATTAAGTTGTGAGGGGTAGATGAATTGGAAGCGATTTTAAAAGTTGGATTGAAATGAAGAGAAAGGAAGTTGGTAGAAGGTAGTATAAGATGGAGATGGTTTTCGTAAAAGGTGTGGTGTAGATTGTGGAGATTCTTAATTTGGCGAATGGTGGAGTAGTAGAGTTTTCTCCAAGGTCTGTCTACGCTAAAGTTTTAGACTTAGCGCTCGGATGAAGTTATATTTCGTTAGCGGAGATTTAGTGGTGTTAAGATTAAGTAGTTTGATGAGTGTTGGTGTGTGTTACTGCTAGCATTCGTGAATGTAAAGTTGGATCAGCCGGGAATCAGCTGATTCACAGTGAAGACACAGTGGTGGAATAAAAGAGTGAACCCGTCTCTACACCTTCTACTGTTTGCTGGGGTGAGATATTTCAAATTATCTAATTTAATTCTTATACATATATTTGATAAATAATTTAAATACGCTGACTGAGCTATCGCTATTGCCAGATCGCCTTCCCATTAATCTGTTCAAATAAAAGTCTTATTTATAATTTATATTCAAGTCTCGTGCTCTTCACTTATCCATTTAGTTATCTAATTAATTAATTAAGATGGAGTTTGCGGCAACGCAAACCTCACAGACTAAAATTATTTTGTTAATCTAGGCAAATTTCCATTGGAATACATTTATGCAGAAATATTTCTGCTGTGGCAACTAAACTTTTGTAATTTAACAAAACTTTAATTTGGCTGTATATATTATCATTTCATAAAAAGTTGTATAATATATAACAAAGAGCATCACAGAGACTTTATAAATATTCTCTAATTATAATAAAATACAAAGTGTTTCGCAGTTTCGCTCTTATATAAAGACACATTTCTCTTCCTTTAAAACTCAAAAGCCTAAAACAGGATGCGAAGTAAATATGTCCCACAGCGGTTCATTTGCCAGGATTTACAAAACATGCAAAACATCCTAGACAAAATACAATTTTAAGCATTTACTATTCTTCCTTCCACTATAGTACATAGTCGCTATAGAAAGAAAAACCCAACCTTTCACCGTCATCTGTCAGGATGCAAAAATCGAAAGTTGCAAAGGAAACTTCCAACGTTCCTTGTTAAGAAAATTCTGAAAAATAAGACTTTGAAAAATGTAGAAATTTTTTAAAGTTGATCTCAAAAGACTGTCTGCAGTAATCAAGAATTTGTTTTGCAAAAATGCAGGTGAAATGTTTTTGGTTTGAAATCTGAAGGAATATTCTCTTCGCTTTAGGGAAATGGCGAAAGAAAAGCTTCCACACACACAGTAAATATAAAGACTCAAACTAATTTAAAACATTTTTCATCAAAATAAGTGTTAGAAATTTCGTACTTATTTTCTTTGACAACTTTTGCTCATTTTGTAGTATACTTAAGTATTTTTTAAAGATTTCGTGAAAGATAACACTTCAAATGCAAAAACTTTAAACTGTCACAAATTCTGAAAAAAAAGAAAAAAAAAAAAAAAAAAAAAAAGTCAAACTTTGAAATATTAAACTACTTTGTTATATTGTTCTCAGAAAGGTTAGAAAAGAGTTTTAATTGCGTATTCAAACATTTTTTGTTTTAAAAATTATATTTTTAATATCTAAAATAAGTAAATAAATAAAATTATAATTGTTTTAAAATAATATTTAAATATTAGATGATTTTTGTGAGCATTCAATATACGTTTACTGTAAGTCTATTTGATTTTTTACAGTTCAAATCAGTGGTAGTCAACTGGGTCCAGTCAAATAAGTCACCAAAGAAACATACACAGGCCAAACAAAGTAACAAGATTTCTTAAATCGATTTAATTATTAAGTTTAATAATAGTACTAACTTTAATTTATTAGACAACAATACCTGTTGAAAATTAAAATAGGTCCTATTTCAATTTAATAGGTCCTATTTCAATCTAATTACATGGGCCGTCTCCGTGTAATTAGATTCTGAAGAAAAGAAGGTAGACTCTAGGATAATATTTTAAGGTGAAAAAAGATAACTACGTAATGAAATGAACCTATTAATTTTGAGTTGAGCAAAAGAATTTCGGAACAAAACAGAACAAGACTGAATTTTAGCTTAAAAGCTTAAAATGCTATAAGACGTTTTCAAGTGCTATCCTCATAGCATTCAGCAAAGAATTGTAGGTTTTCTGTAAGTGATATGCATTTTAGCAAAATATCAATTGATAGCACGAACCTATAATAAAAAAAGAACCCTGAAATGAATTAAATGAAATAATGACAAATTATTTTCCAGAAAAATAAAAACAGAAAACTTTCCAGAAAAATAAAAACGCATTATGAACCTTAAAAAATAATGAAACCATAACCTAAACATTCAAGAAAAAATTACCTTGAAATGAAAGAGAGGTAATTTAGACATAATTTATCCTGATGCATTGAAACACCAACCAGTAAAAATAAAATCAAAACACGAGCCATAAAAACTGAATTCAAAACTCGAGCAAAACCGAGAATTAACTGGATATAATGGCATTTTAGAAGTTGAGTTGTATCATTCCCTGATAACTTATTTAATAACCAATTTTCAACCAGTTAAATTTTAATCTAACCTTAGTTTTAATTTTTTTTTTTTTTTTTTGAGATTATATATATATATATATATATGTGTGTGTGTGTGTGTGTTATTATTATTATATTTAACCCAGGAACCCACTGTAACCCCTAATATAATTATAATTTAACCCTTGAATGCCAAGTGTTGCCTGTCGACAACATACCCAATTTTGTTTTCTAAAGTATAATTAGAATAACATTGAAGCACTAAAGACTCTCATGTTTGCCAATTGATAACAAATTGCTTTTTAGCTGTAAACCACAGTTAAAATAAAGAGTGATTTTTTAAAGTATTTTTCCCGTGACTTATTTAAGAGAGGAAAGAAGTGAAACATTTTTAAATTAATAGTAAAATAATCAGGCATGTAAGGTTAAATAACAACAACAACAATAATAATAATAATATATATTTCATGCTTCATCCTTTTACTTTCTCTTACCCATAGGTCGAGAAAGTATTGTTTTAGGATCAAATTTTCGAACGTGAGTTTTTGTTATATTTACATGTTCTGAGGACCCTGAATACGAAAATCATGCTTTTAGCAAATGGTCTGTTTTGTGTGTCTGCCTGTCTGTCTGTGTGTCGGTTATCAGCATATCTCAAGAACAAATAGTAGAAGAAATTCCAAACTCGGTATTCTAAATGCGTATCATATAGGGATGCTACACTAAGCTTTTCGTTGAGATGAAGCAAATGGTTCGTGTACAGGGACACTCAAAAGTATTCAAATACATTACGTCTATGGAGGAAATTGCAGGTAAGTAGAGTTTAACATCAATAGACTGCCCTAAACCAAATGAAACGAATATATATTTTTTGTAATAGAGATAGTCAACTGGGAAAAAAGTTTTGTGTATGTAGGAGACTCGCCTGGGGAGTAAATTTTCATGATGGTTATCTTTCAA
Source organism: Salticus scenicus (assembly GCA_963930645.1). Lineage (NCBI taxonomy): Eukaryota > Metazoa > Arthropoda > Arachnida > Araneae > Salticidae > Salticus > Salticus scenicus. The sequence goes on along the minus strand of OZ005656.1, from coordinate 267,055,844 downwards.
AAGAACTTGCCAATACCTTTAAAACGAATGGTTGAACCATCGATCTGCGATAATTTAAAATAAAGTTATCGATTTTTTTCATTAAAAAAAAAAAATTTAAATGTAATATTGAGAACAAACTTAACTCTTCTTTTTAATATTTAGTGTTATACTACTTCTCTAATATGGATATCGTCTGCATTATCATAAAAGATAATTTTTTTAAATAATAATTTTAATAAATTATTAAAAAAAAAAACAGAATTATTTTTTAATAACCGTAAATTCTATATAAATGTAGGTGCATTAATGAAACGGGGGGTTGAGGGGGTGATAACCCCCCTCACACAGAAATAATTATAATATAAAAGTCTTCCGAAGCTTAATTTGAATTATTTAACACAGGTTTACATAACAGTACTCGTTATCTTACCTCTTAATCTGCAACCTGTATTTATAGTATTAAATTTCAGGGTAAGAGAAAGTCGTGTGAGTGACACACCTGATTATTTCTTCTAAAAATATACCTGTTTATTTATTCAATACATTTGGCAGAATTATAATCTTAGAACAACTTTCAACATCTGGCAAAACAGCTTTATGCATTTGCTTTATATTTCTTTATAATGAACACCAGATACAAATAAAAAAAATATATATATTTTTTATATCAAAAATAACCTCTATATTTTTATTCCAAAACAAATAATTATTATGAAATGTTTTATTTTGATTTATTATATATGAGAAATAAACTAAATGCATCGCCGCCAACTTGTATGTTTTTTTTTTTTTTTTTTTTTTTTGTCGGACCACAAGTTTTTAATAGAATCTTTTATATATTTTGTTCAGGTTTTAAAAATTAAATTCACTTTTTTGCAAATTAAATTATTACTTTTACCAATTAAATTCACCGTATTGCAGGCGAAATTCACCCCTTTTCAAATGACATTCACTCTTTTGGAAATGAAATTCACCTTACTGCAAATTAAATCAAACTTATTCTTTTCCGAATGAAATTCACCATTTTGCAAATTATATTCATTCTTTTCAAATGAAATTAATTCTTTTGCATAACAAACACTTTTACACTATATTTCTAATATAGATATTGAAATATTTTAATATGAGTTGAACAATTACCCAAATTGGGTTGTAAGATATTCGGATACGGCAATGTTTTAAATTGAAAAGTTCTATTTATGACCCAAAACGAGACAAAAATATATCCACTTTGGGTTTACAAAATAACCCAAACTGAAATTTGGAGCATATCTAAAATGGATATAATTTTTTTCCGAAATGGGCATAACTAGAGCTCCAATTTTGTTTCTGTAATAAGCCCTATATAAAATCTTTTTTTTTTTTTTTTTTTTTTTTTTTTTTTTATCATTTACTAGGACAATAAATAGATTTTTTTTTTCTGATTTGTGATATTTCTGTACCTAAATGTCTTATAACCCACTTTGGGTAATTATTTAACTCGTATTAAAATATTTCAATATTCATATTAGAAATACAATATATATGTAAAAGTACTTGATTTGCAAAAGGGTGACTTTCATTTACAAAAGAATTAATAAAATTTGCAATAGGATGAATTTAATTGCAAAAGGACTGATTTAATTTAAAAAAATTATAGCAGTTTTCTATAATTAAATAAGATATATATTTAAAAAAAAAAAAAAAAAAAAAAAAAAAATGGGTGGTGTTAAAAAACTTTGCAACTTGGCACCTATGTAAATGTCTTTTTTAATTACCAGAAAATTACCAATTGTTAAATTGACGACCTTTTTTTAAAAATGTATTTTTTTTAATTTTTAATATTTTATTTTGAAATTGCAAAATGAAAAAAATTCACATATTGAAAATTCGTATTTTGCAGCTTCAAAATAAAATATAAAAAATTAAAAAAAAAATTCTTTTAAAAAAGGTCCGTCAATTTAACAGCTAGGAATTTTCTGAATGGGAAAACAGAATTTAAAAATATGTATTAGTCAATAAGTTATTGGTAAAGAAAAATTTCCCATAGAATAACATTAGCTTCGGCTTCCGCCGGCGGTGAGTGAAGCGGACCTTTAAAAATGAAAATAACACACATCAACAATTTGAAAAAAATTCTTAAATCCCCCCCCCCTTATTTATGTGAGAAACAAGTTTCAAAATACTCTGAGAATACCCTAATATTGACTTTTCTTATGAGGCTTTATTAAATTTGTAGACATAGGTTACATTTTCGTTTAATGCAGCTAAAGATGACTTGCACTGACGGAAATATAAGAAGAGAATTTATTTAATATCGGATTAATGTGTACAAGAAAACTACTTGATACTTGATTAACTGTACAAAAGTACACTATTTTGATTCTCGATATTCTCAAATAATTTTTGCATCATTATGGAGTTTACTTTCAGTGGGTGCCATCCCACATATAGGGCTTTCTGATTATGAAGTAGCTATTGTTGAACTCAGAAGAATGTCTCTGGTATATTTTTCTTCTAAATATAACTCAAAATCTGAGGACAAAAGACTACATAAAATATGAAGTGATGTTTAGGGGTGAATTGCCACACTGAGAAAAAATTATACCGCCTTCATCTAGAACGAACAAGTGGTCATTTTTTAAATCCCTAAACTAGAAATATATATTTCCGATCTATGCGTATGAGGCACGCCGATAAACTGAATAGACGAAATGATCGAGAATTTCTAGTCTATACATTTCTATATGGTGAATTAATATTATGAATTCTTTGTATGACGAGACATTCTCGCTTGCTTTTCTAAAATTGGGTCATTTACCAAGATTATAGTTGCTAAAACTAGCCTCTTGTATTCGCATTTATTTGCAGAGATTTTCAAATAACTTTGACCTCGATAATATAGGCAAATGCTCTAGAAATCTAATAGGGGTTTCTACAATTCGTTTTTAAAGAGGACTAGAATTTATAAGGATGACATGGAACTATTTTTACTAGAGCCACAATTTAGAATCTAGATGACAGTTACAAATTTTTTTCTCGGTGGAGTTCATAAATGAAGATTCTATTTTTTTTAAATAAGTTAATCATCTCTCTCTCTCTCTCACACACATATATATAATTAAAAATAAACTGCATTTTAAAAGGTTAACGTTAAAATTAAAAATCACCATTTTTAAATTGATAAAAGCTTTTAGAGATTATTAACTAACAAATAATGCAATCAATTAAAGTATTTCAGTAGCACCTAAATCGATTAATTGTTTCTAAACTTTTAATCTTTTCTTTTTACTAATGTTCGTTTGGCAACCTGTTTATTTCTACTATCTCCGTAAGTAACGTTTAACATGTGGAATGCTTAAATTACTTATTCCTTGTTTAAATTTTGATTTGTGTTATTAATTTAATTTCCTTCTTTATTTTAATTCAATTTTCTTTATTATTTTTTGTTTTGTTGCAAGATAGAGACTTGAGCTGTATATTGCTGGAATTAGCTATACAGTCTTACGAAATCTTGCAAATGCTGATAGAAATGCAAGTTTCCTGTTCCATCTCTATTTTTCAGCATTTAAAATTCCAATTTTCAATTCATGAATTCCATCCCCCCCCCCTTTTAACGGAACTTTTTGGTGATTTTATCCTTTTTCTTTTTTCTCTCAAATGTTAATTGTTACTAATAATTCAATGTTTTTGCAAATTCTCTCATCGTTAGGCTTATGTGTTATGTTAGTGTCATTTCTCTTCTGCGTAAGTACTTTAATTTGTTTTACTAATCATTGGTACTCAAATTAATTTAATACTGTGACTAATTTTAATCGACTTAAATCTCAATTAAAACTTATTTTATGCTGGTATTTTCATCTATCTTTTGTCTGCTGAGTGAATTTTCAAATTATATATATATATATAAACAACCATTTTGTTTATTTTTAAAATAAAAAGCAATCAGTTAAAATTAAGGTACCACTCCAAAATGTACATAGCATAGCAGTTCTTTAAGACAATAACATCAAATACAATTAATTTATCTTATTTTTCATTGAAATCCTCCGAAGAAGTATGAAGAGGCAAACTTGCGATGTTTGCCACAATCGGCTGTGCCAAAAATTAGCAAACATAGCACAAGTCACAAGATCTGTTTATGATAATTGTTACGCATTTCTTCTCCTAAGCACACTAGAAAAGAATATACATTTTTCTTTTAGGTGTCTTCGCCAATTTTATCTTCCGTTGACGATCTTCTAAAGTAGTGACGAAGGATGATCTACCCATTTTTCCATTCGATGAACGCTAAAGATAAGACAAGTCGTCTGCTTCTGGCTTTGCCACCACCCCTCAAAAATTCCAGGAGTCACAAAATTTTTTGTTTCGTTTCCATGCAGCGATTCTTCCCTTTTCCCATCGTCTATGAGTAATTACCTTCACGTTTCGTTTTCAATTTCTGTTCCAAAGCGCATTTTTGCAATGTTCTGATGGATTCGCATACCTGAACTGGGCAGAGATGGATTGTGGTGTGAAGATAGTTGGCATAGTTTTAAATCTTCTTCAGGTAACTGAAAAAAAAAAAAAAAAAAAAAAAAAAAAAATTACGTATTATTATTACCATTATCATTATTATTAATATTATCATTACATAAGTATAATTAATAACCATTGAAACCCATAGTATACTAAATAACGAGATAAATACCAAGTGATAAATGGTACACTGAGAAAAAAAAAATATACGGCCTTCATCTAGAATGAATAAATGGTCATTTTCTAAATGCTTAAAACCAGAAATATAGATTTCCGAGCTATGCGCATAAGGCACGCGAATAGACGAAATGGTCGAGAATTTCTAATCTACACATTTCTAGTTGGTGAAACAATATTCTAAATATTCTGAATCTTCTGTATTACGAGAAATTCCCGCTTGATTTTCTAGAATGGGTCATAAACCAAGATTATAGCTGTTGAAACCCGCCTCTTGTATTGACATTTATTTGGAGATATTTTCAAATAGGTTTGTCCTCGATAGTATAGGCAAACGCTCAAGAATTCTAATAGAGGTCTCTAGAATTCGATTGCAAAGGGGATTAGAAAATTTTTTATAAGAAATTTATAAGGATGACATGGAACTATTTTTCCTAAAGCCACAATTTAGATTCTAGATATGAGCTATATAATTTTTTCTCAGTGCCTTATAGCTCGGAAATCTACATTTCTAGTTTAGGGATTTAGAAAAGGACCACCTATTCTTTCTAGATGAAAGCGGTATATTTTTTATTCTCAGTGTAAACCTGACAAGGTCCAACATGAGTCATGTGAGTTGAACCCTCTATGCGTTGGTTCTTTTGGTAACAGAGCTTATTTTCAATAAATGTCTATGGCAACGGTTTGGAGATTGTACTTGGCGAAAATCATTACTGCCAATGTTTTTGTTTATTTATGTGGTTTAATAATTTTTTGTTCTAAATAATTTTAGTTTTTATTTTATTCTTTTTTTATTTCGTGTAGTAGTTGAAATTTAACCGAAAAAATATTTAAAAATAGTAGATAAATTATTATTTGTTATTAAATTTAGCTCTTTTAAAAGTTTAACTTTTCTTTATAAACACTCGTGAACTTTGTTGGGAAATGATGAAAAAAATGTATTTTATTTATTTATTATAACGTGAAATATTATTTTTAAAACAATTTATTTCTGTTCTAGAACTCTCGTGTTACCTAATAAAAATGATAATTTGCCGAACTGGAATTTTAAATGCCAAAATAGCGATAAAGGACCAAACATAGCAACCTATTGGTTCATATCGCGTGATTCATGTTGAACCACGGAAAGCTAATCCTTTATCCATTGAATCAGCACTCTAATTTATTTATCTCGTTGATACTAAATATGTTTAAAATATCATATCTCGAAATTCAGTTGTAAAATCAAATCATGTATCAGAAGACATTTATTTAAATTATGTTTATAAATAATATTACAAAACATTAAATTTTAAACGCATGCACAAGTGTTTAAAGTTTATTGTTTGTCGTTTTTTGTTGATAAAGAGCTTAACAGATTTCAAAATAGTTTTTTTTGTATTTGTGGTTTTAAAAACGATTTTAAATATTTTAAAATGTGTTTTAAGTAGTGAAACTTAATATATGTTTCTATACCCGTAACATATATGTAACAAGGTCGGTTGGTGAACCAAAGGTGGCCAGTGTTCCAAAGGTAGCCCATCCCCCTAAAAGAGGTTTATTTAATTTATATTCACAAAATAGTGCTACTGCATTGTAAATCATGTATCTCCAAGGTATGTGATTAAATTTGTGGAGATTAACTTGATCAACCGCCATTGCAAGCAGTGAATTCATTTTAGAGGAGTAATCGTTCTAATTTCCAGGTAAGAAGATACTTTAATCTACATGTGTTTAAGTTTTTGGAACTTTGAGCTGTGATATGTTTCTTGAAAATTTATTTATTTCTCTTTAACCACATTAACTTCATTTCTAATAATTTTTTCAGATTAAAAGTTTAATGCCGTGCAAATGGCGTCCATGATAATGTTCTCAAGGTGGCCCAGATGTCGGAAAACCTTATGAAACGTGAGCCAACTTAGCAAATAAATACGCAAATTAATGTAATAAGTGTAACTGTTGTGACTGTGGTGGCGAGTAGCCGCGTATTGATTGAAGATAATGATGAACTTTTATAAACATTTAATTAACATTTAGCACCATACATTACTTTATATACATATCTACAAATTTTAAAGAACATTTTGAAGTATTTTGATAGTCGATAATATTGTTCATGGAAGTAGTCGAATCGATGTAAATAGAACAGAATAGAATAAGTTTTTATCGATGTTGCCAGATTCCTTTTTGGAAAGTACAAAACTCGGGAGAAATAGAAATAAGTAACCAAGGAGGATACAATAGTAACTTTCCGAAATTTCAGCTTAAATATCTGTAAAAACATATGATCATTTATTCTCCAACACTTTCCATACTATTGAGAATACCAGAGATCTCCCGAAAGAAGTCAAGGAATACCAGAATAAAAATTCTGAACTACTTTGCACAAAAGGTGGTTCAAAGTCTTTTTGTGTTAAAAAATAAAATGAATAAGAAGTAAAATCACGAAAAATAACAAAGAGCATCTTAGACACAATTTAAAAGTGTTTTCAATATATGGGCCATCTTTGGAACACTATGCGCCATAGGTGGCCAACAAGGTACAATTTTGAAATTATATTATAAAATATCTAAAATACACTTTACCAAGAAAATTATACTTGATATGTGTAAGAGATAAGTGTAGCATTTTACAATAAAAATTCCAGCCACATAGACTCAACCGGATAATTATAAAAATAATTCTCAAATCTGGACTATGGCCACCTTTGGTTCACCTAACTTACTAACAATTAAAAAATTATTATGTGAAAATTTTTATACTAAAATGTCATAGTATTTAATAGATATCTTAATTTAAAGAATGTTCATTCACAGAATTCTCAGCAGTCATAATTTTAAATACCACTTTTTATATAAAGCAATCTTTGTATTATTCTTTCGAAGCTGTGTACTACAGCCAATTAAGAGAGGGCAATAGCTAATCTCACCGACAATGGTGGCCCATGTTATTCTACGGGAAAATTTGCTTCTATAATAAGTCATTACCTAATGTTTTTTTTTTTTTGTTTGTTTTTTTTGTTTTTGTTTTTTTCCACTTTCACATTCAGAAAATTAATAATCGTTAAACTAGTACTTATTTTCCAAAATTTATTTTTTTTTTTTTTAATTTTTAGTATTTCATTTTGCGGCTAAAAAAAAAATCAGAAAAATTCGCATTTCTGAACTCAAATTTAAAATAAATAAATAAATAATCAATTTTCGAAAATGAGTACTAATTTAACGATTATAAATTGAATGTGAAAACGGAATAATAATAATAATAATAATACCTTAAGCAATATGTAATTATGGAAACAAATTTTCCCATAGAATAACATCGGCCACGGCTTTCAGCAAGATTAAGTATTCTCCGTAAGTAAGTTGTTTAATAATTATTTATTATTAATAATAATAAAATTACTGTAATAAACACATTATTATTAATTTATCATATATTATTATTTAATTATTATTATTCTTATACGTACGTTCTTACAAAAAAAAAAAAAAAAAAAAAAAAAAAAGATGCATTCAAAATAATGACAACTTAGAATCCTGCAGCCATTACCTACACTTATATCCCAACTATAAAAAAGTTAGAAATAAAAATCTAATCATCTTAAAATCAAACTGCTAACTATAGACATGATAGATACTAATTTAATTGACAAACATCTAAAAATTGCCAATTGAAATAATAAAACATGCAATATAAATGAACCGAAATGTAGGTAGAGAAAACGTATCACACAATTACAGATGGGTGATAAAATAACGTGAACACTTTAACTTTTTTACGTTTTGTCATATATATTGAAAAGTTCTTTAGTAATTACTTTGGTAGTGTAAAGAACTTGCTATACCTCGTATTTTTCAGCAAAAGTTGTCTCATGAAAAGGAAAAGGGGACCAGTAAAAAATTAAACAAAAATCTAAATGTTTTGGATCACCCTGTAAAAGGTAATGCTTTACATGCGTTTTGGCTGTAGTATATAATTATGAGGACTTTTCTCATTATCTGTATAAAATTTTATGAGGCTACCACATATATTCATGGAGATATAATAGTTTCTAAAAAAAAAAAAAAAAAAAAAAGTACAATTTTCACTTTTTAAATTATAGTATGTAGGGTATTAGACCTAGTGCAAAACAATTTTCAGGAAATATGGCATACTACATTAGACATAGTATACGGTAATCAGAATTAAAAAAAAAAAAATGTTAAATATCTTATGAAATACGAGCACTTTTACTAAATAATTTTTAACTACACATGTGCCAGCTTTATAAAAATTTCATCTGCATAATTTAATAACCAAAAGTATTGAGCAACTTATATGAAAACCCCAAGCAAATATCAAGTAAACTTAAAACGTTACGAGAGATAGGATAAACGGAATTTTAGTGATTCTTAAAAAAAAAAATAGGGTATTTTATAAATATTTATTTACAATCAGCGAAAACACTGTAATATCATTGGGCATTGATTGAATGAAAATGAAAATGTGAGTAAAACCCCTTATAGCATAGCTTTTATTTTGAGAGAGCTAAAATTCTGCTCATACGTGTTATAATTAAAAAAGAGGAAATTGTTTTTGCAATTTTTTAGAGAAACCGTTATATCTCCATGAATATATGGGGTAGCCTCATAAAACTTTATACAGATAATGAGAAAAGTCCTCATAATAAACATGCTACTGTCAAAATACATTTAAAGCATTTCCTTTCACAAGGTGATTCAAAACAATTTGATTTTTGTTTAATTTTTTACTGGTCCTTTTTTCCTTTTCATGATACAACTTTTACTGAAAAATATGAGGTATAAAATGTTCTTTTCTTCTACCAAAGTTTCAAGGGGATTCTTAAAGAACTTTACAAGCTACTTGACAAAACATAAGAAAGCGAAAGTGTTCATATTATTTTGTCACCCATCTGTGTATGAGGAATTTCAAAATATGAAAAGCTTAAAAGTATTGAATTAGGTTTGAAATTAATATTTATTCAACAATCTTAAAGAATAAAATGAATGAGATTTATATATGGAGAGAAGCTTCAAAGTTCCATTCTACTTATCAGCGACAAAAACAAAATTAAAAGCTAAAGGAAAATGTATTATGCCATAAAAGGGAGTAATAAACTATTTATTACATGATGTCCCATATAGGTTCAAACGCGCTGTAATTCTTCATCTGTTACAGTCAAGTAGACAACGTAAATTGAAAAACATGTAAAAGAAGGTAGAAAAGAAGACAACATTAAAAAAAAAAAATTCCAAATAATCATATTTAATTTTTAAAAAGTTACACTTTTTACATTTTTATATGGCCCCTCTTGACAAATTTTGTCCATTAGAAAGTTTTCAGTTTCCCTCCAACAAGACAATTACAACCACATACCTGTATCTTTAAAAGTAACTGAACTAACTACAGAGAAAATGCTGTCTTACACCTTAAAAAAATTTTGATGTATCACTTTAAAGGCTGTTTTTACGGTGATAAAAGGGACTACAGTCGGCAGTAAAAGTATCCGAGCACTAGCAATAATCCCTGTCTGAAAAAAGTACGCTTAATACTGCTTTGTTAAATAAATCCTTGTCGGGTCATGTATGATTCGACAGGATTTATTTAACAAAACAGTTTTAAGTGCACTTTTTTGACATCGAAATTATTGGCTAGTGCTCGGATACTTTTACAGCCGACTGTATGTACTAATTGGTAATAGAAATCCTTAGATCAAAGAAACGATGAAATGCTTCAAAAATATCCCAAGTGCACCTAATGCTATTATAATTCTTAGATGCTATTGGGGAAATCATATTGAATAGACAACAGTAAATTGCATTTGCTCTGCATGCTGATCGTATGGCAACCACTGTTTTTTCACGCCATTGCAACCAATGTTTTTTTTAGGGCTGGATTATTTATCAATATATCCCCAAGTATCGATATTTTTTTAATATCGCGATAACAGTATTTAAGTTCTTGTTCTATCGATATATCCCTCTAACGATATTTCTTAACGTGCACAGCTAATTTCTCTAACACGCGCACAACTAATTTCTCTAACTCGCACAGCGCGATCAAGTCATATGCGATAAACAGCGTCCAACGCCATATCTTCAAATTCTGCTTCCCCGCCTCACCGTACGCCGTACCACCCCGTAAACACCCAACAAACAGACCGCCGAATATCTTATACAAATACACCTTCTCTTCCTTTCCTCCTATTCACTGACTAAACTCGAAAAAATAACCCCAACCGGCTTCATTTGTGCGAACTGCGCACTCTCAAATCGAAACCACTACTTAAAAAGTATGACCTTGAACGATAACATATAAAATGTTTCATACCTCATTCATCAAGTTATCGCAGTAGCATATTATTTCCCATTCGATAATATCTCCAAACCAATAATATCGAAGTTGCTCATCGCTCGCAGGTGAAAAGTGAAAACACTCCAAACAGTATATCGCGTTTAGTTCATGGCAGTAGTATATTATTTTCCATTCGATAATATTCCCACACCAATAATATCGAAGCTGCTCTTCGCTCGCAGGTGAAAAGTGAAAACACTGGAAACAGTATATTGCGTTTAGTTATTGTTATCGGTTCGTTGACATATTGTTCGGAATATCGTCAAGTGGTTTTTTTTTTTTTTTTTTCTTTTTTAAGCAAAGAATTAACTGAAATTGATTACTTATTTTTTTTTTAAATTGGATTTATTATTCTATCTTCTGCACATATAAGAAGAAAATATAAGATTTGGATAAACGTTTTTCCGGTTTTCGATGAATTTACACGTTTTGAGATTTCCTTGCATTTTAATTAACTGAAATTGTCTACTCATTTTTAAAAAGTGGATTTATTACTAGTTTCTGCGTACATAAGAAGAAAGAAGATACAAAATAAATTTCGATTTCCGTTTTTTGATATATTTACACGTTTTGGGATTTCCTTGCATTTCATTTAAGTGAAACTGATTACTTATTTTTTTAAAAGTTGATTTATTATTATATCTTCTGCATATACAAGAAGAAAGTGTAAGATTTGGATAAATTTTGATTTCCAGTTTTCGATGAATTTACACGTTTTGAGATTTCCTTGCTTTTCAATTAACTGAAACTGACTACTTATTATTTAAAATGTGGATTCATTACTGGCTTCTACATGCATAAGAAGAAAGTAGAAGACACGGGGAAAATTTCGATTTCTGGTTTTCGATGAATTTACACGTTTTGAGATTTCCTTGCATTTCAATTAACTGAAATTGACTACTTATTCTTAAAAAAGTGGAGAAAGTATAAGATTCAGAAAAAATTTAGATTTCCAGTTTTCGATGATGTTACAAGTTTTGAGATTCCTTGAACTCTAATTGACCATTTTTAAGATTTCCTTTCTTTCTTTCTTTTCTTTTTTCTTTTTTTTTTTTTTTTTTTTTTAGTTCGAACGCTCTATTTCATGGACGACTCGTGCCTATCGGCCAACAGGGGTCGCTGCTGTGCTGCAATTTAATTCCGTTTATTAGAAGGCAGTTGCTTTGCTTTGCAAAAAGTGATTGATCTTCAACCACTGGGCGGTACTAGTATATAAATATAATACAATTTCCAAATGTTATAAAAACATTACAAAATATGAATTCAATATATATATCTTAAAAAAAAAAAAAAAATGATATGGTAAGTAGATAAAAAATAAAATAAAAATGGCAAGAAATTGACCTTTAGAATACCGATGAGTTATAGGGTCTCAAATTAATATTACTCTACAACCGAGAAAGTTTATTCGGTGGCAATTCTAAAGAAAGTTTATAAACAGTATTTCTACTGTGCATTTCTTATTCACTGAAATTAATTTAATTACAACCATATCGCTATCAATGACTGACAGGAATATTAGTAAATGAACTTTCTTTATACTCAGGAATGGGAATTAGGCGCAAAACTCATACTAATATTTATTTTTAAAATTTCCGTATATAAATGAATCATTGATATATATATATAGAGAGAGAGATAGATAGATAGTTAAGTTACGACTTCTGCGCAAAATTTTATTAATCATCTACATTCTAAGTACAACTTCATTTTTCTTAAGCTTATATTTTTATTATAATTATGTATCTTGATGATATACTTTGTGTAAATAAAACACATATCACCCATTAGCTCTCTTAAAATGTGATTTTGAAATAATTAAATCTTAAAATAGAAAGAATGGAGGACAAACTATTCAGAAATATACTTAAAAGTAATGGTATAAATTAAAAGAAACACAAAACATTGTGTTGCTATTTATGCATTTTCTTTCTTTTTTCTTTTTTTCCTTTTTAATAAAAAAGATTTGGAAGTAATATACCAGAAAATATAAATATACATATAGAAAACACTCCACACTTGTATACATTAAAATTGGTGTTCATTTGTCTTTAAAAAGTAGCAAATATCTATTTTCCTTCTCTTGAAATAAATATCGCAATATATCACCAATATCGATATTAACTTGATGATATATCGCGATATTTAATTTCTGATATCGTCCAGCTCTAGTTTTTTTAGAGTTTCGAATGATATTTTTTATTTTATTGTTAATTATTGTTATAAATATAATATGTTTTAAATAAAGATAAGAACATTGGAATCGTAAGGCATCAGGTGTGATTGGTTGGTTGGTTCTTACGTCGCACTAGTGCTGCACTATAGGCAACTGGCGACGGTCGGACATCAAGTGTGCATTTAAATGCCTGTAAAACCGTAATATTTTAATATAAATTATTATAAATTAACTTTTTAAGATGTTATTGAAGCTTAATATTTTTGCAATATTTACGCTGTCATTTTTTTACTAAAATAATTTTGAAATATAATTTTGTTTTTGTGCGTTTTTTACTCTTAAAATAAATAAATAAATAAATAAATAAATAAATAAATAATCAGTTTATTATTCTAAAGAAAAATATTAAATAAATTAAAATAAATAAATAAAAGTAATCCAGATTTTTTTTTTTTTTTTTTTTTTTTTTTTTAAGAAAACTTTTATATTTATCACAAATGTATATATTTCACTGATTTTTTGTTTCTAAGTTACTTTAATTGCTAAATGTCACTTTATGTTACGCAATCCTGATTTCTTTCTTTTTACTTTCCGAACACAAATGAGAAAAGTATTGTAATCATGTCAAAAATCCGAATTTGAGATTTTGATGTTTCTATACGTTTCGAGGTCCCCTGAGTCCGTTTTCACCATTTTTACGATGATGTATGTATGTGTGTGTGTATGTATGTGTGTATGTCTGTGAGTAAACACGCTAGTGTCAAAACGCTTTGTTCGAATAAGCTGAAAGTTGGTACGTATATTGTAAGTCACCATAGTACGAACCCTATAGATTTTGGTGAATCTAGCACTTATATTTTTTTTTACAGGGACACCAGGAATAATTCTTTATCATTATGGCCTATGGGGCCAAATTTTTAAAAGTGCGATAGCGTCTAAACATCTTATTAATCTGAGAAAAAAAAATTTTACACATGTTATAGGTGAGAGTTGCACCAACTGTATAGATTTTGGTGAATTTAGCACTTACAGTTTTTTTACAGGGACACAAAGAAAAATTCTTTATCATAATGATCTTATGGGACCAAATTTTTAAAAGTGCGATAGTATCTAAACGCCTTATTCAATTGAACTGAAAATTTATATGAATATTAAAAATCACTGTTGCACTAACTGTAAGCATTTTGGTGAATGTAGCATTTATAGGTTTTTACAGGGACACAACGAAAAATTCTTTATCATTATGATCTCTGGGCTCAAAGTTCAGTAGCGTTAAATAAAACATCGTGTAATATAGGGAGAAAATTACTCAAACACTCTATTATGTTTTTCTCTTTTTGTTTAACAACTCCTCTTTCTTTACTTTATCTACAAAACAGTTAATTACTCAATGTTCGGAAAGTCGAGTGGAGTCATTCCAGGTTTTTCTTTCCTCCGATCACCTTTCACAAATATGAAACGCTCATGCATAAATGTTCTCACAAAGAATTCTTTTCTATTACATTTATTTATTTAATACGGCTGTTTATACGAATAACTTGCACACACACAAGCTGTTTATACGAATAACTTGCACAACACAATTAAAAATCACTGTTGCACTAACTGTAAGCATTTTGGTGAATGTAGCATTTATAGGTTTTTACAGGGACACAACGAAAAATTCTTTATCATTATGATCTCTGGGCTCAAAGTTCAGTAGCGTTAAATAAAACATCGTGTAATATAGGGAGAAAATTACTCAAACACTCTATTATGTTTTTCTCTTTTTGTTTAACAACTCCTCTTTCTTTACTTTATCTACAAAACAGTTAATTACTCAATGTTCGGAAAGTCGAGTGGAGTCATTCCAGGTTTTTCTTTCCTCCGATCACCTTTCACAAATATGAAACGCTCATGCATAAATGTTCTCACAAAGAATTCTTTTCTATTACATTTATTTATTTAATACGGCTGTTTATACGAATAACTTTCGCAAAGAAAACTTCTGCATAACCAAATCCCGTAAGAAATAAATGGCGCATAAATATCTTTTTTTTTTTTTTTTTTTCTAATGTTAATTTTGCGAAAAAAATAAAAACGCGATAAAACTACATTCCACAACAGAATTATGTGATGCGCAAGAGTTTATGCATATTACATAATTAGAAAAAATATCATGAGTTTATGATTTAGGATAAGTAATAATGTTTATTTTAGTAACAAAATGCAGAAGAAATACGCAGGCAATAAAGAATTTATTGCCTTTATTTTAAGATTTTATTGCATCATTTATTTTTTTATCTCTATCAACATCATTTATATTCCAGAATGATATTTATATATGTAAGGAGAAAACATTCAAACCGTGTTTTCTCCTTCGGATACAATTTTGCAGACAACACAAAAAACTAATAAATAAAAAAATAACTAAATTTAAAACCTAATTGTTGGTTGTTTGGATGTATTACTAGATACTAGGAAAATATGCAGACATATCTAGAAATTTATGTAGGCTTAATATTTCTATGTTAAATTTAAAGAAAAATCACTAACTCAATCTTTTTATTTTTGGAGAAAACACGGTTTGAATGTTTGCTTCTGATATATATATGTATTAAAATAAGTATACAATTTAAATTCCCTTTTAAAATCCCTTTTTGTCTTTTAAATTCCCATTAGTTTGTACTACTTTTAAGTTTTATATTCGAATTATTTAGAATATAATATAAAAATACGACGAAGAACATTTTAATTTATTTATTCTTTCTTTTACCTTACATTGGCATAGAAAGTATATTTTTGGGTATAATCTTCTAAACTGTGTTTTTGCTATATTTAAACGTTTTGAGATCCTGGAATCCAAAAAATAGGTTTTTAATGGATAGTCTGCGTCTCTGTGAAATTATTATTATCATAATGTTATCATCGTATCAACAAATGTCAGTAGGAAGTCCAAATCCGGTATTCTATATCTCTATCGTAGGGTTCTATTTAAAACTATTTTTTTAAATCGAACCAGTATTTCGTGTACAGAGACATACAAAAATATTCAAATACGTTACGTCTATGGGTGAAATTTCTGTAATTTACAATTTAACATATTTAGGCTGTACAAGGCGGAATAAAGTTGACATACATTCTTTATACACACAAAAGCATGTTTCACATTATATGTGGTAGGAAAAATATTTATACTTCGTTTACAGGATCTCACAGAAGAATTAAGTTATACTTGTACTTTATTTGAAAATGGTTTCAGTTGGAAGCGCATTTCGAATTGCATCACGCATTTTTTTTTTTTTTTTTTTTTTTTTTTTTTTTACTGCGTTAAATTTAAGTACATTTCTGCTTTGAATATAATATTAGATAATATACAGAGCTACTTAAAAATAATCCAGTAAGTTTCAAACAGTAGTTTGGGAGTGAATTTTCTGAATAATCTGAAATTTACATTAAAAACTTAATAAACGCCATAAGCATTTTCGAATGTAACTAAATATTCAAAAGGAGTGTTAAGGGTAAGGGCCCACTGCAATTTAGAAGTAAAAAACGAGGGTAAGAAAAGCTAAAAATCCATAGAAAAAGCATGGGACGAGCGAAAAAAAGAAAAAACTCACAATGTTAAGTGAGTACAAAAAAAAAAAAAAAAAAAAAAAAAATCAGCTAACACCAGAAAGAATAAAAGGACAAAATTGGCTAGAAAAAGTCACTGAAGAGCGGGAAGGGAGGGTTGGGGCATTAAAGCCATTGTTGAGGGTTTAATACGTCTCGCTTATTATATGACCCATTCGCATATAACTTTTTGTCAACTAAAGCTGTTTCTAAAACAGTTGTTTAAAATACAGAGTTCTCTACCTACGGTTTTCCGTGGTTTCCTCCGAAACTCGCGTAAATACGGGCTGGGACCCCTTAGAAAGACCCCCACGGAGGGCATTCCCCCTATAGGCCTAGGACACATAAGGAGTCAATCGGCCTTAATCCTCCAACCAACCAACCAACCATCTACCTACGTTATCACACAGCGGACGGACAGAACGACAGAAAGGCAGAGAGATAGATTGACTGAATTCAAAATCACTCTTAAACATTCTTGGAAAAGGTTAGAAACGTTTAATACAAACAGAAATGCAGTTTCAGCAGTTTCCGATTGTAACCCGTATTGTATATGAATATTTAGGTGTAGCTCTGTAAATCTGAACTCAAAACATAACATATTAGATACAGAGTATTTTTTTTTAGCATATTTACAATAATTCCATTGTTATTTTTGCAGTAGAAAGTTATTTAAATTTGATTTATAAAAATGCTTCTCATAAAACGCTATGCACTGGCATTCTTTTGAGTGTCCCTGTATATAAACCGGTTGTGATATTAAAGCCATTTTAATTAGGGAACATTTTATAAGAAACTAGAATGACATTTATCAATTAATAAAATAATAATAAAAAGAATAAGAATAATAATAAAATCTGAAAATATTTAGGGTTTCTAAAGGCGGACAGGGGACAGATAGACAGACGGAGAGCCTGACGGACAGAAACACACACATATAGTCTTATTTAAATCATAATCACTTTCAAACATTTTTAGAAACGTTTAAAAATGCTTACTAATAATAAAAATGCAATTTCTTCTACTTTCAATTGTGGCCTTTGATATATCTGATTATTTTTGTGTAGCCCTATAAATCTTAATGCTAATTATATTATATATTATAGAAAGCGGTTTTTTGTGCATATGAAAAATAATTGACTATTTCATTATAATTTGCGCAAAATAAATATTTTAAAATGTGGTTACTTTATAATGAAATTTAGTATTCATATGCACACCCACAAAAAAAATAAATATTGTATAAATGCAGTATTATTAGCATTAAGATTTACAGGACCGAACAAAAATATTCACATACATTAAAGGCTATATCTTGAAACTGCTGGAATTGCATCTTTGATTTTACTAAGAGTTCTTAACACATTCCATTCCAACAATGTTTAAGAGCGATTATAAATTTAATTACCGTAATTTCTGGTAGATACCCCGCATGTTATATAATCCAGTTTTGCACCAGAAATTTCAATTGATAAATAAATTTATATTTGTACGATTTCTTCCTTCGAAAAAGTGTAGATTCCTCTATTAAATAAAATTTCTGGTGGAGAAATGACACATCTTACCTGTCTGTCTGTTTTGGGATCGCATACACAAAGCACATTGATGGAAAAGAGTACGTACTGGTGAAAAGTGTTGTGTGATCCATGTGAACCACATAACTTTCCGTTTTTGTTTCATTTTATTTACTTGTTATAGAGATTCAATTAGGAATTTTAAAAGCTGTGTATGATGTTCATTATCGAGTAAAACTCATTTTTTTTTTCTTTCCAGTGGATAGACTGACAGTTAAAGCGTTAGAAATTGATAAAAAATCATAATACAACGGTAAATGCACTTCCAGCAATCACTAATTTTATGCCTACCTACGCCTATGTCTCTAGAGTAGCCATTCAGCCTTAAAATGTACACCACATCACCATATTTATCACTTAATTAATATTGCGTACTTTTGTCTGGTTCTAAAAACTAGTCGTTAATGCTAATATTAATAATAATTACCATGCGCCGTCGGAAATATGTTTCTATGCATTTAGATAAAGTATGTCAGTTTTGCTATGTTTTATGCAGTAGAAATATAGAAAAAGATGCTTTGAAATATCTCTTATTGACTTTAATGTTTCCGAATCCTTTTACAAGTCTCTAAACACAGAAAAGTAGAGCTATTTATACTATTTTGAGTGGCAAAAATATACTCTTTTCCATGGTAAAAATACTATAGCTAATATGATTTACATATATTAGTTTCAAGGCATTTTAAGAGTATTTACGAAAATTGCAGTGTGGGCAGACAAAGATAAACAAACAGAGTCGATAAACAATTTTTGAGAAATCGATAATCACATTTACAGCTTTTTAAATTTATATATATATATATATATATGTGTGTGTGTGTGTGTGTGTGTGTGTGTGTACAAGGGGTTCCAAAAGTCCCTCAATCCCCTCCTAACTCAAAAACGAGTCAAAATTTTGGAAAATGGCGAAACATGTATTTAATGAATTCGAGAGGGACCTCTTTTGGTGAAAAACGTTTGGGCCCCGGATGGGGGGGGGGGAGGGGGCGGCTAGGGTGGGCAACTTTAAAATTTCAAATAGGAAGGTATGTCTTGTGATACATCCCTGGAAACGTCTCTTCAAAACAATGAATTTGATATAAATAGTTTTGCCCTACGATAATTGTTAAAGGAGATACATGAGTTTTTAGACTTTTGAAATGTGAATTTTAAACTTATGTATCCCCTTTAATAACCACTTCAGGACAAAACTATTTATACCAAATTCATTGTCTTCAAGAGACGTTTTCCGGGATGTATCACTAGACATATCTTCTTTTTAGAAATTTTAAAGTAGCATTCCCTAGCGGCAATCCTACCACTCCCTTGCCCGGGCCCAAACATTTTTGGGCAAAGTACGTCTTGTGATACATCCCTGGAAACGTCTCTTCAAGACAATGAATTTGGTATAAATAGTTTTGTCTCGCAGTGATTCTTAAAGGGGATACATAAGTATAAAATCTACATTTCAAAAGTCTAAAAACTCATGTATCTCCTTTAATAATCATCATAGGACGAAACGATTTAAATCAAATTCATTGTTTTGAAGAGACGTTTCCAGGGATGTATCACAAGACATACCTTCCTATTTGAAATTTTAAAGTTTCCTCCCTAGCGCCCCCCCCCCCCTCCCACACACACACAAGCCCCCCGAGCCAAAACTTTTTCCACCAAAAGAGGTCCTTCTCGAATTCATTAAATACGTGTTTCGCCATTTTTCAAAATTCCGACTCATTTTCGAGTTAGAAGGAACACGTATATATATATATATAAATAATCGCGTCATTGCATACATTTTTTCGATCTGAAAGTACACATCTACAACTAACAACTTAAAAATTAAATTAACAGTTTAGAATATTTAGAATAACAAACTTGGGTATACATAAACACATACATAGATCTAAAATTTTAACAAGAATATAGATTGACAAAGCCATAGAATTTAATTCTACCGATCAATTAAAACTGAAAAGGAAATGAGAAAGGAGAAGAAAAGAAACATAAAAGAATTCACAAATCTTAATAAATAAAAAAAAAAAAAAAAAAAAAAAAAACTAATACGCCATTCTGATGATCCCATATATTTAATAAACATCTCAACTGACATACAAAAATGACATAAAATATTTGCATTATCTGAAATCTAAAAATTTTAAATTAAGAGAAAATCAAAATTAAAAAATATTTTCTTCTATACTGACATGTACGCATTTCATCTGTTACATAATTGGAAGAAAAACTAATGTCTCTACTAGAATTCTTTAAATATAATCAGACATATTAAAAGTCCTTTTTAAATTGTTTATTTATGTTTGACAATAAAAATAATTTTATCAACTGTTATTTTTCTTTTCACATTTTCTGACAAAACTGTAGTTTTGTTGATATTTTGTCAAAGGGAATATAATTAGAAACATTTTAAAACAAAGGAAAATTTTTTTGATACGGTCTAAATTTTCGCTTTATGACAATGCATTAAATGTGACATTTTTACTAACTTGTTTAAATTGTATTTGGAATTTGAAATAAATATACAATAAAAATTTAGTATTCTACTGTAAGCTTTTAGAAGAAAGAATAAAAAGTTTTTGATTACTTGTAATATGAAACGTATTTTAAATAAAACGTTAAAAACTGGAAAATGTAAATATATGTTACTCACTTTTCAGATTAATTGGGGAAATGTGCGTAAAATAATATGTACAAGTATATAATAACTTTGGTTTTATTATTTACTCTTAGAATTAATTTTATTTTTTAAGTAATATTGGCGATTGTAGAATTTAAAAGTATATTTTTATATAGGTTTCTCCTCTTTCTCTTTGAGTTTTTCATTATTTACATGTCTTTTGGGTGATATTGGGCATAGATTACTGTAAATGTTTAGCAAGTAAGATAGAAATATCACCTAATTTGCATGCAACAATCAATATATACCCTTGAAAAGTATTGATGTTGCCTATTTTAAATAAAGGATGCTTAATTTTTCAGACATTTTTATTCATGTTTTATTTAGTTCTTCATGTGATACTTGGTTTCATCTAATGAAATGTTTGAAAATGTTTTCAATATATATATATATATATATATATATATATATTATTTTGAAATTGGTTTTTTCTTGTTTTGGTTCAAAAGAATGTTTCGGGCCCGGATCAAAGATATTCTTAGCTATTGCTATCTTTGAGACAGAAAAACATTCTTTTTGCATGTATGTGTTCTACCCGGACCTTGATAACGTTAGAATGCAAATATGTATTTATCCATTTCCAATTTATTCCATTTTTATTTGATTTGGTGGTCTTTGTTTCCGACCAAATTAATGGTTTGAATACTGTTAATATTTAATAATCCTTAAATTTCAATGACTGATTATCAATATATATCTATATATAGATATTATTAGAATTGTTCTAATGGCAACTTGCTTATTGTTACTCTCTAAGTTTGTAATCGCATGACATGTGGTTAATTCTTCTTCTTCTTTTTTTATTATTTTAATCTTGATTCCTTGAGGGTTTGTTTAATAATTTAATTCATTCCTCTTTAAATTTGGTTTTGTCGCAAAATAGAAACATGAACTGTGCTTTTGGTTTGAATTAGCTATACAGTTTTCCGAAATCTTGCGATTTCTCTGCTCTTAGAAGTACATGTTTCCTGAAGAGCGAATACTCCGATTTTTGAGCATTTCTTAATCCAATCTCATTTCCATTTATCGATTTTTCATATTTTTTAATCCAATTCTCATTTCTAGTTTTTTTTTTTTTTCCATATTTTTTATAAATTCATTGGTTTACGTATGATAACTTTCATGAATTTCGTATAAATTACTCCTAGTTGGTCTTAGTGTTACGGTTCTACATGTGTTCACTTTATCACAAGTAATTTAAAATGGATTTATCTATTAATTCATACTGTAAATAGGGTTGGTGCTCCAGTGATTGGCATGCTCCCGTAACTGACATCTATCCCGAAATAATAAATAAATAAGAAAAATAATAAAATCATATATTTTACATATAAGAATTTTAACATTTTATGTCAAGCACTGGAGCATAGGGTGCTAATAACTGGTAAAATGAATAACTAGCAGTGTCAAACACTGGAACATAGGGTGCCAATTACTAATAAAATGAAAAACTGGCAGTGTCAATTACTGGAACACTGAGTGGCTGTCAAATAAAAATTCATAAAAAAAAAATAATTGTTATCAAATATATATATTTTAACATATATGTGGTTCCGAATGTCTTTCATACCATATGTACTAACTTAAAATTTCTAAAAAATATTTTCTGATGACTAGAACATTAAAAACATCAGAGGTTGCTCTAAAAGTGTCAATCACTGGTGCACTTACCCTAAATTATAGAAAATAAGTGCTAACATTTAAATTGAATTACAATCATTTTATGCGTATGTTGTTGGTATTATCATGTATCTATTCATTGCTAAATTTTATAACGAAATTAAGTTCTTCAATATATATATATATAAATATTCAAACTTGATAAACATAATGAAAACTTTTAATGATTCATCTGTAATAAAAAAAGAATAAAAAAGAAAGAAAGAAAGTAAATAGAACAAAGTAACATTTTTTCTGTCAATTTAAATACTTTAGCATTTATGGATCATTTCCCCACTGTCATTATTGTTTCCATTAATTTTGTCCCTAACTGCTTCCACTGACTTATTTATTTTATATTATTTTTACTTTGTATTTGTTTTAAAATAGTTGCGCTTGTTTTAAAATGCAGGTCACAACTCGCTTTAAAAGAATACTCAGAGATTGACTCAATTCCCTAAAAAGAAAAATAAATTGAATTGAATTCAAGGAAAATAAAAAGGAATGAAAAAATCATAAAAAATAATGTTTTAGGACAATTGAAGCATTAAAATTTATATTTCGTTTCATAAGGGAGAGAAAACGATTAGGAAAAGAAAATCAAATAAAGTAAATCAGAAAAATGAAAAATTTTCTCATGCTAAACGAAAAAGAAAAAAAAATATATATATTTATTTAACATAGTATGTCATGTTTGATACGTAATAAAATGTTTTAACATGAAAATTGACACAAACCATTTTGCATCAAAAATTGTGTCATTCAAAAAGACATAGAATGATGACACATTTATTTCACATAATTAAATTATGAAACTAATCTCTCTCTCTCTCTCTCTCTCTCTCTCTCTCTCTGTTTCTCTCTCAGATAAGTAGATAGATATCTACCTATATATTTTATAAAAATATTTACGTAATATTTTTACAAGCTAAAAATACATATTTTATTTATTTCAATTACGCATTATTAATAATAATGACTTAGTTAAATATTAAAAATAAAAATTTTATTAATAATAATTTGTAAAAATATTAACTAATACCTTTAGAAATTAAAAAATGTTTTTATTTATTTTATTTACATTTGCTTATTTCATTGATTTTTTTTTTTTCTTTTTTTTTAGTTTTTTTTAAATATTATGTAAATAAAAATAATTACTTATTTAAATATTATTTATAAAATATATTATGGCAATTATTATATAAAAGAAATTTATATTTCATATGTTAGCAAATAATATACACCATATTTTCTTTATTTTTATTAATTTATTTTAAGAAATCTGATACATTTTGCGCACTAGCAAAAAAATCTAAAAATATATTTTAATATAGTTATTTTAAATATGTATTTAAAAATATACCAGAAAAATACATTGAGATCTAACATATTAAATATATTGCACAACAGAACTTAAAAACTAATAGCTAGCAAATAAATAATGTAATTATCTCATATGTTAGGAAATAAAAACGTAAAACAGCATGCAATAAGAGAATTCAAAGTATTTAAAGCATGATATAAAATAAATAATTATGCATTTTTATCTTTCAAAAGTATTCCAAAATTAAAGCAATTTATCTCCCAACAAAGTAAAAATGTAATAAATAAGTTATTTTTCGATTATGACGTAAAATAATCAAAATTCCTTCTCAGCATAATGATAAGCAATGGAGCAACTGGCACTAAAATGGAGAATTTCGTGAAAAAGCCGGCGCGGCAATGTCCACTCTCTCTCTATCGAGGGTCCCTATTTCAGCTGTTGCTAAGTTTGAGAGTCACGCGACAGGCATCTAGTTTAGGAGGCTATGCTATGACGAAGGTAGGTGAGCCAAAGGTGGCCATAGTCAAGCTTTGGGAATTTTTTATAATTTTCTCGCTGAAGGTATGTAGCTGGATTTTTTCCCGTGAAATACTACACTTATCTCTTACACATATCAAGTATAATTTTCTTTGTAAAATGTAATTTAGATATCGTTGTAATACAATTTTAAAACTGTAGCTTGTGGGCCACCTATGGCGCATAGGGTTCCAAAGGTGGTCCATATACTGAAAGCACTTTTAAAATGTGCTTAAGACGCTCTTTTTCGGATTTTTCTTCTTATTCATCTTACCGTTTCCTACAAAAAAGTCTTTCAACCACTTTTTGTGCAAAGTAGCTCAAGACTTCTGTTCTGGGATTCATTGATTTCTTTCGGGAGCTGTCTTGTATTTTCGATAACGTGCAAATTATTGGAGAATAAATAATAAGTTTTTTTTTTCTTTCAGATATTTAAGCAGAAATTTTTAAAGTTACTCTTATTACGTTAATTTACATATTTATTTGCTAAGTTACCCACATGTTCCAAGGTTGCCCGACATCTGGGACAGCTTGAGAACAGGCATAGGGTCGCCATTTGCACGACATTAAACTATTAATCTGATAAATTTATTAGAAATGAAGTTAATGCGGTGAAAAAGTAACAAATAAATTTCCAGCAAACATATCACAGCTCAAAGTTCTAAGAACTTAAACTCTTGTAAATTAAAATATTTTTTTCTCTGGAAATTAGAACGACTATTCTTCTAAAGTGAAATCACTGTACAAAATGGCGGTCGATCTAGCTAGATAATCTCTTCAAATTCAGGCATATACCCTGAAGATACATGGTTTAGAATGCAGTAGCACAGTTTGTGATTAAAAATCAAATTAAGCCTCTTTTAGCGGGTTGGGCTACCTTAGGAACACTGACCACCTTTGGCCCACCTACATGAGGTGATAGTAATTTTTATTGCAGATATCTTAAAAAAAAATACGCTTGAACAATTAAAAAAAAAATGTTTCAAATACATTTTTTGTCTGTTTCATAATACAGTTGATAAAGGGTTAAAAAGAAAATTTCTTTCTTTCTTTTCTTTTCTTTTTTTTTTTTTTTTTTTCATAAAATACAGGGTGATTATAATTAAAGGGTTGGGGACAAAAATCTCGCGGGACAAAATATCGCGAGGACAAAATATCGCCGACGCAAATGTATACAAAGCAAAAATGAGTTGCTAATTATTAGTAATGTTGCATAAAATTTCATGACAACACATACCTAGGTCAGAGCACTGACATTCTGACAAACCTACAACAAATTTTTTTATAAATCTTACTTAAAATAGTTTAAAGACTATATTTATTAACTTTTGTCAAAATTAATCATAATGAATTCCGTCGTACTTATTAATTTAAAAATTTTTAATTCAAGTTTGTGAACAGTGTTCAGCTTTAATGTCAGCAGTGACGTACACGATTTTTAAAATGTATTTTGAATAATGAAAAGCAAAAGATAGAATAACTTAAAAATAAACCTAGATAAAATAATTAAATTCAACTCTATGATTTATTTATTTAATTATTTTGATTAACTAATTAATATTTATAAGACCCTGTGGCCCCCGCCAGAGATCACACGTGGCACAAAATCAAATATTCAAATAGATCATACTATTTTTTTGACGCGATATTTTGTTCGGCGAGATTTTGTCCCGCGATATTATGTCCGGAACCCATAATTAAAGTTACGATTTTAGCTTTAAAAATACCTCCCGGAACGATTTGATGTCTTACCAGAACAATATTGAGGCAATGGAATTTTGTTTAGCGAAGGAAAAGAGTAGTTGCAAAATGTGCCTATAGACGGCGCTGTCAGGGTAAACGCCAAAATGGATTCCTTAAACACAGGAATCTTATTGTGATGAATGCTGTTAGTGACTGGCAACGAGAGTGGCAACATTCCCATAAAGGTAGAGATACGTACGCAGTTCTTAAAATGGCAATCTCAATTTTATATGTCCAAATAAAATATCTTTATATTTAATCTCAGGGCATGGTAGTTTCCCTATTTTCCTTTATAAAATCAATAAACTACCAAATTCACTTTGTAAATGTAAGAAATTAGGCAACCCGTTTCATTACATATTCGAAAAATGTTTATTAATTAAAAACAATTTTAAATTTAACAGCAATAAAACTATAAGACAAAACTTCAAAGCAATATTTTTAAATCCAGATAATTACAATAAGTTAAAACATATTTATAATACCTTAAACGAAAATTACTCATTTGTTAAATGTAAATTTTAACACTACATCCGTTGACTTACTTTTCTCTGCTAATGATATGTAATCTGCCTAAATGTAATTATTATTATTTGTATTTATTTATTTTCATTTTTTATTCCTTTTACTTTTATTTATTATTATTTTTTAATTTATTTTTTATCATTTTAAGCTTTCCTCAAAACAGTCTTAAGTACAACTTTCGAGGTATCTCCAATTCATAAATTAAACTACGGTCTTCTGCTTTAGCAGGACCGTAGACAAATTTTTCTCCTGTGGGAACAAAAACTCCTCTAACCACACGGTTTGGGACCCACAGAGAGAGACCAATGTAACCAATGTTAGCAACACAATCAAATAGCAGGAAACAATAACTTCAAGGGTTTATGAAATTTTTTTTAGTGAAAAGACAAGAATACGAGTTTACAGAGAAGACAGATATAGTGAAAAGAGAAAAAGAGGAGCTTCATGAAACAAACACCTTACGGATAATTACGGCACATTTTGTAGCTTTTTTTTTTTCTCTCTACCAAACAGAATTCCATCACCTCACGATTATTCTGCTAAAATATCAAATCATTCTGACCGGTAGTTTTAAAGTTAGACTGTTTTGAAATCGCAACTTTAATTGTAATCACCCTGTATAATTATCTAACATTTCAAGAAATTTTTCAGATGGAATATCTTAAAGGAACTAAATTTCATGAGTGTAGTTTGTCAGTAAAATTGGAATCAAATTTAAAAATATTAAGTTTGAACAATATATATATATATATATATATATATATATATATATATATATATATATATAAAGGAGGGTTTTTTAATATATTCTCTCTCTCTCTCTCTCTCTTTAAATGCATTCTTTCTATCTTTTGCTACTTTTCCCAAAGCGTCAAATGTATGCTGTAGAATGCATTTATTTGCATTTAAAGCTTTTCTGAATTCCAAATTCTGATGGATTTTCAAACTAATTTATTTTTTTCTGTATGAATTTTCTGGAATATTTAATTAAGATCGCAAAATTTAGCCTCCTGTTGGGGAATTTTTACCAAAAGTTTATAGGGACTAATTTATATCATAGTGGAACTATATATGAAATTGTACGAAATTATGTACCGCAATCCTACAGTACAGTCACCAGAAAATTTTGTCTCTTACAAAAACACACATACGCAGAGATTTTCTAAAAAGGGTCGCTTTCCAAAACTCTCAAAACGCGTAAAATCATCGAAAACTCGCGGTCAAAATTTTTTGCCAATACTTTCTTCTAATGAATATAGAAGGAAGTAATAATGGTGTTTTCAGAAACTACAGTACACTAAATACCGTTACATTGTTAACCTTCGATGCGTTTATGTATTTTATAATACCTTCCTCATACCACCTTAAAATAAATTTTGATTGCAACAGTTTTTCCTTTTTGTTAGAAAAGAATTTTTCAACAGTGTCCACCTATATTAAATGACGTATCTGAATATTTTTGCGTGGTCTTGCAAACCAGTCTTTAACGGCCCTCTTCACTTACCGTCGCCGGAAGCCTGAGCCAATGTTATTCTATGGGGAAATTTTCTTTACAAATAACTTATTAACTAATACATATTTTTAAATTCGGTTTTCACATTCAAAAAATTTCCAATTATTAAATTAACGGTCCTTTTTTAAAAATGTATTTTTTAATTTTTAATATTTTATTTTGAAATTGCAAACTGAAAAAAATTCACACATTGAAAATTCGTATTTTGCAGCTTCAAAATAAAATATAAAAAATTAAAAAAATGTTTTTTTGAAAAAGGACCGTCAATTTAACAGCTGAGAATTTTCTGAATGTGAAAACAGAATTTAAAAATATGTATTAGTTAATAAGTTATTTGTAAAGAAAAATTTCCCATAGAATAACATTAGCTTCGGCTTCCGGCGGCGGTGAGTGAAGCGGGCCCTTTAAGGTAACCATACCATATTCTATAGAAAAGATGGTTTTCTTCATTTGTATGATGTATGTTAATTTATTTATGTTTTGTGCAGCATAAGTATATTAAAATACTCGTATAAAAAAAGTACTTCTTCTAGACCGTAACTTATTCGATTTTATTTGAGTCTCTATACACAAACTAGTTGGCCTTTTTAATGGAAAACATGCTGTAGCGAACTTGAATAACAATCACATGAGTAATAACAGTCCTGAAATTTCTGGAAAAAAAAAGAAAAATCCTGAAATGTTCTTAAATATGATAAGTTGTCCTAAATTTCCTGAAATTTTGAGCTATGTATTGGCATTTAAACTAAACAAATTAGTCGATTAAATTTCAGATTCATGTTGTACCACAAAAAACATTTCGCTGCAATAATTATTTTAAGTAATATATCAAAAGCCTTTGTAAGCTAATACCATAATTTGAAAAAAGAAAAAAAAAAAAAAAGAAAGAAAGAAAGAAAGAAAGTTTCAGGTCAAATAACAGCACAAGTTTTCATCTGAAAAAAAAAAAAAAATAATAATAATAATAATTAATAAATAAATAAAAGAACGAAAAACATATGAGTGCAATGCATTTTTTTATATGGAGTTTATTAAAAAATAAGTGTCTAAGAAAGTTTTTGAAATGACTGCTGTACATATGAAAGCATATTTTAGCAGGGTTTCATATTATAGTATTCACTATTCAGTTGCTTCGATTGAAGTTAGACATTTATATAATTTGAAGACAATGAGCAGTGAGTCAAACATTCTGTTTTTAAGTCATTTAGTTTTTGTTTTAATTAACTAATTAATTGATTAATTTATGTACTTATTTATTGTCTTTACTCAAAAAATAGTAGCTAACTTTCCTTTTTTGTTTTGCCATTTTTATTTTTTATTTATTTATTTATTTATTTATTTATTATTATTATTATTATTATTATTTTGCAATCATAAGTAAAAATTTGAAAGTTAAAAACAAAAAGCAATCTAAAATAAGTGCCTTATCTTGTATTCATGAACACATTAAAAAATTGGCCATTTTATTCTATTTTCTAAGTAAACTGGCTCATTTTGCCTAACTAAAGAAAATTCCAGGTGGCTAGTTTCAGTGGCTAGAGTAGTAGTCTGTTCTGAAAACGTCCTAAATTAATAATAATATAAATAAAATGTCGTGAAATTTTACTTCATGCTTGTACTACCTTTGCAATAATTTTCAGGCGTTCTAAAATATGTACGGAAATAAGAGCGTGTCACCCAGACATACAAATGAATCCAATCCACTTCTGAATTTTCTTGAAAATATAAAGAAACTAGTATATTTTGGCCACCAGAATATTTTCTTCTATATTTTTCCATACAAAATCGTGCAGTACAAATTATTCATTAAAATTATTTTTCACGGTAAATATACGATTTTCATTGCACAGAAGAATAACACTTAAAATGCAAAGAAAATCATTTTTTGTGGCGACATCTCGGTAAATGCTGTTTTTTTAAAGGCATCGTCGAATATTTTTTATGAGAATTAATGTATATATATGGAAGAAAGTAAAAAGTAAATGTAAATTTTATTTTAACCACAAAATATATATATATTTTTATCTTACATCACATTCCAAAAAAAGAAATAATAATAATAATAATTATTTTATTATTCTTCAATGTAAAACATCATTTTTATATTTCATTTTATTTTTTCAAAAGTAGCTAAACACATCCCTGTGCATTAATACGGTATCTCTAAACATAACAACTCTTCAATTTTATGAATTCCTTGCGCAAATATCATAGTGTAGATATTCTAGGCATTATGTTCAGCAGACCGTTGAAAGAAGCAATGAAAAAATAGAGAAAAACAGCAAAAAATTAAAGTATACTGCTATAATTATATAGTGCAATTGTAAAATATGTGTTCACATATATATATATATTTATTTATTTAAGTATATAGGGCTATTTTAAAGTATGCAGTTTTTTTATTATTATTTTATTTTGACTTCGTTGGTCTGAAGCGGTGTCCCCCACCCCCCATATTTATGAAAAGTAAAAAGAAAATACCCATGTTATTTTCTTTCTATTATTTACTTTGAAAGGACGCGCTCTAATAATGTGAATTGGAATTTCATAAGAGAAAGTTACAGTTTTTTTCATTTTTTATCATTCTCTGAAACGAAGATAAATTCGTATTACATTGGTTGTTTGTATAAGGCATTGAAATAGTAATGAAAGCAACTAAATTGAATTATATGCAATTTGTGTAACTAAAAAATTAGTAAATTTTTACTTTTCATAAATAGCACAGTGGTTTTAAACGATGAATATTAAAAAAAAAAAAATATTTAAGCAAACAGACTACAAAAATACGTAACAGTTTTTATCTTTTTTCTTTGAAACGACTCTTCATTAGGCAGAATAAATATGGTCACGATTGCAGCATAAAATTCCAGTGAAATGCAAAGTACATTACATGTTAATTAAGTTACAATTACCCTATAGTTACAAAAGAGTAATTAGTAACTATTTGAAAAGTAAGTAATAAAGTTCCCGAAGTTCTTTAGCTACTTTTTACAAAAGAGAAAATATTATTATAAAAGAAAAAACGGAAATTAATGTTTTGTTTACATTAATGTGATGTCTAAGTAATACGCGATTGAAAATAGGATTTCTACAATTCTACAAACCTTCTTAAATTAAGAAGAGTGTAGAAGTGATAAGCTTAATTAATTACACTTTAATTACAAGTAATAGAATGAAAGAAAAAAAAAATAAAGTTTTGAGGGGAAATTTAAGGGGGGGGTGATTAATGTTTTACTTATATGATGTCTAAGTAATAGACGATTAAAAATATGCTGATTTATATAATTCAACAAACCTTCTAAAATTAAGAACATATAAGTGATAAGTTCAATTAATTACACGCAATTACAAGTAATAAAATGAAAGGGAAATGTTTTAAGGGGAAAATTTAAGGGGGAAAATTAATGCTTTACTTACACTAATGGAATGCCTAAGTATACGTGATTAAAAATATGCAGATTTCTACAATTCTACAAACCTTCTAAAATTAAAAAGAATGTAGAAGTGATAAGATTAATTAATTACACGTGAATTACAAGTAATAAAATGAACATTATCAGAATACATTATTAAGTTTATTTAAATGCATAATTCATATCATTGTCATTTTAAATGTACACCCCGCGACAAAAAGATAGATACAAAGGGTTTTTTCTTTGATTTTTCATAAAATAACATTATCTAAATTGTGCTTATCTTTTATTATTATCATAAAATAATACTATTCCCGGACTAGTTTTTGTTATAAGACTCATTTAGAAAAATTTTAAGACTAAAAATTTTTCTAATTTAAGACTACACACCGCGACAAAAAGATAGGAACAAAGTTTTTTTTTTTTTTTTTTTTTTTTTTTTTTTATGTGATTATTTTGAATATGAAATGATTCAAATATTTAATACGTTTTTGATATGATAATAAATGATCATCACAATTTAGATAATGTTATTTTATGAAAAATTAAAAAAAAAACTTTGTTCCTATCTTTTTGTTGCGGAGTGTAGTCTTAAATTAGAAAAATTGTAGTCGTAATTTTTTTCTAAATTAATCTTAAAACAAAAATTAGTCCGGGAATAGTGTTATTGTATGATAATAATAAATGATAAGCACAATTTAGACAATGTTATTTTATGAAAAATGAAAGAAAAAACCCTTTGAACGTATCTTTTTGTCGCGGGGTGTAGTAGTCATTCAATTTAACACAACTGTGTTATAAGAAAAGCAGAAATATATTTATTTATACAATAAATACATTAACGCATATTCATCGGGGTAATTTAATATTTTAAATAATAAGCCCTGCCTTTAGGCGTTCCGCTAAAACGTTATATTATTTAAAAAAAGATTTTTACAGCAGTTGATAATGCATATTTCACTGGCGTTTAATTATGCCGACAGCACTTAAGGTATTAAATATTGTACAAATGCACAAAATCATCTTGTAAAACAATACAATGACTACAGGAATGTCAAAGCGGGGGGGGGGCTAATTTTTATATTAAATAAAAATTCTCAATTCCCGATGTAGGGGAGACTGGGGCACAGTGGACCACTTTTACACTTTTAATTTTTTTTCACCAAAAATAAAAAAGCAGGTTACTTAAAAAAAATAGCAAACATTCTTTAAACCTTTTTTGACATGTTCTAATTTTTTCATGACACTACTTTTAATACATTACGAATAAAAAAATAAATTGTGTGCACTCACAAAGTGGACCAACCTCTGTTGTTCATGTTCAATTAATATAAATTACTCATGTTTTTTTTCTAAAATTAGTTTCTTATGCAATTCTAGTCTAAATAACATAATTTAAACACTTTCATGAAATAAAATTACCAGAATTTAAAGGAAATCAAAATAAATAAGAAAACAAATTTGAGGAAGAATCCTATATCAGATTTCCTTTGTCTTTTACGAGCCATCACTAAAAACAATAAGATATATTTTTAATTTGTTTATTAATGTTTTATATTTATAACATTATATTACTATTCAAACATTTTTATTAATTATTTTGAGATATTAATACTTTACATCATATTTGTGAGATAAGCTTTACTAAAAATATTTTACTTTTATCTTTTACATGTTATTTCTAAAAACAACAACAATAAATTTATATAACCTTCTATTTATTATATCACATAATCATTTTACTTATTTTTTTAATATTAAAAAAATCAAATAGTCATTAAATTTAGATATTCATAATTATTATACTACTATTCAACTATTTTCCCTTTTCAGAAATTTATTTTATTATAACATTAAGATTATTATTTTTATTAGTTATTTTGAGTCACATTATATTTTTATATGTAAAAAAAAAAATAACTAAAATAAATAAGGTATTAAATATAATTTGGCTTTTTAAGCACACTGGAAGGCGGTCCACAGTGCCCCATTTCCAGATAAAACAAATAATAATATTAAAATTATATATAGACTAAAAATATGCTAATAATTTTTATAAATTTAAAAACAAAAATATTTTACATTTTCTTAACAACTATTCAATACTTGTAGTCAATAGTTCAGTCCTGCTAAAATTAAAAAACTTCAAACTTGAAAAATTACTTTGAGCAGCTCAAAATATAAAAAATTGTATAAAACGCCTACCTTAGCATTTACCATGTGGTTTTTTGGATGTATACAAGTAGTACCATGCTCTCATCTATGAGTCTCAATATAAACTACAAGAGTTAAATATTAAGAGATTTAAATAGGGGTGGTCCACTGTGCCCCTAGGTCCACTGTTCCTCAGTCTCCCATAAATGTGTTAACAACACACTTAAATAATAGAATTATAATTATCTATTTAGAAACAAAATTGTTCGGCCTAGTTTCTGTACATAAAGAGGAGTTTAGAACATCATACATTATAATGGAGATTTTTTTTTTTATTATTTATTTTTGGCAAGAAACGTACCTACGTTTCAAAAGCGTTCAAATATTTCGGCAATCAATAAATATTCTTCAATACTTTTCTAAACAACTTAAAGCAGCCTATTACTTATAAAAATTATTTATTTAATTTATATATAAAAAAATTTCCTGATGAATGCACACGATTTTCAATTTTCATCTCATGAAGACTAATATGGAAAGAAAATTAATTTTGTGCCTTAGAGACATTTTTTTTTTTTTTTTTTTTTTTAATGAAATAATGGGTAATTTTATTTTAAATTATCCCAGATCTATGGTTCAACTATTCGTTTTAAAGGTATTGACGAGCTCTTTTGAAAGATACCAATATTAAAAACTTATACCTCCCAGGTGGGGGGTGGGGGGAGCGATTCTCCCTCATTTACAAAAATTCTTCCTAGATGACTAATATAAATCATTACTTTTGATGTCACAATGATTTTTTTTTTCTAAGAATTCACTGCCCTATTTAAAAAAAAAAAAAAAAAAAAAGATGGTAACACCACCTGTTGTATGATTTTCACCAAACGATGATGTTCTGTCTGTTGGATCGTGAGATACTGCATCCAGATGTTTTTGGCATACAGAGAAACATTTTCTCAAATTGGTCAAATCTTGTTGAGGACATCTCAAAACATGTAAATCCATCAGAAACTGTAATTCGAAAGTTTTAACAAACGCAATACTGTCTTCTTATTTATATAGAAGAAAGTGACAATAGGATATAAGGTTAGTTGTGTAAATAGGGTATATTATTCATTAGAATGATTTATCATACTATTTTAATTTATGATCTCATTGATAAATTTCAACATCTCCTAATTTAAATTAACCTTAAGAAGGTGTTAAAATCAAAGAGAATTCTGAGTTGTGCAACTTAATCTTTTCTTTCATCTTATTCAATTCCTCTTCAAAAAAAAATATTAGATTCGTAAAAATTGTTTGCTTTCGTATAGGTTTCAAGGAATGGCGAGTTTGAATGTTTTCTGAATAATTTGAAATAAACATTTAAATTTAATAATAGCCTTAATATCCTTTTAATTTATGTACTACATACGCATGGAGGGTTGAGGAGCGCGATATCACTTCTACAGAAAAATACATGCCAAATAAAATTGTTTATAAAACTATTTACACGTATTTTAAAAGTATATCTATATTAATAAAATCAGAGTTTTGTCTGTAAATTTGTCGGAATCAAAAAATTTTGCGATATATTCACGTTTCACACCCCATGAAAGCCGAAATTGACTTCAGAAAATTTTGCCTGTGTGTGTGTGTCTGTGTTTGTGTGTGTGTCATCGTGTCCGAATGTCGCTTTTTTTTGTCCGGGCATCACTTGAGAACGGCTGGACGGAATTCAACGGCGCTTGGCAGGAATTTAGGTCTTCACCCAACTTAAAATTATATCTATCAACTTTTCAGAAATTCCCCCCCGTTACCCCCCCCTAGGGGGTAAAAGACTAAAACACGTTTGTCCGGGCATCACTCGAGAACGGCTGGACGGAATTCAACGGCGCTTGGCAGAAACTTAGGTCTTCATCGAACTTGAAATTATATCTATAAAAATTTTCAAAATTATGATTAGTGTTTAAATTGTGTGTAAAAAACGCCTGCGCATGCGCCATAAATATTTTTTCACTAAAATGCTTTGAATGAAAAAATAAAATATAAAAATAAATTTTTAAGTTAAAGACTTTTGTATTCGCGTGATTTTCACTACAAATTATGAAAAGATTGAAATGAAGTGTTGCCATCTAAGTTTCATATTTTAGTTAATTTTATAAAATCTAATTGTCGTATCGAAAAACTGTTTACACCCCAGGATTCAGAAAAATCACCTCTTTCATTTGGTACTGAATTTGTAATGATAGGTCTGATATTTCTAATTTATTTTTCCCTTTATCCGTTTTTCCGTTGCCACTTAAATTTCATACTTTAGTTATTTTTTAAAAATGTAATTGTCGCATCGAAAAACTGTTTGAACCCCTGGATTCAGCAAACTCGCCCCTTTCATTCGGTATCAAATTTATAAATATAGGTCTGATATTTCGAATTTATTTTACCCTTTTTCCGTTTTCAACCCAGATTCGATATGGATCAGCATTATTGGATCCCTTTGGCAAAATTTGAAATTCAACACCGAAGTAGCGCGGACGTTTCTCGCCAAGATCTTTAATTGCACAATTGAGCTAGCCAATTCAGTTCATCGCAAAAATGGCTTAAAATATTTAAAGTCACCAAAGGGTTCCGATACTTAAGCTGTGCTTTTTGTATTTATTTATTTATAATACTGTCTATTAAAGACTTCTGTGGTCACGAAATTTGGTGTGTAAATTGTTTGTATGCATCCGGCACTTATTGTAACTGCATTTCACGAAATTCGAAATCCCCCCCCCCCCCTTCTCGGAATCGGAGGGCAATAAACATGTGTAAAAACATGTTTTTCCGTTTGAATTCGCTTTGAATTATCTTAGAATGGCGAATTTTGGTGTGTGGATATTGATTAAGTGTACGCATTATGTACATTAGTGGGATTTTGCAAAACTTCGAACTCACCCGCTGAGGGTGGGGAAGTAAGAAGTGGGTAAGTTGTGCCGAAGACAGTGGGGACCCAGACTCCTAACATTGGGAGCGAGAAAACCTCTACCAATCACAGCGAGAACTTAGGTTATTAATAAAGATATGGCATTTTGACAAATCATTTAAGTTTAACGTCCAGCGAAGCGGGCAAAGCCTGCTAGTTTATATATAGTACTTGTTACCTTAAACTTTAATTTATACTTTGTCTTTTGAGTATTCAAATGCAGTGTAAGATAAAGTCGTGTGAGTGTCAGAACAGATTATTACTTTTTTTTCTATTCAATAGAAAAATGTATTAGTTTCGTAAAACTTTTAAGCTTCTGGTTTTCGATGAGTTTATAAGTTTAGAGAAGTATTGAACATTATTTGGGACTTTTGGAAAATGTCTATCCATATACGTGTGACAAAAATGAGTGCACAGAGTTTCATGCAAATTTATATGCAGCCCCAACTTGACACAAATTAAAATCTTTAGTTAGGTTTTTTTTTTTTTTTTTTTTTTTTTTTTTTTTTCGGAAGGATCAAGTGATGCCACAATAATTGTCAAAAATTTTAAATTTTAATTATCAGACATTAATTTATTAATACATTTATTTACAAATTCCCGTTGTATAGTTGGAGGAATGAAAATCGAAAAGTTTATTTTATTTATTTATTTATTATTATTATTTTTTCTATATATAAAGTGAACACTTTGATTTAGAAATCATCTTAATTTGCAGAAAAAAAATTTATCGTTTGCTAACATGGTTAATCTTTGCGAATATATCTGTACTGATAAGTATAAAGGATTTAAGTCCATAGTCTTGATTTTTCAGAAGACGAAAAATAAAGTTAAACTAACTAAACACTAATCAGAAGAATCGATTAGGAAAAAGGGATTTCGTTGACTTATACCTTTTATACCATTCAGTGATTCCCAACCTTCATTTAATGACGGGAAAAAATTGAATTAAATATTTTATACCATACATGAATGCTAAATTTCTGACTTGAATCTTTTTTTACCAATGGATTTTCTCATAGACTAAATGACATAGACTTAAATCCTTTATACCAATCGACAGAGAATTTTTTCCTGAGTCTGACTATGTACTTAACTCAAAATCGACATTTTTGGACTTAAATCTTTTATACTTATCAGTACAAAATACATTCGTTGATTTTACTAGCTACAAGTACACAATCTCTCTGCCTCCTTCTTCCCCTCATTCACTACATCCATGTTCAGTACCACCATTTGTTACAGGATCGACTTCATATTGCCTCGACTTCAGCGGCATCTTCATCAAGATTATTTATCTTTGGACTGTCATGACAGCTATTATAACAAACAAACAAACAAACAACAACAAAAAAAAAAAAAATCAAATGAAAAAACAACGAATCAGTTTAAAAAGACACGTAGCACAAACTATCACATAACTCTTTGCTAAGATAAATTAAAAAATTAGAAAGAAAAGGAAAGAAAAAAATAAATATTTAGATTCAAAGAGAGGCTATGGAACCACCACAAAAGAAGTTTACTGAAGCGTGTTGCTGGGTAATTGGGCAGAAAAAAACTTTTCACTATACTCTACTATCTTATGATATTTTTTAATAATGTCCTGGGTAAACCATAAAATGATTCTGAGACAATAACAGGTGCCATTGTAGTGGGAGTTCTTCCGAACAATGTGCCTGAGGAACTAAAACTGGCCCTAATGAGTAGGAACGGATATAGGGTCTTGACTGTTATTCTTGACTGATACGGTCGGATGACCGCATGTCTGAGCCGAGTTTTAACCCTGCTGGGGAGGAGAAGAGAAGGATGAAAAAAAAAGTTGTTTAATCCTCGTACCTTTCAGCATTATAATTTTTGCTTATAAGTACCTCATCTTATGCAGCATAGTTATTTATGAAAGTTTTTTGTTCTTTAACTGATTTTTTATCATTTTTTGTTTCGGATGCGAGTACATTAATCAAGGAATGCCACAAAAGGGAATAGAAAGTTAGAATAAATGCTGGTTATTTTATATTACCAGTTTTTTTTTTTTTTTTCACCGAGTACATCAAGTGAAAGACAAAAATTCGTTATTTAAATTGCATATAGAAGAAATTCTATGTTTATATCTTCTTTATGAAAGGGGAGAAAAGATAATAAAATTTAAAATAAACCAAAGGAACATTGTTATTAAACTTTAGAGATTCTCAAACCATATATTTTAACTGAAAAAAAAAAAAAAAAATATATATATATATATATATATATATATATATATATATATATATATATATTTATTTATTTATTTATTTATTTTTTTTTTTACTCCTTTCATTTTATTTTCTTTGAAGCCGTGGTATAATAAAGAAATATCTGGTAAAGGCGACAATAATAAGAAATTACATCAAAATTTAAAATAATATTTTCGTACTTATTTAATTCCCTATGATATAAATATTTTTTTGAAGTATTAACTAATTAAGCTTGTTTAATTACTGATATATATTATTAAAATTTACACAAACACGGAGCATCCATTATTTGTGGAAATAATTAGTTGTTTAGCTTTATTACAAATTGGGATTAGCAATGGTTAAACCAATTGCAGTGGATAGTTCGTAATCAAAGAGTTTCGTTTAATAATATTTTTAAATACTGCCTTAAATGGACCATATTCGTGAGTATAACAACTATGATGTTGAGAATCTTCACAGTTCGGTTGTTGCTAATATAGACATTAACTAATGGTTCCCCGTCTCTGGTCACCAAATCCTATGCAACTCTATGGAGGAATTTGTTTATAAAATCAATCTGTACCTAATGTTTTTTTTTTTGTTTTTAATTCTGTTTTTGCATTCGGGTCATTCTACAAAAAACGTAATATTTCTGGTTTGGGGTAGTTAGTTTTAAAAATAATTATTTTAAAATATTCTCTTAAGAGATTTTAAATATTATAACATTTTTTTAATATAATTAATAAAAACTGGTGATGTTTTTATTTTATTTTATTTGTTTTTTTCAAAGAACGGAGGGATACTTGTATACCTCCGTTACATGTCACAACATATGTTCCTCCACTTACTCATTCACTTTTTTGTTGAATAAAAAAAAAAAAATATAATATTTAATATAAAGCAGTTTTGATCATTAGATGTTTTTTAACAGTGTAAGTGAATTTTGCTGCAAAAGAAAAAAAAGTATTGCATTAATTATCCTTTGAATTACTGTCACAGTTTTTCTTGTATCCTCCGTTCAGAATGCAATTAAATACAAGAATTTCCTATAGAGGGCAATAATGCCAACTCATTACAGAGATTTAGAATCACAGACAGCCATTTTCAATATCTGTTCTTCACAGTGGAGCTAAACATCTTAGTAGGTAAGAATTTATGTATTATTCTCTCTGAAGTCAAATAGGTCCTTTACATTGTGTATCCTCCCTTCTTGATTTTAAAAGATAAGAATTGTTTATTTATTAAAATTATTTTCTCAGTTAATAGTTCATAACTTTTTTTAAGTAAACTTTATCACCATGATGTGTTAACCTTAAATCAACAGGATATACAAAACAAAACATAGCAATTTGTATCCTCCTTACATGTATCCTCCGTTACAATATAAATGTAATGAAGCAGACACAATGTGTAATGGAGAATACAGTTTTTTAAAAAATCAATTTTAAAATTAATATATAATTTTTAATTAGTCTAAATTATGTTCTTAATACAACATAGTTTTTTTTTTTTTTTTTTTTTTTTTTTTTTTTTTTATAAAAAGTTCCTGAATATCATTAAAAAATAAATAAATTTAAGAAATTACTTTATTATTAAGGTTATAACATTTAAGTTCTTATTCTTTTTTTTTTCAGCTATTAATGAAGAAGTAATGAGAAATGGCTTAAGCAGTGCAAAGATAAGACCAAATAACTATGTGATAATCAAATTAGCTGGCAAGAAAAGCTTCAAATTTTATGTAGCTTTAATTATATCACAAGAGTCTTATAATGAATTTACTATAAAATTCATGCAGAAATGCTCTAATGACACTTTTATTTTCCCCGAAAAGGATGATATATCAGAAGTATATTTAAGTGATGTTGTTGAAGTCCTGAAACAACCTACTATGAATAAAACAGAACAATATGTCTTTAGTGAAAATTTGGCACATACAACTTAAAATGAAAAGTGTTCAAATTAATAATTGCAGAAACTGTTTCTTTAATATGTTTTATAACAAAGCATTTTACATGAGCAATCAGCGTAATTAATTTAATATACAAAAGCAATATGTACACATTCATAAAATGTTTAAATTGTAGAAATACATCATAAGGGTGTATTCTCCGTTACATGTACGTATTCTCCGTTCACGTTCAAAATTTCAATTACAAAAAAAAGTTAAAAAATAATCAAAAAGAATGTGTCCAACTATATGGGGGTAGAAATAAATATAAAAAAAACAAAATAAATTAATTTAAAAAAATTTTGAAGAATTTTTTTTTTTTTTTTTTTTTTTTAATTCTAATTTTGAAAACCTACGTTTTCTGTAGAATGACCCATTCGACAAATTCACAACCCTTCAATTGGTACTCCTTTTCCAAAAGTTTATTTTTAGCATTTGATTTTGCAGCTAAAAAAAGAAAAAAAGAAAAGAAAGAAAGAAAAAAGAAAGAAAAGAAAAGAAAAGAGAAAAGAGAGAGAGAGAGAAATGTACTTACATTGAGAAAAAAGAAATACCGCCTTCCTCTAGAATGAATAAGTGGCCTTTTCTAAATCCCTTAACTAGAAATATAGATTTCCGAGCTATGCGCGTAAGGCACGTCAATAAACTGAATAGACGAAATGATCGAGAATTTCTAGTGTACACATTTCTAGATGGTGAAAAAATATTCTGAATACTTTAAATATTCTGAATCATTTGTATTGCGAGAAATTCTCGCTTGATTTTCTAGAATTGGGTCATAAACCAAGATTATAGTTGCTGAAATCCGCCTCTTGTAGTCTCATTTATTTGTAGATATTTTTAAATAACTTTGCCCTCGAGAATATAGTCAAACGCTCTAGAATTCTAATAGGGGCTTCTAGAACTCGCTTTCCAAGGGGACTGGAATTTATAAGGAAGATATGGAACTATTTTTTCTAGAGCCACAACTTAGATTCTAGATGTCAGTTACAGAATTTTTTCTCAGTGTAGTTGATTTTCGAATTTTTAAAATCAAAGTTATTTTTAAAAAAATCAGTATTTAGTAAACGAATACCAATTTAATGATTTGGAATTTTCAGAATTTGAAAACAGAATTTAAAAATATCAAATAGGTAATGATTAATTCTATAAACATGTTTGCCCCATAAGTAAACATAAGTTTGGCTGGCATTGCCGATCTGTGATGTATCTTATCCCTTTAAATAACAGTCAGAAAATTCATTAAATAAGGGCCCTTAGTCTAAATGAACTGTGATCGATTTGTAAAAATAGTCATTTATAAAGAGTTTTATTTCGTTAGTCGCCATTTCTATTAATACGGTAAGATACGATTTTTTTTTTCTCTTTTTACTTTCTTTCTTTCTTTCTTTCTTTTTTTTTTTTTTTTTTAATATCTAATATTTGAGTCAATTTTCACTTTCATCTCGCTAAAGACATAAAGTTTTATTTATAAATAAACGAGTTATCTTTTAAATGTTAATCATTTTTACTTTCTCTTACCCATAGGGTCGAGAAATAGTGTTTTAGAGTAAAATTTTCGAACGTGAGTTTTTGTTATATTTACATGTTCTGAGGTTCTCTGAATACAAAAATCATGTTTTTCGCGAATGCTCTGTCGTCTGTGTGTGTGTCTGTGTGCGTGTTATCAGCATATCTCAAGAAAAAAAAAATAGCAGAAATTTCAAACTCGGTATGCTAAACGTGTATCATATAGGGATGCTACACTAAGCTTTTCGTTGAGATGAAGCAAATGGTTCGTGTACAGGGACATTCAAAAATATTCAAACACATTACGTCTATAGGGGAAATTGCAGGTAAGTAGAGTTTAAAATCTATAGACTGCACTAAACCAAATGAAACGAATATATATTTTTTTGTAATAGAGATAGTCAACTGGGGAAAAAAAATTGTGTGTATGTAGGAGCCCCCGAGGGGGGACTTTCCCCCTGGGGGGGAAGTCCCCCCTCGAGGGGAGTAAATTTTCATGATGGGTATCTTTCAAAAGAGCTCGCCAATACCTTTAAAATGAATGGTTGAACCATCGATCTGCGATAATTTAAAATAAAGTTATCGATTTTTCCTTTAAAAAAAAAATTATGTAATATTGAGAATAAATTCATTTTTTTTTTTTTTTTTTTTTTTAAGTGTTATACTACTTCTCTAATATGGAAATCGTCTGCATTATCATAAAATATAATTTTTTTAAATAATAATTTTAATGAATTATTTTTTAAAAACAGAATTATCTTTTATTAAACGAATTAAATTATATATTAATCAAACAGGGGGTTAGCCCCCCTCACACAGAACTAATTATCATATAAAACTCTTTCGAAGCCTAATTTGAATTGTTCAACACAGGTTTATATAACAGTACTCGTTATCTTACCTA
Organism: Salticus scenicus; assembly: GCA_963930645.1. Classification (NCBI taxonomy): domain Eukaryota; kingdom Metazoa; phylum Arthropoda; class Arachnida; order Araneae; family Salticidae; genus Salticus; species Salticus scenicus. Next base: position 267,012,474 of record OZ005656.1, on the reverse strand, counting down.
TTAATCTGCAACCTGTATTTAAAGTTTCCAATTTCAGGGTAAGAGAAAGTTGTGTGAGTAACACACCAGATTATTTAAATTAATGTCGAATAGACTCTCAGACTTCATGAATCAGAAAAGTTCCTTCTGCAAAGAACATTTTCAGAATTTCACGGATAAAAATGGACAGTTTACCCAATTCCATTCATGTTAAGTCAATCTTTCTAGAAAATTAAATTCACAGCTTGCTGAAATAGGAAAACTAAAATTTTATCGAATCTAAAAACCTTTGGCAGGTTTGACAATACAAACGGTTTTATGGCAATGTATCACAGAATAATATACAATTGTATTTAGCATTAGAATAAAAACAAAATCATTTGTTTAATTACATATTCTGTTTCATGTATGCAATTTAACAAACTTAATAAGGTATAATTTTATGGTTATATACATTTTTATCTCAGACAAACAAATTATTCTCAATATTAAGATTCGTGTAATCTGATAATAATTTATGCTTAAGTCAGTTAAAGTATTTTCATATTTTTATATAAAGTATTGTCGCAACGGATTAAACCTTTTCCCCTGCTTCGATTGTGCTGTTGCAGTGAAAGTAACTTTAGGCATGCTTACATTTAGTCGTCAAGATTTACAACTGGAATTTTCAGAAAATAATGATTCCCTTGCGCGTTTAATCCAGGGCTAGTTCTTAAAAAATAATAATAATAATAATAATAATAATCTGGTGTGTCACTCACACGACTTTCTCTTACCCTGAAATTTAATACTATAAAAATACAAGTTGCAGATTAAGAGGTAAGATAACGAGTACTGTTATGTAAACCCGTGTTAAACAATTCAAATTAGGCTTCGGAAGAGTTTTATAGGATAATTAGCTCTATTAGAGAAGTAGTATAATACTAAATGTCAAAAAAAAAGTTGAATTTATTCTTAATATTACAAAAAAAAAAAAAAAAATTGTTTTGTTAAAAATGAAAATAATCGAAAACTTTATTTTAAATTGTCGCAGATCGATGGTTCAACCATTCGTTTTAAAGGTATTGGCGAGCTCTTTTGAAAGATACTCATCATGAAAATTTACTCCCCTCGAGGGGGGACTTCCCCCACCCCGGGGGGAGGAGGCGAGGCTCCTACATGCACAAAAACTTTTTCCCAGCTGACTATCTCTATTAAATATATATATATATTCGTTTCATTTAGTGTAGTGTAGTCTATAGATGTTAAACTCTACTTACCTGCAATTTCCCCCATAGACGTAATGTATTTGAATAGTTTTGAGTGTCCCTGCACACGAACAATTTGCGTCCTCTCAACGAAAAGCTTACTGTAGCATCCCTATATGATACATACTTAGAATACCGAGTTTGGAATGTCTGCTACTATTTGTTCTTGCGATATGCTGATAATAGACAGACAGACACACACAGACACACAGACCATTCGCAAAAAACATGATTTTCGTATTCAGGGACCTTAGAACATGTAAATATAACAAAAACTCACGTTCAAAAATATGACCCTAAAACAGTACTTTCTCGATCCTATGGGTAAGAGAAAGTAAAAAAAAAAAATATATATATATATCGAGTACTGATGCCATTTCTTCTGATTCTTATATAAAATGACCTCCTAAATCCCAATATGACTTCCATTTTGCTCAATCACCCAGCGTTTTCTCGGAACGCTACCCCCTCCCCCAATTTTTATCACTGTTCGGCAATTTTATGGCCATGAATTTAATTTGGAGAAAGGAAAATAATTATTTTAAAACTTAAAAACAAAATAAATATAATGTATAATAAATATTAATAATAATTGATTAATAAAATATTATAAACGCAATTTATAATTTCAGTGCCAAAATCTCCCTAATTTTTCCCCATGCTACAAATGGTCATATTTTAGAATTTTTCCCTTCTGTATCTCCTCAGAAGATATTTAATAGTTAAAATAATCCTTTACTCCTTACAAATTAAACTTATAGCCATAAAATTACCGAAAAGTGATAAAAAATTGGAGGGGGGGGGGAATGTCCAAAAAACGATGGGTGGTAGGGCGAAATGGACTTTATATTCGGATTTAGGAAGTCATTTTGAATAAAAATTTGCAAAAATCCCTTAACTAGAAATATAGATTTCCGAGCTATGCGCATAAGGTACGTCAATAAACTGAATAGACGAAATGATCGAGAATTTCTACTTTACACATTTCTAGATAGTGAAACAATATTTTGAATATTCTTAATCTTTTGTATTGTGAGTAATTCTCGCTTGATTTTATAGAATTGGGTAATAAACCAAGATTATAGTTGCTGAAATCCGCCTCTTGTAGCCTCATTTATTTGCAGAGACTTTTAAATAACTTTGCCCTCGATAATATAGGCAAGTTCTCTAAAATTCTAATAGGGTTTCTAGATCTCGCTTTCCAAAGGGACTAGAATTTATAAGGATGACATGGAACTATTTTTTCTAGAGCCACAATTTAGATTCTAGATGTAAGTTACAGAATGTTTTCTCGGTGTAAGGAAATACTGTTAAAGAGAATCTTTATCTCCTCCCCCCTACCCACAAGAAAAAAAAAAAAAAAAAAAAAGAAGTAGAAGAAGAAGAAGAAGAAGAAGAAACTTTAAATTTGAATATTATATGAATTTAGATAATTATAGATAACATTTTTACTCATGCCTCGGATTTTTATTTATTAGTTTTGAGAAAAAGACTACAGCATTGTATTTTAAAGTGCATTATAATTATTATAAGTAAAATTGTAGGTTTTTAGTTTCAGACTACACCTTTTTCGTTTAAACATTTAGTTATTATTATTATTATTATTATTATTATTATTATTAAAAGTAGGAAGACATAATTTAGAGAATTTAAGACAAGGTTATACTTTGTTGACATTTCATTTTTATCGTTATCAGTATTAAAGAAAAAAAAAGAAGACATGAATTTATAGAATTTAAAATAAGGTTATACTTTATCAACATTTAATTACTATTATTGCTGGGAAAAAATAAAAGGAATAAATACATGAATTTAGGTAGCTTAATAAATATTTTATTTACATTTGATTTTTATCATTATTATTATTATAATTGTACATAAAAAAAAAAAAAAAAAAAAAAAAAATTAAAATTAAAAAAAAGAATTAAGATAGGAATTTGTAAAATTTAAGGTAAAGTCATTCCTTACTATTATTTAATTATTATTATTATTATTAATGTTGTTGACGTTGAAAGAAAATGAAAAAAGAATGAAGATATGAATTTAGAGAATTTAATATACGATTATACTTTATCGACATTTAACTTTCATTAGTGTTTTTATTATTTAAAAAAAAATAATAATAAAGAAATGAATTTATAGAATTTGCGATAAGGTTATGCTTTAGCGACATTTAATTTTTATAGTTGCTTCGTATTACTTTAAAAAAAAAAAAAAAAAAAAAAAAATGAAGATAGGAATTTTTAAGTATTAAAGATAGGGTTATACTTTATCGACATTTTATTAGTATTATCGTCATTATTATTATTAAAAAATTAGGACAGAATGATAAAATCTCGTAAAAATTTTAGCTATAACTTTTGAATTTTTCCAAGAAGTTAATTATTTATTGAGAGTCACATACAGGGCAAGAAGATTAATGGAAGACAGTGTTGAGATGCATGAGATGATTGTCGGAAGACAGAGAAACTGACATGAGTTTGTGCTAAAATTTATAAATTTTATATAAAAATGCTACGTGATTCTTATACAAAATGATAATTTCTTAAAATTATATGATTTTCGTTCGAAAATAGGATCTAATATTGGGTAAGGAGGGGTAAGTGGGACCCCTTTTCGGCATAATTCGACTTTAGCTCAACATAGCACCGGATGTAATAGGCCTAACAACTTAATTTTTTCTGTGGTTCATTCTCTCATATGTTGTTACTGTACCCATGGCAACCTCTAACCAAATTGGTAAATGATGAATTAAAAAAGGAAATTCTTTTGGGTGGTCATCGGGGTGGCCCACTTGCCCCGCAAGGTAGGGTAAGTGCCCCCCCCCCCCCCGAATACATTTTTACACATAACTGGTAGAGATTTGGTGGGGCAAGTGGGACAATTTACATGATTTTCTCAATCTTTAAAAAAAAAAAAATGAAGTATCTCCATTAGTTCATCCATAGCAAATTTTTCTGTCACACAGGACAGCAAATTTAAAAAGGCTTGTAACTTATCACACACATAAATGAAAACGATGCCATAATGTTTTCTACATCTATTGGGGTAGGTACATAAAAATATTATAACAGATTTTTTTTGAGTCAATAACTGGGGAAATGCCAGGGAAGGGGGCGGGGGTCCACTTACCCCCCTATACCTTACCCTATATCATAAAATTTTAACTCTTGCCTCAGATTTTTATTTATTTATTTTGAGAAAACGACTACAGTATTGTATTCCAAAGTACTATTTTAATCTCCCAGTTTTTTAAATAAATAACGTAAGAAACCCTCATCAGTACACTTTAACTAGTCACGCGTAATTTGATAGATGTGTTTTAAAGAACATCTATATGTTAATACAAATTTTTCGTCCGTCTTTAGTATATTTTTAGTAAGAACAGAGGTTCAAAAGTAGTATCGTTTAAAAGGTATGGCTAATGTGTGCTGCAGAAAAAAAAATTACAATAATAATAATCGTATGATGCCAAGAAGGCAGGGAAAAAAATCATTTTATCTTTATTTTGTACATTATTTTTATATGATACACGTTACATTTTTTATTTAAAATTCCTATGAAAGAAAGTTGTTAAATCTACACGTGCATTATTATTATTATTATTTCTTTTTCAATCCAATGCAACGGCTCGCAATTTAGCTCATTTTCTAGATTTATTTTTCCCTATTTATTTTTTTAAAACCTCAAACATTATTTTATTATTTGTTCTTTGGCATCAGAGGTTATATTTTACTTTCTAAAGTTCTTTTATAATTTATTTGACAACATAAGTGACTATATTTTATTTTATTTATTTATGTTTTAACTGATGACACGTTGTTTCTATAGTGACAGTGGTACTTGCTACTAAAATTCTCGAAAGAAGATTTTAATGGGTTAGGCTGAGAGAAAAAAAGGGTAAAGAAGTTCATAGGAATGTACATCGTGATATAGATAGAGATATTGATAGTTTTCTTTTATTTATTTATTTATTTATTTATTTATTGAAGTATGCATTAAAACTAGCATTAAGAATAATTCCAATGAATTTTGCTAGGTTTGATATTGGATCAAAACTATTAGTTTTTTTTTTTTTTTTTTTTTAATCGATATATAGAGGTTTCATGAGCAATGCTTTCCTCAGACTTCTTTCCAAGGGGTCCCAGCCCGTATTTATGATAAATTCGGAGAAAATTTTGAAAAACTCCAAACGGCTAGGTCAATAAGCGCGATCGATAAGGCACCTTCCACGTACCAACTTAGAGAGCAGAACCTCTCGGCCACTCTCAAAATTTTAGGAACAAAGTCACTTGTACAGCTGATTGAGGTAAGGTACGTTTCTATCTCAATACAGCCGACTGGGGTATGAAAGGCTTTATTAAAGTTAATGTCTGCTTGCGTATATATGTACTGCTTTATACTGACAAGAAAGTAAACCATTCGCTCTGTGCCCAGTGACACAAATATTTATGTAACTATAAATTAAAAAAAAAAAAAAAAAAAAAAAAAAAAAAAAGCTTTTCTGATGCATGCAATTGCAAACACACATTAACCTTGGTACCGGCCCTTCATATTCCAATCAGTTATTTCTGATTCAGTGGACCTCATTTACCAGGGCCATACTTACAAGTTTTTACGCCCAGGTAACTTTGAAATTTTTAGGGAACAAATTGCCCACTCCACCCAGGATTGAAGAAAAGTACTTTAATCGATCTATAGACAAACTAAAGAATTAAAAAAAAAAAGTAATCTGAATTTTAGCAGAACTTTTTTATTCTTACACAAAACAAACAGTCTGGGGAAAAAAAAAAGGTTCGAAAGACTAATTCTTTTCTATTTTTGGCGCCAAAGATAAATAAAACTAGTCTTTACGACAAATTTAATTTAAGAATTTATTCATATCACTGTAAAAAAAAAAAAAAAAAAAAAAAAAAAAAAACTGAATTAAAGGAAAAGTTTGGGATATTTAGTTAAGATATCTTTAATTGTGAGTCCTTAAGAAATTTTTCCGGGTGTCTTGAGACACTGCCCTTACCACAATCAGCGGTATAATTTTCCTCCTTCTTGAACGGTTGTGTATCGCGTATCACCATTCTATACCGTCACAAACTTTTAACTACAATTTCAAAAATTTGCATTTTTTGCTGTTCAAATCGTGAGTATACAATTCGATTATATGACAAAGCCGAGTTATTTATAAGTTTATATAGAAAACGACAAAACTGTCATACACATTAAAAGGTCGCTCATACTATCGTGCCATTGAGTATCTCCAATTATACGTGCATCTCAATACAAAGAATTTCGCTCGCAAAAGTCCCATAATGACGACATCATCTTCTTTTAATTCGGTTATATCATATAAGGTCACATGATTCCACATCGTGGTTGTTAGTAATAAACAATGACCTTCAGCGGCCATTAGCTTTACCGTTCCACAAATCGTGCTTTCCCATCCCATCATCCACAACATCCAAAATATTTTCTGAGATCTTTTAAACATCTTTTTAGCTACACAAAAGCGGAACTGGAGAGAAAAGCCCGCAAATGCCATTTCTCAATAATTCCTATTCAACCATTTAACAATAATAAGGCGGTTTCACCAAAAGACAAAGGCTTCATCATTCTCGAGCCACCCTTTCTTAGAAAAATAACTTTACTGATTATTAAAAGACAAGCGTTTAACAAAAGAGCAGATGACTATTGATCATAAAATTATTTTGTTGTAAAGGGTGGTCATTTTTTACGGGCTACGGACTGCATATCAAAAGAATATTGGTGTTCTTGTTAAGGTATCCAGTCGTTTAATTGAGAGAATCGAATTGTTTTACTTGCTTTATTCGACTGGTATTTAGATGTAGAATCGTGGATCTATTATAATCGATTCCGTTCCATTTTCCCAGGAAATAACAATTCCGAATTTGTAATTCGATAGATTTATTTATGAATGCCTGCACGAGTAAATTACCATAAATAAACTTACGTTCTAGGCATCATTAAAAGAAAAGTTTGGAATACTTGAAGACAAAATCGATTTTCATATTATTCTCTGATATCTGTAATCGTTATTTCTAAAGGATTTATAAGCTGCACGTTCTTTATTAGCTTTTATAAAGTAAGATTTCATGGTTTGTTTAAAGGTTCGTTTTACAATAGGAGAATATTTATTGGAAATGAATTCTGCAACTGTCAAAGGAAATTTATAAGATATTACGGATGAAGATTTTATTAAACATGATTTTATTTATTTATTTTCAACTGTAGTATACTGTTGATTTTCAGCAATTTCCACTTTTTCTTAGCTTTTTGGTAAACAATTAAATTTGATAGAAAAGAAAAGCAGCGAAGACAAAATATCTGGGAAAATGTAAAATTCTATGCCACGGATAATCAGAAGCCTAATATAATTTTCATTTTCATTTTAAGATTTTCCGTTCAAACAAATAAACTCTAGTGGAAAATTTTTGGAATATATAACACAAGAATAAACCTATAACATTTATTTTGGATTATTATTGTTGTTTTTCTTTTTTGAAATTAAAAAAATTATTTATTTAGCGTTGCCAAAGAAAAAAAATCACACGCCATCAAAAGTTATTTTTACAAAACTATTCGATTATTATTGAATATTTATTTATATTTTATTAATACTAGTATCGCCCACTCATCGAAACGCGACCACTTTTTTTGCAAAGCAAAGTATTTGCCTTCTCATCAACAGAATTAAATTGCAACACAGCAGCGCCACTTGTCGGATGATGTCGCCACTTGTCGCATCCCAAAATAAAACAGCATAGTTTTACATAATGTCCATACCATATATCATTCTTGATGTGTTTATACACTACAGAAGCTGAGATATAGCCTTGGCTAAATGGGGTAAATCACAACATAGCAATACTACCTATTGGGTGATGTATTCCAACAGCTAATCAACACCAATTTAAATCAAAATCTAACCAATTATCAATCGTACTTAAATTCAGTCCATTGGTTCATGATATACAATAAAATTTCCCTAACACTTCATACACACACAGACATTTTCTAAAAATGAGCGAATCATGTTCAGGACATCTCAAAACGTGTAAATTCATCGAAAACGCATGTCAAAACTATTCAAGAATCCAATACTTTCTTCTATATCATTTTATATGACAACGCCACCTACCGATTAACATGAACAAAAGTTTAATCAATATAATCAGTATAATCAATATTCAATCACGTTAAAGAAATCTCAAAACGTGTAAACTCATCGAAAACCGGGAATTGAAATTTTTTTCCAAATATTATACTTTTTTCCCATATATTCAGATAATATAGTGATAAATCCACTTATTTAAAAATAAATAGTCAATATCGGTTAGTTGGAATGCATTATGTTTTAGCTAAAATATGTGTCTTCTAATTAGAGCTGAGTTAAATTACAAAAAAAAAAAAAAAAACTTTCATAAATCAAATTTCTATTTAATTCACGTATATGTTCAATAGTATAAAACCTCGATCTATCACTCATTCTCTCATAAATCATTTTTACCACTCCAATGGCCGTTGCCCCTTCGAATGAAAAATCTCTAGTCGAGAGATTAAGAATGCTACATCTATACAAATTATTGTGTCCATGGTTTTATTTCATTTTGAAGTAACTGTCAGATTTAACATCTTACTTCTTTAGGAATTTTCAAATACAAAAGGATATGTGTATAAAATGAAAAAGTGCATAAAAAATAAAATTAATTCAAATTACCTTCTTGACATCGTCAGAAAATAATTTTTGTATTCTGCAAATCTGGCTAATCATACCTTTCAAATGATATCACTTTTAGTCCTCTCTTCCATAATTAATATGTTAAAAGCGTACGACACATTTCCTGCTTGCCTGTTAATATATATATATATATATATATATATATATATATATATATATATATATATATATATATATATATATATATATATTGTTTTAATTCTAATTTTTAAGTTCAGTGTTATACTCTTGTATAAAATAAAGATTACACTGTTTAAAAAAAAAGAAATCTCGTTTAAAAATCAAATAAAATAAAACTAAAAACTTTTTAATTTAAAGTTACGTCTCAATCTCCCCCCCCCCCCCCCGGAACAAAAACTGTAACCAGAAAAAAATTGTTACCATTGACACAGGTTTCATCTGGTGGCTACGTATTTTTACTTATTTATTTATTTATTATTATTATTATTATTTTCATACAGAGAATTGGTATCAAAGCAGGATTTAGAAGTGCTACAGTACCAGTACAAAGTGGGCTTACATGACTGAGAGGACTCTGATTCGATCCTTGCTGGTAGACCTGGATAATTTTATTTAAAGAGAATTTTTTTATCGCGTGCTATACAAAAAAAAAAAAAAAAAAAACTGTTGCGTACGAATATTCACTGTATTGTTCTGTTTAATATATGTATATTCATTTACGTATTCTTCGCAAAGCATACGTATGCATTCTGGCAGCTTTACTGTCAGCATTTTTTTTTCTTCTTTATTTTCTTTTACAGTACAGTTAGAGGCAAATAGCTGAATATGAAATACCATTTCTATTTGAACTCTCAATAATAAACTAAAATATTTTGGAACATTGTGGATTCAACTATAGAAAACTTTCAAGCGTTGCTAATGTGTTTTGATGGTTTTATGTTACAAAAAATAAGAGTTTACATGCAAACTTTTCAGTTTCGTGGGGGGAGGAAGAGGAAGCTACTTTTGGATAATATATAGGCCAGGAGAGTAATATAGAATAGTTTTGAAGAGAAATATGTAATTCCCATTTCCTTAAAATATAATTAATTTTTAAAAGGGTAGTATTACAGATAATCATAATTGCGATATAAACATATTATTTTGAAATTATTATCGAAAATACAAACAGTATTGAAAAAATTATCAGCATTCAAGTTTTTGAAAAGTCGCAAATAATATGGAATAGTTGGTATTTCATATTACCCGAATCGCCATCTCGAAAAATAAATCAACCTCAACCATCAGTTGGTAGAAATAAGTTCATGGGACTCAACTCTTCTACCGGAAAGGACTCTAGGTTTTCACTCATTTTAGTGCTTCGTACACGGAGTAAAAAAAATATACCGCCTTCATCTAGAATGAATAAGTGGTCATTTTTTAAATCCCTTAACTAGAAATATAGATTTCTGAGCTATGCGCATAAGGCACGCTACTAAACTGAATAGACGAAATGATCGAGAATTTCCATCCCGCACATTTCTGGATGGTGAAACAATATTCTGAATCTTTTGTATTGTGAGAAATTCTCACAGGATTTTCTAGATTTGGTTCATAAACCAAGATTATAATTGCTGAAACCCGCCTCTTGTATTCGCATCTATTAGCAGAGGTTTTTAAATAACTTTGCCCTCAAGAATACAGGCAAATGCTTTAGAATTCTAATAGAGGCATCTAGAACTCGCTTTCAAAGGGGCAAGAATTTATAAGGATGACATGGAATTATTTTTTCTAGAGTCACAATTTAGATTCTACATGTCAGTTACTGAATTTTTTCTCAGTGTAAACAGATTACAGAATTCGTAATACTTACCTCCAAAAAATCGAATCTTGATAAATCAAAAAAGGTTGTATGACACAAAAACTGTTTAACTAGTATTTGAGGTCCAGTGAAGATGTTTAACGTGCTTCCGATTGTTTGCAGCACCATACAGGTGAGATACAATGGTACCCTTTTACTCCAACATTCCATATTCTCTAACATTCCTCTGTAGTAAAAAATATATTTTGACAATTTACTACAAAATAATGAAGCCGCACCTATTTCAGAATTGTTCCATTTCATGTGATATAATAACATAGTTTTTATTTAAGTAAAATATTTGAAAATAATGGGAAAAATTGATAACACATTTCATGTCAAATCTTTCTTTCTTAAAATGTAAGCTTTTACTATCGTTTCTGTGTCAAAGTTTACTTCTTCTTTTTTCTTTATTTTCTTTTCTTTTTTTTTTTTTTTTTTTACTATTTGATAATAAGGAAAAATAAATATCAAGTAAAATTTGAAAAAGAAAAAATAAAGGTAGAAAGAAAAATACAAAAGAAATGAAATGATTATTCATAATGAAGCAATGGAGCGCGAAAACATACGACGCATAAAATTTTATTTAAAAAAAACTAATAATAATAAATAATTATAAAACAAATTCACTTTCTGTTTGTTTTAACGTTTTTTTTTTTTTTTATTATTATTATTACTTTTTTTTTTTTTTTTTTAAGAAACTGAACGGTAAAAAAGGTTTAAAAAAAATTATAATAAAAACAGAATAAGAAACACAAATAGTTGTGCTTGCTTGTTGATGTTGTTAAAGCTACTTAAGAAAAAATCACAGTTTTCTTCTGCTTTCTAAAAACTAGTGTTATCTACGGACGCCAGTAAATGAAATATTCACACTTTTATCTTCAAAGCGGCTACTCAATTGAATAACACGTACTGCGTTTCTTCTTAAAATTCAAATATCAGTAAAAAAGAACACAGCTACGTTGAATATTATTTACAAAAAGAAATCATTTAAAAAATACAAAAAAAAAACTTTATTCCCAATGGAAAAACCTACTGCTCAAAAACAGAAAATTACTTATTCTAAAAATTTTAATACACACGAGCTCGCGATTAAACGAGACCAAGTATCATATTTTTTTTAACTAACGTTGCCATCCAATAATAATAATATTCATAAAATAAATAATAGATATAATAATACATTTTCAACATCCTCCCACCTTTTGATTATAAATAATAATCAAAACATAAAAACTATTAGTCAAACAACTTTGGTACAAAGATGGCAACATTACATTTAAAAAATATAAAAATGAAAAAGTAAAATAAATAGAAGAATGATCAACAATATCTAATATAATCTACAAGTTCAGTCTTTCCGGCACCTTAATTCTTCGGCCAACTCTACTAAACTTCATTTGCTCATTAGTAGTACTGTCTGAAACTTTGGAGATGTTATCTGATTCTTTAACTTTACTGAGAGTCATCGGTGTGGGAAGATCTTCAGACGATGTTATCTCTAGGGGATAAACTCTTTGAATCGGGCGTAAGAGCTCCTTTTGGGAAGTTTGCACTTTAACAAGTCGTACTTGTCCGTCTTTACCTGGTATAATCTCAGTGATACGACCTAAAGGCCAGTAGATTCTCTTTTTATTATCGGCTCCCACCATAACAATTTCGCCAACAGTAACGGTATGTTTGTCTGACTTTTTGCTTTTACTTTTACGTAGAATAAGAGCACCAAGATATTCAGATCTAAAACGGCTTCGTAAATCTTTGAGAATGGTTTGTCTGTATTTGAGCCTTTTACACAAAAAATTTTGCTCAACAGCATCCAAATCAGGAAGACTGCATTCATGCATATCTTGGATGAACATCGATGGCGAAATTGGTTTTACAGCTTCCTCTTCACAGATGTAAGTAAGAGGTCTTGAGTTGACTACCTTCTCACACTCAGCTAAAACCGTCATCATTTCTTCGTAATCGAGACGTGCCAGCCCTAATACTCTTTTCAAGAGATCTTTTAGAATTCGAATTAATCTCTCCCACCAACCGCCCCACCAAGCAGCAGTTGGGGGATTGAACTTCCAATCAATAGAGTTGACAGCTCCATGTTTTCGTATGCGTTCCCAGTCTAGTTTCTTGAAATAGTTGGCTGCTCCTACAAAATTTGAACCATTGTCACAGTATACAGTAGAGCATCTTCCTCTGCGAGCTGTAAATCTTCTAAAAGCCATTAAGAACGCATCTGTTGAAGCAGAAGTAACAAGCTCCAAATGGACTGCTCTGTATACTGCGCAAGTAAAAATTAAAACCCAGCTTTTCTTGTTATCCTTGAGAAATAATGGCCCAGCCATATCAACACCAGTTATCTGAAAAACTGCAGCATCTTTAACTCTGTTTTCAGGAAGTGGAGGACTGATTACTTCCAAGTTCTTTGACCGAAATCTTTTGCATGCAGTGCAGCTGGCTACAACATTTTTCACTGCCTTTCTGCCGTTTAGAATCCAATACTTTTCTCGAAGCATATTTAATAGTATCTGGACACCAGCATGGCAGTTCTCAACATGTGCTTTATAAATTAGCCGTTTTACCACTTCATGTTTTGATGGAAGAACAATAGGTTTAAGAAAATCTTCACTGTCCTTTCGATAAATAATTTTGGTCTTCAAACGAATGACACCAAGCTCGTCTTTAAACGTTTGCAAAGTTGTCAATCTCTTTTCGTCTTCTTGAGGAAAAGACTCATTCCGAATTAGAAGTAAAACCTTCATTTCTGCTTCATGAATTTCTGGGGCTGTCAATTCACCATGCTTCCTCCAATTTAAATTCTTGCAGTTGTGCTTGAAACGAAGGATCCATGCAACAAGACGAATAATTCTATCATAACTAGAAAAGTATCTATAGTACTAATCTTCATCAACAATAGCTTCAGTATTTGTCAGTATACAAGTTTTCCTAGGTTTTTCCTTTTCAATTTCTTCCTCATTCCAATCGCGATTAGAGAAATCCATCATTGCTCGAAATTCAGAAACGTCTTTCATCCATTGTGGACCCTCCCACCATTTTGATGAGACTAGATGCTTTGCTTTGCATCCTCAGGGGTGGCCAACCCGCGGCCCGCGGGCCGCATGCGGCCCTCCGTGCAGTTTCGTGCGGCCCGCGAGGAGCCTAACGATACTTAAATTTTGGTAAACTTGGTTAAAAGTTTAAAAATCAATAAATCCTTCCTCACTTTTCGAAGTAAAAATACCTTTCAACGATCATGGTAGCTAAATCACACTGTTGTAATGAAATTGTTATTAGATCCAGTATCTGTTCTTTTTATTATACTTCTTAATGTATAGTCATAAATTTTTCCCGAATATGTTGATAATTTATGAATAAAAAAAAAAGTGTTCTGTCCGAATCTTCACCCTGCCCTCCCCCCGAAAAAAGTATATACTTTCATTGCCATAAAAATTTGCGCACCAAGAAAGAGTTGTCAGAATGAAACGAAATTTTATATACCTAAGTGCAATATTGATATAAGTAAATGATTACAAAATCAAAGCGAAATGATCATTTGTTACAAGAAAAATTACGAAAGAATGGAGATTTTAGTACTCTGTTGAACCACCACCAAATGCACGATGCGATACGGGCAAGCATTGTGACATACAAGTCCCGTATGATGTCCTGCGGCATCTCGTTCCACATTTGTTATAAACGTGCCGCTAATTCGTCTAAACTCGTCGGCTGCCAAATTTGCAGTCCCAGGCTATCCCAGGCATGTTCAGTTGGTGACAAATCTGATATCGAACAGGCCAGGAAAGGCTGGTATTGTAGGGTGGTACTGTGACGGAGGCAGTCCTGTGACACCCTTTCTGTGTGTGGCTGAACATTGTCTTGTTGAAAAATGGCTCCTGGGAGCCCTGTAATAAGTGACAACCCCTATGGCTGAAGGATGTTACGAACGTACCGCTGGTCTGTCATGGTGCCGTGGATCAATATTAGGGATGACCGTGTATCGTATGCAATGTCATCCCATACCAATACCTTCACATCAGCTGTGGGTAAGGTGCGCAGCTGTAAAGCAAAGGCAGGATTCAGGTGTTTACCATGATGCCTCCACACATGTATATGTTTGTCATCACTGCCCAAATTGAATCTGAATTCGTCGCTGACGAAGAACTGGTTCCATTCGGTTGCAATCCAACCCCGTCGAGCGCGACACCACTCCAAACGGAGGCTAGAGGGGTATTATTGGCAATATATGTAACGGGCGTCGCGATAGTAAATGCCTATCAGCCAGGGACCTTGCGATGGTACGTACAGACATAGGAACAGATCATATAGGAATAGGTGTTGCACATGTCCGGATATCGGACAACGAGACAGTTGGCGCTATGCGTATGTTTCGTATAATATGAGGGTTTTTACGATTATTGATCTGTCGAGCACGTCCTGAGCCTAGTTGCCGTGTAAGGGACCTCTCTTTTGTCCATTAGTCACAACACCTCCTCACAGTAAAATCAGAACGACCTAAGTGGCTGGCTACTTACCAAGCTGATCACACTTATTCCATCACACCGTTGATTCTTCCCCTATCGGACTCTGACAGCTGTTCGTATTGCCTTCGATGGCAGCGTAACGGCATATCTATTTTAAAAGCGTCCCTCTGCAACTGATCATGCACATCAAGCAAGCTCTGCTTACCTGTTTTATAATCCAAGAAAAACGAAGTTCAACGCCCTCTGGTGGCATTACGCAATGCACAATCACACTGCATTTCTAATCATTTGCATATCTGCCTGGCACGTACTTTCATGCCAAGTTTCGTTACGGTTCAATAATTATTTCTTGGTGCGCAAATTTTTATGGCAATGAGAGTACATACATGATTTATACACTTACGAGCATATAAACACATACACATATATACATACGGTGCGGCCCGCCTGAGTAAAAAATATTTCCAATGTTACCCATCTAGTGTTTTGGGTTGGACAGGCCTGCGGCAAGTCTGTAGCATTCTTCTCCCCCGTTATATGTCTCCATGATGAAGGATCACTCAGTTTTCTGATCTCCTGCACTCTATTTCTTACAAAAACGGACCAATTTTCTTCTCGTTGTATCCATGCAAGAACCGTTGTAGAATCACTCCAGTAATGAGTCATAACATTTCTCCAACCAAGAGCTTCAATAACCGAATTCGTCAGTCTCGCTCCAATTACAGCAGCTAGAAGTTCCATTCTAGGTATAGTTACACCTCTTAACGGAGCCACTCGAGACTTTGCTGCAAGCAAAAATAAATTAACTTGATTAGCATCCTCTACTCTAAGGAATGTAACTGCACCATAGGCATCTTTGCTTCCGTCAACAAATGTGTGAATAGTGCAGTTGCTTAAATCTTCGGAAGATACTCGAATAAACCTAGGTATCTGTATATCAGACAAATACTTCAGTTCTTGAAACCACTGCATAAACTCTTTATGAAGCTCACCAGTTATCTCTTCATCCCAACTCGTTCCTAGTTTCCATGCTTTTTGTAACATTATTTTTGGACAAAGCATGACTGGTGAGGTGAAGCCAAAAGGATCAAAAACTTTGTGGACGACAGACAACATAGTTCTTTTTGTTAATTTTTCCATGTTAATGTTGTCTAACCATTTCATGTTAATCTTCAATGTATCAAGCTCTTTATTCCAAATAAGACCTAATACTTGAGTCTCTTTCTTAGAACTAGTCTCATTACAGTCGCCAGACCATTCCCATTCTCTAAGATCAAAACAACCTTTGGCCATAAAAGCTTTAGAATTAACGATAAACTTATCTAATTCTTCTTTGTTATTAACACTGGTAACAACATTATCTACGTAGAAACTCTCTAAAAGCCTTTTCTTTAAAGATTCTTCAAATCCGTTACAACGCCGAATATGATACTCAATTACCGCAGCCAAAAGGAAAGGACTGCATTTAACACCAAAAACAACTCTTGTATGGCGAAATACTTTTAGTTTCTTACCTTCTAAGTTTTCCCACCATAAAAAACGCAGGAAATCTCTGTCGTCTTTACGAATGCTTATTTGCAGAAAAGCTTTCCTAATGTCGGCGATAACGCCAAATTCTTTTTCTCTGAATCGAAGTAAAATATCTGGGATAAGTTCCATTTGATTAGGACCACATTCCAAGCATTGGTTTAAAGAAGGATAATTTGCTAATCTAGCTGAAGCATCAAACACTGGGCGAATTGGAGTAGTGCTGCTACTAGGTTTTATTACAGCACGATGAGGTAAGTAATTGCCATAAGAGTTTACTTCATTCTTGGGAACTTCCTCAATTATGCCTTCATTAATCCAGTTCAGAAGAACATCTTCATATTTTTCATACATGTTCATCGCTATAAGCTTTGCTGTTGTGTATTCGAGCCGTTTCTTCGCCAAACTCAAGTTGTCGGGTAAAGGCGACTTATCATCAGCCCATGGCAAACAAACTTCATAGCGGCCCTCTCTATTAATTGCCACTGTTTCTAAAAAATGCTCTTTAGTCTGAATATCAGTCTCGTATTTGGACTTCTTCTCAATAGGATCATAGATTCCAATTAAATCCAACTTCCATAGATTTGAGATTTCAGCTTCATTTACATATAGCGATAACACTGACATCGCCAAGTTTTCTTCCGAGGCTTTTCCAGGAGGTACTTTTCCCATCAAGGTCCAACCTAAGTATGTTTCTAAAGCCACGAGACACAATGATAAGACCTTTCGTTTTCCAGTCAACATTTTTCCCATAACGTCAGCTCCGACGAGAATATCAATTGCTTCACATTTGACGCCAATGTCCGTTAAATTAATCTTATTTTCTTCTAACTCCTTTATCCAAGGGCCTTGAAAAACCGGTCTGATATTTTCACATATTGTAGACTGATCCAAAACTTCGAAATTGCAGCCAAAATTTTCTTTCAAATGTTTCAATGTCACTTTATAGCAGTTATGCTTGACCTCGTTAGTGATAACGCCGCCAAAAAGGGAATGAACCATTTTCTCTTGGCGAATAGGTATATAATTCATTTCTTTGGCTACACTTTCCAGAATATACGACTTATGGGATGCAGAATCAAAGAGCAATCTCACAGTTTTCTGTTTATTGCCAGAGACCAATTTGGCTTTCACGGTTTGAAGAAATATCTTTGGACTTCGTTTGTTGAAATTGGACATACTAACATCATTTTCTGCAGATTTTTCTTCTTTATTTTCCACAGCCCTTTTTTGTGAATCAAGTACATCACACATTAGAGGAAAATGCTTTTTAGAACAGATCACACACTTTAGAACTGTTCGGCATTTCTTAACAGTGTGAGTTGGCGATAAACAGGCAAAGCAACAACGCTTATCTTTAATTATTTTTTGTTTTTCTGCTAAACTCATTTTCTGAGCTGAAAAACAATCTGAACTTGAATGTTTGCCATCACAAAAAACGCAAGATTTCTTCACCTCTCTATTTAAAGTGGCCGTTAATAAACCCGCAGCAGTAGGTACTTTACTTTTCAAATTTTCAAAATTGCATTGCTTCCTTTTTAAAGGTTTGTTCTCTTGGCTCTTTCCTCAACCGAAACCAGCTACTGCCAAAGATATCCTTTCTTCGCCTTCAACTTCTTTTTTGAGAAATTCCATTAAATTATTCAACTTCTCTTTAGCATCAGTGTTTGAATGAGAGATGTTACTACGATTCCAAGCCTTTAAAAAATCAGTTGGGAAACAAGATTCAACTATGGGATACAATATAGATGCACATTTATCCGTGGTTACACCTAATGTTTCCAATGCACGTAGATACAATTCAAGTTTGTCATACAGAGAAGTTAATGAAAACATTTCCTTAATTTGAACCGAAATAATTAATTTTAGTAACTGTCTAACGTATACTTCGACTAAGAGGTCCTCTCTTCCAAAGCGAGATTTCAGGCTTTCGATCGCTTTTTCATAATTGGCGCCAGTTGGCGGAAAACTTTCAACTACTTCTCTTGCACGGGAACCAGCAACCGTGGCTTGCACTAAATACTGAAATTTATCTTCCGGTGCGATATCTTCATCTTTATGCAGCTGCTCAAATTGACTCCAAAAAGGAAGCCAATCTTTTAAGTCATCGCCAAATTGTCTAAATTCCAATCTTGGCAACGTAAATTTCCTTTTTGAATTGCTTAAATCAGGTGCATAATTTAGTGGAACAGATTCACCTCGACTTTGAGCTTGAATTCTAGCGAGCTCGATTTCCTTTTCAGCTTCAACTTTAATTTTTTCAGATTCAAATTTCATTTTTTCAAATTCAAATTCTTTATCTTGTTTCATTTTTTCAAATTCATTATCTTGTTTCATTTTTTCTTCTTGCTCTTGTAATTTTCGCTCGGCAACAGCATTTCCTAATAGTACTTGAACAAATTCAGCATCTTTCTTGTATTCTTCACTGTTCAATATAATATTTTTTAAACCTGAAATAGTAACATTGGCTGGTACTTCTTCGCCAATTTCAGACGCCACATATATCAAATCATCTTTCTTAAATCCTTTTATTGCTTGAAACATGTTGCTACTTCCTGTCGCTCAGACGCCACAAATGTTAAAGCTACTTAAGAAAAAATCACCGTTTTCTTCTGCTTTCTAAAAACTAGTGTTATCTACGGACGCCAGTAAATGAAATATTCACACTTTTATCTTCAAAGCGGCTACTCAATTGAATAACACGTACTGCGTTTCTTCTTAAAATTCAAATATCAGTAAAAAAGAACACAGCTAAGTTGAATATTATTTACAAAAAGAAATCATTTAAAAAATACAAAAAAAAAAAAACTTTATTCCCAATGGAAAAACCTACTGCTCAAAAACAGAAAATTACTTATTCTAAAAATTTTAATACACACGAGCTCGCGATTAAACGAGACCAAGTATCATATTTTTTTTTAACTAACATTGCCATCCAATAATAATAATATTCATAAAATAAATAATAGATATAATAATACATTTTCAACAGATGTTACAAATTTACCTTTCAATCTTTACGCACAGCAATTGTTTTTATAAAAATTTAAACTTAATTAAGAACTCTTTCTAGTTAATTTTGCTTTGTTTTTTCCATGTTATACCCAGGAAACGTGCTAAGCACACTTCTTAACCCATTATTTGCCACATTTTGAAAACAACAGAAATGTACTTCATATATATATATATTTAATTTTATAACTAAATTTTTAAAGATAACAATAATAAAAATTAGGCATATCATATCATCTTAGTATAATTAATGATGGTTTAATGAAGGGCTACTGTATTGTACCGTTGGTTAGAGGTCTGCAAGGGCCGAAATTTTTAGCCCCGGCCCATACGAAAGCTTTGTTTACCCGGCCCGGTATGAAATCAATAATCTCGGTCCGGGCTCGACCCGGGCCGATTCAAAAACATGTAAAATAACAAAAAAAAAAAAAAAAAAAAAAAAAAAAGCATGCTTTTCTATGAAAAAGATTTTTAGTATGTGTTTCGTAGAGGTTTTATTTTGTGAAGCAATAGAGTGTTATTTAAAAAAAAAAACTGATAAAGTTATTTAAAAAAAAACTGATAAACTGATACAAGATAATTATATGTAAACAGAAATTCATTATTACAGACGTACAGAAAGCACAAAGACAGACAGAAAGTCAAATCGAAAATATTAGCATTCATCAAACAATATAGGAAGGTACTTAAAATGGTTAATACTGCTGAAAATGCACTTTCAAACATTTCCTCTTGCATATCGTAATGTATCCGAATCTTTCACGTGATCCGTTAAACAAAACGTTAATGTAGTTCAACCATATTCAACAGAAAAGGTACTTTTGTACATGCTGAAAATGATGCTACTTTCGTCCAGTGCTCTGGAGAAAAAAAAAAAAAAAAAAGGATCCTTAGAGAAAAAGTTACAGTGGAAGGATGTTTATAGCCTTCATAACACCTAAAATCTACAGACCATAGGACACAAAGCCTTATACGCAGTAACGTATCTAATTTCTTTTGTTTGTACATGTGCGCAAACTAGTAGCGACATGCATACTATTTTGAATAAGAAACCATCTAATATTTCTTTAAATAAAATATATTAACTTCGAGACATGCTAAAAATATTTGTGGAAAATCAGATCGCAGACAGACAGACTGATACGCAATTAAATTGAAGTTACAGACATTTTTTAACAAAGTAAAATTTTATGTGACATGGCAACCTGCAAAATTATGTAAAATAAATAACTGAAGAAATATCATTTTCCTTTTCGTTGATTAACGAGGAAACTAGATAAAGATTCGGGCCGACACGGCCCGGAAAAAAATTTCATCCACGCCTGACCCGAGTTTACACAAAAAAAATTGAGCCCGAGCATGCAAAAAAAATTTAAGCACGGCCCATGCAGACCTCTACCGTTAGTACATAAAGGTCTAGAAAAAAAAAAATCGGAACTTTGAAAAATATGTAAAAATACATTTTTATTTAGAAATTTTGTGAATAAATTCATCAACCATAAAAATTATTTTTTTGTGTAAGGTCGATTGGAATGTAAGGTCGATTTTTATACCAACTTTGTGAAAAATACTATCCTGAACCCGGGCTGTCCGCTTAACGTGCGGATGCCTTCTACTGAGTCACTTTGGCTGATAACCAACTTGGCATTTCTCACATAATAACCGTTGAAATAGTCACGTGTCTGCAAATGCAGATGTAACAGGTGAGAACATTGAATTTTCATGGCTGATGAATTTATGATTACTATTTCTAAATTGAAATTTCCTGGTCTATGAAGTTGTGCCACATTTAATGTTTTCACCTGTTACATTTACGTTTGCAGACACTGTTACCTCTCCAACGGTTAGTATGTGAGAAAAGACGAGCTGGATATCAGCCAGGGTAGCTCAAAAGAAGAGCATCCGCACGTTAAGCACAGACAGCCCCTGTTCGATTCACGGCTCTGTATTTTTGACATAGTTGGTATAAAAATCAACCTTATACACCAATCTATCTAATATATATTGATATTTTATCATTTTTATGTATTTTCGAAGAATAGATTTTTGATTGTGATAAAATTTTTTATGTATTTTCTAAGATTGTATTCTTCATGGGATAAATATATTAATTATAACACTATTGAAGAATAAAGGAAAAAAAAAAGAAATATACAACAAAACAACGAAAGCACGACACAAAAGTCAATCTTGAACAAAAGCGGCTTCGTGCAGCGCCTAGTGCCATAGAGTGAGATTAAAATGAAAATAAAGTACAGTAGACTCCTGATTATCGGCGGTCGGATTATCCGCGGTCCTCAAGGGCCTGAATTTAAAAGGAAATTTAAAAATACAGAACAAACTTATTACAAAAAAAGATCGAAAAGAGTAATGACCTTCAAGGCTTTTGGAGATATTACACGATTCTTGACAGCATTTATGGCATAGACACTGCTTGGGAGGCAGTTAAGCAGTCTACATTGGTAAGGTCTTGGAGAAAAATTTTACCAAATGTGGAAAATACTTTGGTAGAGTTTATAGAGGAGGAAGAAATTTCTGCTTGACAAATTTAGCTAAATCAGTTACTGGAGGAGAAAAAGCCATTGAAGGTAACATTGAAGAGTAGATTAATTGTGACGCCAATGATCCAGGTATTGAACACCTTATAGATGAACAAATTGTGGGCCAAGCATTAGACCCAGTTTCAGAAGATAGTGAAGAAGAAGAGGAAGAAGGAGATAAAACTCAGCAGAGGATGAGCCACGGCGCAGCCCTAGAACATGCAGATGGACTTATAAAATATCTCGAGGAACAGGACGATGTATCACTTTGTGACAAAATGCTGATAAAGAAACTGCAATCCCAAATTAAGTAAAAGTGTTTTAGTAAAAAAAAAAAAAAAAAAAAAATGCTTCACCGAGTTTTTTGTTAAAAAATAGAGCAAAATCTAAGTAGAAATTTTTATTAGCATGTTAAATTGTATATGTAGGCCATGCTTAAATGTTAATTATATAGTATTGATCAAAAGGCTTTATGTGTTGATTTATATCCTCTTTTTGACCATTTTGCGGAATATCCGCTGATTCGATTATCCGCGGTTGTCTATTCCCCGTTCACCGCGGATAATCGGGAGTTTACTGTATACATGTTCGATCCTTTTTTATAAACACTTTGGATATTACTTTACTGAAATCTACTTTATACACATTTTAATTGAATTTAACTTTAAAATCCGTTGGTAGATAAAGAGATAAAGTGCATAAAATATATTTCGTACGTAGGATAGTAAGATTTTTAGAGTAGAAAGAAACAAATCATAACTTTATGAACGAAAGAATCTAATTTATATTGGAGATGTTAAGTAATTTTTTCTAGTTTAAAGGCAAAATTGTAAGTATCTTTAGAACGAATGGTTGAACCATGGATACGTGCTAATTAAAAACAAAGTAATCGATTTTTTCCATTTTTAACGCATAAAGTTTTTTTTTTTTTTTTTTTTTAAATGCATTTCTTTAAATGTCGGCAAAAAAATTGACTCTCTTTGTACATTTAATGTTATGTTTCTCTGATATGAAAATCGTTTGCATTCATCATGGAAAATAATTTTAATAAATAAAATATTTTAGTAAATAATTTGAACTGCGTGTACGTGTATTTGTACAGGAAATTTTAGAGGAAGTCTTGTGGTGGACATAATATACTACTGTTGAGAAGTAGAAGCAATCGAATTTGTCTTAAAGCATTTAAGGCGACAGTGAACTTTCAAAATAACAAAATTGGACTGAAGTTCAATTTTTAAATTTTACTGAAATACCAGTCTGCATAACACTAGTAATGCGTGCGGCAAAAATAATGTTTCAGTTCCCATCCTTCTACAATGAGTTGTAAACGTGTATATTTGCAAACAAATATTAAATCTTATGTAAAATAAAAATTTTAAACATCATTTTCTCAAAACTTATTATTACCTAGTTTCGCTAAGAATAAAATGTTACGTGCGTTTTATTTTGTATTGGATTTTCATGAAACTACTCTAAATGTTATATATATATATATATATATATATATATATATCTTAGCACAAAATTTTACAGATTTTACCTTTTACCTTTTTGTTTTTTAAAACTTTAAAATTTTGAAATAAAAAAGCATTAATAAAATTTTTCGAAAATAAAAATTCGCTTAATTATGATTCTAAAAAAAAAAAAAAAAAAAAAAAAAAAAAAAAAAAAATTGACTAAATTTGGTTAAAATCAGCTAAAGATCAGCTCTGAAAATCATTTGAATGTCTAAGTCAAATATTAATGCACAAAGAGCATTTTGAAATTTAACAATTAATTGATAATTTTAATATCTTAACATTTTCGCGACCGCATGATTTTTTTTTTTTTTTTTTTTTTTTTTTTTTTGACAGTATGGTCCGCCTGTGGGCATTATTCTCCCAAGATAAAGTATTACAGAACAAAATTTTATGTATTTACATTTATATTACAAATGGATATACATTATAATTATACTCTTTCTATTCAATATATTTGTACCCATAGTATATTTTATTGCAAAAATATGAATACTGGGTACACACTTAAGAAATAAGTAACATACAAATTACAAAAGAAACGTAACTCCGCCCACTGGCTACTAATCTGTAACTCCGCCAACTGGCGGAGTTACAGATTTTCAAATGACATCAATCTACGTCAGCGGTCGCGAAAGTGTTAATTAATTATAATGTTAATTTTAATATAGCATTTTTCATCTATAATATTATATGAAACTGTAATATTTTGCAGTAGCTGATTTATAACTGTAGTATTCTAAGTCCACGGTAGCTTTATATATCAAATTTATGATTTATCCTACCTGTAAGGTTGGAAGCATGAGTAAGACATAGATTAAATAATAAAGTTTTTTTTTTTTTTTTTTTCATACAAGTACCAAAATGTATCGCGACAGCAAGAAGAAATATTTAGTTTTTGCGCACTGATAGTGTGATTGCCAAAAATCAGCATTTACAGGCATTGTTGAATCCATTCTCGTCGCATGAAACTGACAATAGAAAATCGCTATGCACTTGGCAAATTTTTGCGACTGCCGTAATGATGGTTTACCGATTCCACTGAGAACCCGCTTATGACCCAGCATTATTGTGAGCCTATGCCACATGGGGCTCCATTTAATGACCGTACCAGTTCATTCTACTGACAAGACTGCCACAGGCGCCTTTTTTTTTTTTTTTTTTTTTTTTTTTTTTTTAATTCTTTTCGTACTACTACTACCTCCCCCCCCCCAAAAAAAAAAAAAAAAATAATAATAATAATAATAATAATAATATATATATATATATATATATATATATATATATATATATAATACATTTTCGCAGGTACATCTGCACTTTGCCTGAATAACATTTTTTAAAATAATTTTTATGATACGTAAATAGTGGTACAAAAACAACAATAAAAAAACGGTCGCGTGTAATAGCCCTGCACTGACTAATTTGATATTTACTATGCTTGTTAAAACATTTTTTAAGAAGGCACCACTTTTATGCACCATGTCTGAAAAGGTATTCATAATATATATATATATATATATATATGAGAAAGAAGAAAAATTAATTAAAAGTTTTTAAATTGAAAGCATACAACAATATAACACGTCATCGGAGACCTTGATTGCATGTTGTATGCGAAAGGTGTATATTTCTGTTGTACTGTATGTATATGACAAGAATTTTATATATAAATTTTCTTATTTATACTTAATAATTTTTATAAATGAAACTTACACTGAAAAAAAAAATCTGCAGCTGACATCTAGAAAATAAATTTTGGCTGTAAAAAATATAGTTCCATTGGCATCCTTACAAATTCTAGTTACATTTATTATAGAGTTACATATATAATCGAAAATTCTAATGATTTTTCCTATATTATCGTTTGTCAAATTTATTTAAAAAATCTATGCGAATAAATGCGAATACAAGAGACAAGTTTTAGTAACTTTAATAACTAGTAACTATAATTAGTGTATAAATCAATTCTAAAAATCAATTGATAATTTCTCGCAATTCAAAGGATTCATATAATAATGTGTCACTTCGCGATCTACAGAAGTATAGAATAGAAATTTTCGATCATCTCGTCTATTGAATTTATTTGTTTACCTTATACGCATAGTTCGAAAATCTATACAACTAACATTGGGATTCAGAAAATGATAACTTATTTGTTCTACATAAAGGCGGTATGTGTTTATTTTTTCCAGTGTAAAGAATATTTTCACTAACTAATATGCAGCTAAATAGTTTCATTGTCTGTTCATTAGGACGGAGGATTATTAATCTCAATCTACGGATTTTTACGATACCAGATTTGCCATAGTTGGACATTTATCAAAATCGAAACGTTATCGAAAATATAATTGAATAATTTGAAAGCGATGTTATAATTTGAAGTAATAATAATAATAATAATAATAATAATAACAGTCCTTCATACTAAACTAAATTCAGCTTTTGCCAGAATTTCATCAATTTTTTTTTTTTTTTTTTTTTTTTGAAAGAAAAAGAAAAGAAAATTCATAATAATCAGTATCGAAACGGACAGTGTCGATTTTTTTTTCTAAACCCATTTTTATTTATTATGTTTGAAATATATCTGTTTTCAATTAATGCTACACATGGTGAGAAAAAAAATTAAAAAAAAATAAAACATTTATATGCAATTATCTACAATGCAATTTTCAAATTCCTTTATTGTAAATGGAAATTTACTACGATTGTTCTAGATATTTTAATAATTACATTATTTACTTATGTTTATTTTTACTTTTTTCATTTATTTACTTATTTTTGTGTGTGTGGAAAAATAGAGTTATAAATACCTTATAAATAAATGTTGATAAATTTTGGGGCCCTTTTGAAAATTAAATGTTAGGCCTAGGATTTATGGGCCTATTCATTAAAAAGGACCTGACTTCATTATAAAATTTATTTCAAAAAGTTATGTTTGTCTATCATATATTTTGGTCCGTAATTCTTTTGCTCATCTCAAAACTAATAGGTTCATTTCATTGCAAATTTCTCTCTTTTTCCCCTTAAAATATTAACCTAGAGAGTCCACCTTCATTTCTTCAGAATCTAATTATACAGTCCTATTTCAATTTTCAACAGGTATTGTAGTCTAAAAAATTAAAGAAAATATTATTATTAAACTAAATAAATCAATTTAAGAAATTTAGTTAATTTGTTTGGCCTGTGTATGTTTCTTTGGTGAATTATTTCTCTGACTATTCTTAGTTCTCACTCTTTTCTATTACTAACAAAAGGATATATATATATATATATATATATATATATATATATATATATATATATTATTTAAATTACAGTTGTATGCTCTGATTATCAATATATATATATAAATATATATGTATATATAAATTTTATTCAAGATTTATATTTTTTTACGGTCTCTCAGATGAAGAGTTATTTTCTCATACTTAGAATTTTAGAATCACCATGATATAAAATAGGAATTACTTGAAACAATAATATGAAAAACTGACTTAAATCACATTTTATCTAAATCAAAGAATTCTTCTCTCGGAAACAAAAAGTAAAAGAAAAACATGCAAAAATATCTAAATCACTAATGAGAAGAAACGAAGAAGAAATTCTTTCGAAAAAGCGAACTGAAAAATAATATGTAAGACAATTTTTCTCCGAGCAAATTCTCTCTTATTAAAAACTTCAGGGGTTGTAAAAGGAGGAAAAATCACAAGAAAAAGGGATGTGCAAAAGAAAAAAAGAATAATGAAACGTGAAAGGAGCGTATAAAAAATGATTATGCAGACGGCAATAAAAATAGAAGGAAATTTTAATAAGCGAATAAAAAAAGAAAGAAAAAATTAGGGATGGGAAGAAATGTCAAAGCGATCGAGAATATTACCGAGGGGAGACATTGAAATTGGGGATGGACTGGCATCCCTCCTGTTTTATTCTTTAATAGGCGCAGTAGATTCCGTGTGTTTTCGAGCCACTCGCAGAAGAGTATGCTCTCTGTTCATTCTCTCGCGTCAAAGCTTAGCATCACTTTCGCTGTGCTTCAGTGAGAGGAAAAATGGTTTAAAATGTGGGAGGGAGATTTTGACATGTTTCAGTTGAAAAAAAAAAATATATATATATATATTATGTAGACATTGTAATGTTGCCATTCAAATGTTTTGTCATGATATTTACTAGTTGTCTTTTTTTTTTTTTTTTTTTTTTTTTTTTTTTTTTTACAGAATTAATTTCTTCTTGATAATTTTAAGTGTTAAAAGAACACATATTAAGTATTTATTTTTATTAATAAAATTACTTTTTTGTTTAATGTTTATTCGTAAATTTACCAATTTCTAGATCCTAAATTAATGACTATCTTCAGTCAGAGGAAAAATGTTTTGAAATGTGGGAGGGAGATTTTGGCATGTTTCTGTCAAAAATAAATAAATAAATAAATAAAAAGAAAGAAAGAAAGAAAGAAAAATAAAAAGAAAGAAAGAAAGAAACTAAAGCAGACATTGGTAATGTTACTTTTCAAATGTTTTGCAATATTTACCAATTGCCGCTATTTTTCAGACAGTGTTCTTTCGTAAATTTACCAATTTCTAGATACTAAATTAATGGCGATCTTCAGTCAGAGGATGAAATGCTTTGAAATGTGGGAGGGAGATTTTGGCATGTTTCTGTGAAAATAAATAAATAAATAAATAAATAAATAAATAAAATAAAGCATATACATTGTTGAAGTTACTTTTCAAATGTTTTGCAATATTTACCAGTTGTCGTTATTTTTCAGAAAGTGTTAATTTTATCTTAATAATTTTAATTGTTAAAGGAACACATATTAAATGTTTATTAATAAAAGGACTTTTTGTTTAATGTTCGTTTGCGAATTTATCAATTTTCAGGTCATAAATGATTCGATACACACATATAAAGACAGCCATTGATGTGTGATTTAGATCACACATCAATGGTTACCTTTAAGTGAGAGGAAAAATTGTTTAAAATGCGGGAGAAATTTTGACAAGTTTCAGTACAAAATAAATAAATAAACAAACAAATAAATAAAATAAAATAAAATAAAATAAATAAATAAATGCAGACATTATTGACATTGTCATTCAAATCTTTTGCGATATTTACCAGTTTTTTTTTTTTTTTTTGACAGTTTTAATTTTAGATTAATGTTCTGTAAAAGGAGGAACACGTATTAAGCATTTATTAATAAAATAATATTTTTCTTCATGGTTCGTAAATTTATCATTTTTTTAAAATCCCGGTTAATTTAACAATGTAAGTTCTTTTAAGAAATAATTTTACGACAGACAAGAAAGAGAACTACAGTCGGCATCAAAATTATTGAAACACACATCCACATTTTTCATACTTTTTTTTTTTTTTAATTATTGGCTTGATTGCTAATTTTTATCATCAACTTACCTTTTTATAAACAGCATAAGACTAAGATCATGACTTGACAAATATTTACTTAAATTAAAAAAAAAAAAAAAAAAAAAAAAAAAAAACTGTATTAGGGACTCATCTTTTAAGCAGGAATTCTTGCTAGTGCTTCAACAATTTTGCTACCAACTGTAGATTGATCTCAACAAAAAAAATAAACAGTATTTTTCCTTCTTTGATGTACGATCATCATATATCATTTGTATTATATAATATTCGGTCAGTTTTGGTGAATTTATTAATGCACAATATCCTAAAATAAAAAAAATAAAAAAAAATAAAAAAAAAACTTAATACGGCTAATAAAGCATTAAATATAAAAATAATATAATTTTATTAATCTTATTAATTTAGACTGGGAAAAAATTCGTTGGTTGAAAGTATTAATGAAATTGAGTATTCAATTTTTCTTTTTCATTAAATGTAATATTCTGTTTCAAAAAATAAAATAAATTAAAAACAAAAAATCTCTCGCGAACTAAGATAAATAAATTCTAAAGAAGAAATTATTTTTTCAATATATAACTGGTCTATATACATATATACATCTATACATATATCGATATGCAACTTCAATTTCATAATATTAAAGTAATTTTGTAACTTTGAACGATGCGTAAGTAATTGAAAACAATGTCTTATGTATTTTAATTCGATACAACCATGCACACAATCTTTAAATGTGCAGGGTATACGTAGTTAAAGTTGCAATTCTAGCACAAAAGCTTTAATCACAAAATGAAAGGATTATTTCACCAATATAAATTAACATCATAAATTTGGAATACCTTTTGAAAAAAAAAAAAAAAAAAAAAAAAAAAAAATTGCTGAAGAAAAAAAAAAAAAAAAAAAAAAAAAAAATATATATATATATATATATATATATATATATATATATCCTGCATACCATTGGAATTGAAAATTTTATTTATTATATATAAAAGAACAAAACGATTAAAATTTCTATCATCTCTAAAATATTTTAGTAAAAAGTAAATGTATATTATTCTTAAACAATCTGCACAATTCAATAAAATTTCAGGCGTAAGTCTTGCATCTGAAATTTTTTGCTATAAAACCAACCTATCAAAATAATTTAATAATTTATGTCATAGTCTCTACAGAATATATCAATTTTCTTTCTTTCTTTCTTTCTTTCTTTTTTTTTTTTTTTTTAAGTCAAACTAAAAATACATATCGTAAAAATCTCCTTCATCCATTCGTTCATATTTTACGACTTTTACACTTTACGTCTGAGATTCTGTTTGAGTATAAGCTCTCAGACTGAATCTCTTGCTACTATTTATTTACATCCACGTTCAGTTCAGCCGTTGATCTCGAATGCCAAAATACATACAGAGGTCACCAAGTCAAAAGAGATGCACAACTTCCTCTATGAACCATCGATCTTCCGAGATGTGGTATTCCCCTCTAAAATGTCGCCTGACCAAGTTGCTGCGGGGTTGAGGGGTAGGCCGACACATCCCTTAACATCTCTCTCTTCCTCTTCCAGCATCTTCCTCTAATGAGGTGCACCCCTGAAGGATGCAAGCGCGGGTGTATGCTGTTAACCCGCCTAATGACGGACTTAGTGTCGAGGTCTGGCCCCGGAGGCACCCGTTCGAATGTTCGCTAATGAGGCCCACCCCCTCTTTGCGAAAACGACTTCACTCACCTTCCTTCCTCTCCATGCTCTCCCTTTCTCTCTCTCTTCTACAAAATCGATTCAAAGGATGCTCCAGGTATGATGACAATACTAAGAATCTAAATTCTTCAGAGATACGGACAGATAATGCAAATTTTCCTGAAAGAAGGAATCAATTC
Source organism: Salticus scenicus (assembly GCA_963930645.1). Lineage (NCBI taxonomy): Eukaryota > Metazoa > Arthropoda > Arachnida > Araneae > Salticidae > Salticus > Salticus scenicus. The sequence continues at coordinate 266,981,360 of OZ005656.1, read as the reverse complement.
TGAAAAAGTATAATGAATAGAGAAATTTGGGAATTTCTAGGAATGCTTATAAATTAAGTTTCAAGCACTTTTAAATTAAATGTCATAATAAATGTCATCCTAAATCGACAAATTTCGTGTATAAGAGCCCATTTATTTTAAAATTTGTCAGTTTCTAATTACAGTGAAGGTTTTGGCTAAAATGTTATTACATCCAACTATTTTGTAGTTTAAATTTACTTATTTTTATTTTTATTTATTTTAATTTTTTTTTACAGATTTTTTTTAACAATTTTAATTTCACTCTTCTCTTTTACATTCTAATTATTATTATTATTATTTTATTTCTCTCGTATATATATATATATATATATATATATATATATATATATATATATATATATATATATATATATATATAATATCTCTGCCACTAAAAATCTGGTAAAAAATTAGAAGATGGATTTATAAATGAATTATCTTGTTTTCCTCACTTTTTTTCCCTTTCCCCCTCCCACTTTTATTTTGAATTAATTTCCTATAAAATTACCATAAATTTCGAGCTAAATTTTAAAATTAAGTGGCATGAAGTATTAATTTTCAATGTATCAATTATCTTAAATATCAAATCCATAAAATTATTGATTTCTTCATGAGTATAGCAATAATAATAACTACACATTTTCGGTTAAAATCTTTTTAATCACACTTAAAATTTTTTGAAAAAAATTCGTTAAAATAAATCAAATAGAGACTAGATGTCCATTCGTATAATAGATTGCCATAATAATAATTCCTCAATTATGTCCTCAATTATTCCTCAATGTCATTCCTCAATTATGACCATTCTAATTTTACTCTAATTTTACTGAAAAGTAAGCAAAACTTAAAAAAATATTTCAATAGCGATTATGCCTAATTATGCATTGTTTTCACACCAAGAAACAAATCAAGATATTATTATGCAATACTGCTATACTCCGTGGACCTCCGCAATTCCACTGACAAAACATTTGCATCGTCTTTTTACTTTTCTATATTCAATAGAAGAAAGTATTGGATTCGTAAAAATTTTCGACCTCGGGTTTTTGATGGATTTACACGTTTTGAGAGCTGTAGAACACGATTTGACCATTTTTAGAAAATGTCTGTCTGTCTGTGTGTGACAAAATTTTGTGGCAACTGTATCTCTGGAACTACTGCACAGAATTTCATACAAATTGGTATGTAGTTGCACCTTGACATAAATTAGTGCCTATCAACTTTTGGTAAAAATCGTCTTACAGGTTGCGTTGCCATCCCGATTTTTCTAAATTTTTAACAGGGTGATATAGGGCAAAAATTTTAAAGATGGGTATCTTTCGAAAGGTCTCGTCAGTACCTTTAAAACGAATGGTTGAACTATAAATCTGTGATAATTTAAAACAAAGTTATCGATTTTTTTTACTTTTTACAAAAAAAAAAAAAAAAAAAACTTAGAAAAAAAATCTTTTTTTTTTTTTTTTTTTTTTTTTTTTTTTCTCTCCCCTTAATTTTATCAAACTCCCACGGTTTCCGTGTTCTGACAAACTTAAACTAATTTTTGCTTTTTTCCCCTAATTTTGTCAAAGTCCTACGGTTTCCGTGTCTTGACAAACTTTAACAAATTTTCACATTTTACCCAAAATTTTGTCAAAGTCCTATTTTTTTTTTTTTTTCTTTCTCTTCCCTTAATTCTATGAAACTCCCACGGTTTCCGTGTTCTGACAAACTTAAACAAATTTTTGCATTTTCCCCCCAATTTTGTCAAAGTCCCACGGTTTCCGTGTTTTGACAAACTTAGAATAATTTTCACATTTTACCCAAAATTTTGTCAAAGTCCCACTTTTTTTTTTTTTTAATTACTATTATTGTTACTGAGTGAATTTGTATAGGAAAATATAGAAGAAAGTCACGTGGTGGCCACAACATACTAGTTAGAAAATGTCTGTGTGTGTGTGTGTGTGTGAGTGTGTGTGACAAAATTTTGTGGTAACTGTATCTCAGGAACTACTGCACAGAATTTCATACAAATTGGTATGTAGTTGCACCTTGACATAAATTAGTGCCTATCAACTTTTGGTAAAAATTGTCTTACAAGATGCGTTGCCATCCCGCTTTTTCTAAATTTTTACATGGTGATATAGGACAAAATTTAGTATAAATGTGCATAAATAGAATTATTTTTTAGTAATCATTATGAAATTTACAAGAATTATTTATAATGGAGATAGTCAACTGTGAAAATTTTTTTGTATGTGTAGGAGCCTCGCCCCCCCCCCCTGGGGAGGGGAAGACCTTCCTCGAGGGGAGTAAATTTTCAAGATGGGTATCTTTCGAAAGGTCTCGTCAATACCTTTAAAGCGAATGGTTGAACTATAAATATGTGATAATTTGAAGCAAAGTTATCGATTTTTTTTCTTTTTTACTTTTAACGAAAAAAAAAACTTAAAAAAAAAAAAAATCGTTTTTTTTTTTTTTTTTTTTGTTACTGAGTGAATTTGTATAGGAAAATATAGAAGAAAGTCTTGTGGTGGCCAAAACATTTGCATCGTCTTTTTTCTTTTTATAATTAAATTTGCATACATAATTACCGGAGCAAAACACAATAGTATGAAACATTAAAACTTTCTTATTAGAAAGAGAAAAAAAAAAAAAAAAAAAAGAAAAACGATAAAAATACCCAACGCGTTTCAAAAGAACTTTTAAATTAAATTTTTTTTTTACCAGGAGCATATTAAGCATTTTCTTGTCAATGCAAAAACAGAAAGTAAACAAAAACTTCCAAAGAAGGGGGGAAGAAAACATTATTTTGAAATGTTGTTCTTTGTATTTCATGGTGTTTACAAAAAGTTCCTAAAGGTTTCTACCTATTAAATAGACAAGAACGCGTAGTATAAGCTGAACTAGCTTTTTATTAATAGTCTTGTGGCGATTATTATTAAAAATTTGAACGAGAGCTACAAGTGCAGTAGCAGAATTGCAGTTGCTTAACAATAACTTACACTGTCAAAAATTTCAACAGAAAACTCTGTGTATTCTATTATCTAAAGTCTTACGTAAAATTACAGAGAAAAATAAACGGAGATGTTAAAAAACTTATTTCATACATTCATTTTAATAAATAATATTAATTTAATTAATTATTGTTGAGAATATATTTCGGACTTGGAATGCTTTTTCTAAAGTAGAAACAGTCATTTTTAATTTTAATTAAAAAAATTAAAAAATTAAATTAAGTAAAAATACAGAATAAAGATTGAGAATCTCGATTATTCACTTTCAACTAAGAATTTCTGTAAATTTACAGAGAGTCTGCATAAATATTTTCATTAAATTTACAGAAATTTTTAACAGTGTATTAACTCAATACCATAAAATTTCAATTTCAGGCAACAAATCTTTCGAGTCGAAATAATTAAGTACGACCTTTCATGAGGCTTCAAAAGCAACATCTCTTCAGTTATTTAACTATTATTAATATCATTAATAATAAATGATTATAGCTAAAAAGAGAACATCTCACAGAAATTTAATCAAAGGATGCGAAGAGGTTAATTCTTTCCGAATAAATGGAAAGACAGGGCAAGCGCTCGAATCAATTCTTTATATACCGAAGATACTAAATCCCAAGATTAAAAAGCGTATAAAACCAAACTTATGAAAGAAATACCAAAGGTACGTTATATATATATATATATAAACATGTTATATAACAGAAAATTTCTGGCATCACAGTTGCAAGAAAATATTCGTATACTATGGAAAAAATAAGTTTCAGTTACGGAACAATACAGAAAGTATTCTTGTATAACAGATTTTTTTTTTTTTCGTAGGGCCCTTTAGAAAAAAACTCTCGCATTAGGTAAATTTTTTATGTTCTAGCCTGGATCAAACCAGGACGCCCCGAACAGGAAGCCACAACATTACCCAAGAGCCACGAAATCACATTTCTATCTAAATGTTACTTAAGTGTTATTTAACTCTATTTAAGTGTTATCTAAAGCTTTATTTAAATGTTATTACCTTCCCAATCTTACTTCGATATTTTAAGTTTTCTGTATGCAAAACAGAAAATAAAATCTGCAATCATTAATACAGATTTTATCCGGTTACGAAGAAGAAAAAAAAAAGACTTTTGACGGATTCAGATGAAATTTTGTAGTAGTTTTTTGTAGTTTCAGAAAACAGAATTTTTCTGTAGGTAAATTACAGAAGATAATTTTTTTGACAGTGTGCTTGTAAGGATCGAAACATAAATAATGCACTTTAATAGACACTTTGTGAATCGTTTGTATTCACGGAAGGATGTTATACCGTGATAGCGCTGTTTTTGATCGCGATTTTTCAAGATATTCATCTATGTTATAATTAATTTATATATTACCTCAAAAATCTAACATCAATCTTAGAATATATATAAAAGTGATTAAAAATAAATAAATAAATAAATAAATAAATTATTCTTATGGTTTTTTTTTTTTTTTTCGAAATCTTGAACGTTTTTTTGCGACTTTTCTAAGGTTTATTCTCAAAAAATGTACCAGTTCTAATTTTCAGTAAGCTAAAAAAAAAAAAAATATGTTTTTTAACCTCTATTATTTCTATTGCCCGAAAAACGTAGATAATGGAAGTATTGTATTCAGTCAAAACATTGTCACCTACCTAATGTGTTTTAATGTTTTCTGAGCCAAAAATGTGATTTTGTGCAATGGGTCAGTGTGTATGTATGTATACATGTATGTGCGTGGGGAGTCTTCTGACTGTGCTATCTCCAAAACAAATAAAAATAGAACGACGAAATTTCAGATTTAAGACAGGTCTAGTGTGCAGATGATTTTTCGAATTTTTGTTGAAAATTGGAAAACCGTAATTGGAAAAATAGGTTCGTATCTCAAAAACGGCTCTACGGATTTTCTTCAAACTCTCCAAATTAACTCCCTTTTAGATATTCATTCGTATGTAATTGTTACTTTTGGTGAACAGATGACTTTGCTATGTTTTGGTAAAAAACAACAGTGAGACCGCAAGTCGGTATTTAACAATTTACTTCAAATTTGCTCCATAAACCCCTTTAAAATGTTCTACTTGGTCACCACAGAAGAATTTACAGGCGTCTTGCTTAGGTAGGTTAGTAATAGATCTCGGAAATGGGTGTTTCATAAAACGGCTCTAAAGATATTTTTTTTTTCTTTTATATATTCTCCGTGTAAAACTTTTATATATATGTCTTTCCGACGTATGCATCAATTTGCCCATACAGGATAACTGTTAAGTGCCAATTTGTTAAATCATTTTTATGTCTTTTGACCATACTATTTCCTAAAGGAGTATGTAATATACTGGGTGATACAGGGCCTGATTATCACACAGGCCGACTAGGCCTTAGCCTAGGGCACCTTTATCTAGGGGCATCAAAATAGTTTTTTAATTTAAAGTGCTATTTTTGACAAAGATTTCCTTAAAAAAATAACTGAAAGTTAGCTAAGGATAATAATCTTTAGTTGAAAACAGAGATTTTTTAAATACCTTTTGACCAATTATCCGATTAAATTAAAAAATACAGCATTAGCTACATAATGAAATGTACCAGTTTTCGTGGAGATCGGTTGAGTGGATATAATTTTTTACAGCGTATCTAAAAATCCAGAGAAAGTTTTACTGACAGACTTTCAGTTATATAATATAAATTAAAGAACTTTGTAGCATACTAATGGAAAATATCTTTGCATTTTCAATAGTATTAAGTCATGTGTTAATATTTATATTCCCGCTGACTTTGTATGGTTATGAATGAGATAGATTAGGATTAAAAAAGAAAACAGCATTATAAAGTATTAAATAATATAAAAAATTACATTTTTATGGAAGTGATTTCCAACAGTCATAGAAGAAAAATATCCCCTCCTACGATAATAATAATAATAATGATTTGAAGTCTCTTTGCAAAAGGAGTGAAAACTAATTTCTTATGATGGTGGTGCCTTAACTTTGTTGCCAGCAATCAAACTTAGTGCACAAATTAAATAAAATAATAATAATAATAATTAAAAAAAAAACTTTAACTTGTTCGGGGAGGGGGGCACCAAAATCATCCTGGGCCTTGGGCCCCAGCAGGTCGTAATCAGGCTCTGGGTGATTACAATTAAAGTTACGATTTCAAAACGCTATAATTTTAAAACTACCCACCAGAGCGATTTGATATTTTACCAGAGCAATCGTGAGGCAATGAAATTTTGTTTGGCAAAAGAGAAAAAAAAAAAAAAAAAGTTCCAAAATGTGCTGTTAATTATCCGTAAAGTATTTGTTTCATGAAGCTCCTCTTTTTCTCTTTTCACTATGACAGTTTCCACTTAAAACACGTATTCTTGTCTTTTTGCTTAAAAAAAAAAAAAAAAAATGTGGTAAACCCTTGAAGTCTATTGTTTCCTGTTATTCCATTGTGTTACTAACAACATTCCTGTGTTTAATGAGTCCATTTAGGCGTTTTCCCTGACATTCCCCTGGCAGCGCCATCTATAGGAATATGTTGAAACTACTTTTTTACTCCTCCAAACAAAATTTCATTGCCTCACGATTGCTCTGGTAAAATATCAAATCGCTCTGATAGGTAGTTTTAAAATTATAGCGTTTTGTAATCATAACTTGAATTATAATCACCCTGTATATGGTAGATAATGGAAGTCGTCATGTTATTACATGCCAGTTTTTTAAGAAATTTTAATTATCTTTGACTAAAAATTTATTTTGATCAATTAAATTTTTTAAAGACTTTAAACTTTTTGAATTATAAATAACTCAATATACATTTATTATTATTATTATTAACAATATTCAAGTTAATAATTTTGTATTACTCAATAATTTTTTATATTTCTTAAGTGTTGCTAATATAATAGACACTTTTTACATTTTTATTCTCTAATGTCTATAGAATCACTATTATTGAGAGTTCACTCAATAAATGTTCACCGTAGTATGAGAACCGGATGTTTTAAAATTGGAACCATTTTTTAAGTAATAGAGTAATAAATTAATAAAATGCAAAAAGTTCCGACGAAAGAACCTATTTTTTATTTTCAAGTTTCAACTTAATTCTCAAATGTAAGATTATTATAATATCTTTATTTTTATGTCGTATTAAGTCATGCGAACATGTTTAATTTTATGCTTCAACAGTTATGGCGTAAACTAACTAATTTGTAGAATATATCATTCTATGAAAGTAATTTTGTTAAACTTGAAAATATTAATTTCAAAGTATTTTTTATTGAATTTCGAAAAGGAAAAAATATTTAGAAGAAGAGGAAGTGTTTTTATGAATGGTTTTTAATATACTGACTATTTTTTTAAAAAAATTACATTAACTTTCTTTTATTTCTCATTAGATATATTGTTAAGAATCAAATTATGCACTGAAAAACAAGGAGAAAAATACTCAAAAATGAGTAAAATTGTGTCTAATTTGAGTACGTCACATGCGAGCTCCGAAGCCATATCTCAAGAACTACTGCACAAAATCGCATATAAAATTATATGTACATGTACCTTGACATAAATTAGTTTGTGTTGACTTCGTAGCCAATTACTCAACAGGTAGCGCTGTTGTAAAGCGGATTCTGAAATTTAAGGGCTCTATCTCAGGTACTAGTGTGTATAATTAAATAATACTTGATACATGAAGAGGCCATTATGAGATATTATGCTGAATAAATTGGATCTGTTATACTGTAATTTTCCCCGTGAATAGAAAGGATGTTATCTGCTTGGTAAAAATTGACTTCTGATGGATATTTAATGTAATATCTTTTTGAGATAAAAATCATCTGCATACATGTGGATTAAAAAAATAACAAGTAGTTTTTACTGCATGAATTTGTACAGGAAAATATAGAAGAATGTTTCGTGATGGTCACAACATACTAATTTTAAAGAGAACACAGAAATATTATTTTAAACATAGAAATGCTCTTTTTTATTTCTGCTGTATAATTATAAATTTCCCCTTTTATAAATGTTTTTCGAATTATGCATCTATGATTTAAAAAAAAAAAACCTCCCGATTATTACCCACGAAAGAGATTACAAAGAAAAAAAAAAACTTTTATTTTTTAAGCATTTTGTAATAACTAGCAAACCCGTGCGAAATATTCGCCCTTTATTTGTTTTCTTATTTACCTTTAAGATTTGAAACTCATAAGTGTTATACCAATTTCACCACCTAATTAAAATTCTAATTTACCAGAAGCTAAATTATTAATAAAACCAAATTAATATTGTACAATAGTGAAACCAAATTCATTCAAAGAAAGGTTTCCGAATAAAATTCATGGCTCACGACCCAATTTTCATACTTCCACAGGCAGTACAGTTTTAATATAGGACTCCCACGACGCCTTTTAAATTTTTGTTGTCATGTTAGCGATGGCTTTTTATTAATTTGGTATAATTTATTTATTTATTTATTTATTTTTAATAAATAAATTATTATTATTTATTTTTAATAAATAAATAAATAAAATTTTTTCCTATTTTGATTATATATTTTTTATGATTGTGTTTTTTAGTCAATTTATGACACAAAAGTTCATATTCTGTATATATCTTTAAAATATTGCTAGGTTTAAAATGACGCTTGCAAAATTCTGAAGAAACAACTGTTAAAAATACATTTTTTTTTTTTTTTATAATTTATAATTATTCAGAATTTATAATTATGCAGAAATATATAAATTTATTGTTTGAGAATACAATAATCATCGGTATTTCATGCAATAACCGGTCCTGTTGTCCTTTGTTCGTTAGTTTGTTGTTTATCAATTTGTCACTTGATGAAGGTGAAGGCTTTTCATTTACATTAATGATTTACATAAAGAACTGCTACGAAATTTTGTGTTGTATGTACTGACTTAAAAATTCATACTTTCCTTCATTTAACTTTATTTTTTATGTTTATTCATCTACAACAGGCTACTTGATTCAATTGTAGACATCAAAAGATCATGAATGAGTGTTACTTCAAGCGAGAATTTGAAATAAGACTAAAGATTCCGAATAAAAATGGAGGTACACCTGAGCATCTATGAGACTAATGTGTGAAAGTCATGTAAGAGATAATTTTATCTTTGCAATATTTAAGAGATTAACTTATTATAAAATAAAATCCACTGTTTTTATTTTATTTTATTTTATTTTATTTTAATCATGTTATAAATGAAAAGGAATTAAATAACAAATAGGGTAGACCCGTGTACCGCGTTTTTTCAATACCCCAAAACAAAGCCCTTGACCTTCTTAAAATTATCAAACTGATATGAACGTATCTTTAGGACTAATTACTTCCAACTGGATTAATATAAATACCTAAAATAATAAATTCTGACAAATAGAAGGTTTTTAAAAAAACTTCACTCGTGGTCCTAGGTACAACACCCTCATTGTACCTAAGGCCATTCTCTCAAATTTAGATTTCACTTTGTAATGAATAGAAAATAAGCATATAAACATGTATTTTATAAAATAAACAATATCAAGTAATATATTAATTTATCATACAATAATTATTATGTTGTTGCCTTAATTTGAAACACGAAATTTTTCCCTTTTTTCTATTCTTTTTCTTTTCTTTGGGATATTCTAACAAAATGTTTTTTTTTTTTTCTTCACTTTCTTTTTTTTTCTGGAGTGTCTCTTGGATTTCTAGATCTCTCTGGTTTTCCGTCACATCTTTTCTTTGATGTGGGAGGTTTTGCATAGGTTCATACCTGTTAAAATATGACACACGAAAAGATGTCAGATGTTGAAGTTTTCGAAATTTCAATAGGACGCGAAACAGAGACATCCAGTTTTATCATTGTTGGTTCACTTTCTTCCTGGAAAAGCTTTTTTTTTTTTTTTTTATAGAGGGATCTTGTCTTTCAGTCACATTTGAACTTAAATATTCATCCTCAGTGAATGTGTTTTGATTCATTGGCCATATCCCGGATGCACGAAAGCCTGATAGAATGTTTACAGGAGTAAAGGCCGACGGATAGGACTTCCCAACATTTTCAGAAACGTCATATATAGTGATTGGTTTACCAGGATTTGCCAGCATCCAATTACTATACGCTGTACTGTGTTTCTTAACACTTTCGCGACCGCTGTCGTAGATTCACGTCATTTGAAAATATGAAACTCCACCAGTGGGCGTTTCTTTTGCAATTTTTATGTTATTTGTTTCTAAAAAATATACACAATATTCATTTTTGTACAATCAGTACACTATGGATGCAAATACTTTGATTAGAGAGAGTATGATCATAATGCATATCCGTTTATAATATTAATGTGAATACGGAAAATTTTGTTTTGAAAAATTGTAACTTATGAGAAAAATGCCCACAGGTGGACCTTACTGTCAAAAAGACAAAAGTATGCGGTCGCTAAAGTGTTAAAAGATCCAAACACACTGGCCCTAGGTACAAGGCAGCTATGTGGCCCTAGGTACAAGTTTTGGTAACTTCATTCAAAATGCTTTCCACTAAAAAATCCACATGCAGGGAGGACTAATTAAATATCTCATTTATTACTCATTATAACAAGCAAAATTATACACTAGAAATAAAAGAAAAATATTTGGCTTTCCTTTGTAAAATAGCAAAAGAGATGAGCTGCAAAATTTTACTTCAAACCATGTAAATTTGTTTTCTAAATCTAACTTGTCAAAACTCTCTTCTCAAAAGTTCTAAACTAGTTGTAAAAGTAGCAATTGGTGTTGTTACTTGTTTAATTGAGTACTAAAACTTAAAATTAAATATTATTCAAATAAAGTGGGGTGGCCCTAGGAACATGATGGCCCTAGGTACACGGGTCTCCCCTACATATAATATAAAATTATCGAAAAATAAATCAACAGTTACACTGCTCAGCATTAAAATTGCCCCCAACACCATTTTGGCAAATTCTTATATAAAATGACCTCCTGAATCCGAATAGGGCGGCCATTTTGCCCTATCACTCACCATTTTTTAGTGACAGCCCCCTATTTTTAGTACTTTTCGGTAATTTTATATCTGTAAATTTGATTTTTAAGGGGAGGAGGAAGGGTTATTTTAACTGTTAAACATCTTCTGAGGGGCTAGCGAGTAAGAAAATTCTAAAATATCAATATTTGCTACAAGGGGAAAATTTAAGGGGGGATTTCACACTGAAATTATGTATTACATTTCTTATATTTTTTAAATCTAATATTAATATTATTTATTAAACATTATATTTTTATGTTTTTAAGTGTTAAACCAATTCTTTTTCATTCTCCAAATCAAATTCATGGCCATAGAATTACCGAACAGTGATAATAATTGGGGGAGGGGGGGGTGTCCCGTGAAAACAGTGGGTGACTGGGCGAAATGGTAGTCATATTCGGATTCAGGAGGTCATTTTACATAAGAAGCAGCAAGAATGGTATCAAGGTTCGAATATTTTTTTATTTTTTTATATTTATTTATTTTTAACGCAGTGTTATTTTTCATAACTTTGTTTTATTAATAACTTTCGAATTTGCATAAGAATTTTTTCACGTGAAATAAAATGCCTATAAAGCAAATGAATAGTTCAAGCAATTCTTGTTTTAATTCTGATTATGCACTAATGTAAGGGAAGAGTAAGGAATATGCAATAGTCAGGTATGATGGAATACCGTTATATCTCACCTGAAAGGAGCAAACGTCAAACGTCTTCATGGGACCTCAAATATGAACGGTAGTTCACGCTGTATCAGTGAGAACAGCAGTTTTTGTGTCATACAATTTCTTTAGTTAGTTAAATTCAGACTTTTTTGGAGGTAAGTACTACGAATTTTGTAACCTATTTACGAAACAGTAAAATGAGTAAAAACCTAGTGTCATTTCCAGTAGGGGAGTTGAATTAGTTAGTTGTCTGATTCCCAAGAACTTATTTCTACCAATAGGTGGTTGAAGCTGAGTTATTCTCCAAGAGGGTGATTCAGGTAATATGGAATACCAACTATTCCACATTATTTACAATTTTTGTAAAACCTGAATGTTGATAATTGTTTTTGAATATACTGTTTGTTTTCAGTAATAATTTTTAAATTAAATGTTTATAACGCAATTATCCATGATTTTCTGTAAAAATGCTACCCTATTTTATATTACTTTTTAATGAAATGGGTATTTCATACTTACCTTCCTAACTATTCCATATTACTCTACACAATAGCATTTTTTTTTTCTTAAGTAAAGATTTTGCTTGTAAACTGTATTTTTTGCAACACAAAAACTTTTGAAAGTTTGCAATAGTGGAATCCCCGATGATCCAAAATGTAAATGGTAAATTCAAATAGAAAGGAATGGTAAGTTCAAATTGAAAGTTCAAATAGAAATGGTATTTCATATTCACCAACTTCCCCCTATATATTTGGCACAAGTTGGAAAATTGTTTCCTTAAAAGTAATAAAAGTAGCAAAAAAAGGTATTCTTTTATTGTGATAGTTTATGATATTCATAACACAAATGTATATCAAAAGCAATATTACTTTGACAAATACTTTATCAATTGCAAAGTTTAAAAGAAGTGCACTTAAAAAAAAAAAATTTCTTTTAAAGTTATGTTCTTAAATACTTTTATAACTAATTAAAAAAAAATCATTATAACTTAAAAGTTTTTTATATTTTACTATTAAAATAACTTTATAATATTGATAGATTATATTTCTACTTTAACTGTATTTATAAAGTTCATTCTAAATGTTTTTTATAACAATTTATATCCCGATATTAATAAAAGAGAAACTACAGTCAATAGCAAAATTATTGAAGCGCTAGCAATAATTCCAATTTAAAGGTGTGCACCTAATACTGATTTTTTTTTTTCTTTTTTTTTTTCCAAGTAAATAATTGTCGTGTCATGATTTTAATCTTATGCTGTTTATAAAAAAGTAAATTGATGATAAAAATTGGTGATTAGACCAAATAATAATAATAACTAGTATCGCCCAGTGGTCGAAACTCGACCATTTTTTTTTGCAAAGCGAGGCAAAGCAAAGTTATTGACTTGTCCTAAACGGAATGCAAATGTAACACAGCTGCGGCAATTGTCTGCCGATATTCACTCTAACTGAATCAGCAGAGTTTTACTTAATATAACTATTTCTCTCTGTAGATGTTAGCCTTTCCTGAAATGAGAGAAAATCGCAACGTGAAAACGCCCCTTGATGTGTGATACAGCCCAGAAGCTAATAGGTACCATGTCAAACCAAGGCCCAACCAAGTATCAAATTCTGTTAAATTAATTCGATTGGTTCATAAAGTACAGGGTTTAAAAAAAAAAAAAAAAAAAAAAAAAAAAAAAAAAAAAAGATATTTTTCAAAAATGGTCGAATTGAGTTCGGGAAATTTCAAAACGTGTAACTTTATCGAAAACCGAAAATCTAAAACTTTTCTGAATCGTATATTTTCTACTTATATATGCAGAGGAAAGAATAATAAATCCATTTTAAAAAAAATAAAAATAAGTAGTCAATTTCACTTAATTAAAATGCAAGGAAATCTCAAAACGTGTAAATTCATCGAAAACCGGAAATCAAAAGTTTTTATGTATCTTCTACTTGCTTCTTCTACCCACAAAAGCTAGCAATAAAGACTCTTTTTTTTAAACTAAGTAGCCAATTTCAGTTAATTAAAACGTAAAGAAAGCTCAAAACATGTAAATTCAGCAAAAAACGGAAATCGGAATTTTTTCCGTATCGTCTACTTATACATGCAGCAGTTAGTAACAAATCCATTTTCCTTTTATTTAGTATATTAGTTGAATATTTATTGTTTAAATATCACCCTTTGAAATGAAATGTTTATGTTTACATTCGAAACCTGGAAATTTGCCATTTTTTTTCTGGAGTTTTGTGATTTTAAATTAAAATTTTATCAATTTTACAGAAAAAATAACTCGATTTACACAGAAAATCTTTTTCATGGCTCCATGGACAGACAGTGACGTCATCACTTCGCTTGCGTATGGTGATGCTACATTATACAAATTACTGTGTCTATGGTTTTATTTGAGCTTTATGAAATTGCCACATTTAACAACTTTCTACTTTTAGGTATTTTTTAATGTAAAGCAATACGTGTATAATAGGGAAAAATGGGGGAAAATGCATAAAAAATAAACGTATTTTTAAATACCTTCTTGACATCGTAAGAAAATAATATTTGTATTCGCACCTTCCGGCTAACTATACCTTTCGAATGATACCATTTTCAACCCTCTACTCCCATAATTAATATGTTAAAAAGGGACAACAAATTTTATGCTTGCCTATTAATATATAGATAATAAAAATAATTAAACTAAAAAAAAAAATAATAATAATAATTATCATTACGTGCATTTATACGAAATTTTGTCTTATAATGCCATATTAGAGTTTATGGGGGAAAAAAAAAAAACGCTTTTTCGATACTGTCCGTTTCGATACTGATTATTATTAATTTTCTTTTCTTTTCTTTTTCTTTCTAAGAAAAGAAAGAAACAGAAAAAACGATTTTGATAAATTCTGGCAAAAGCATAATTTAGTTTAGTACGGAGGACTGTTAGTATTTTTTTTTTTTTTTCCTAATTATAACATCGCTTTCAAATTATTCAATTATATTTTCGATAAATTTTCGATTTCGATAAATGTCCAACTATCGTAAAACTGGTATCATAAAAATCCAAATATTGAAACTAATAGTCCTCCGTCCTAAAAAAAAAAAAAAATGAAATGAAAAATGTAAATATGTGCTTCAATAATTTTGCTGCAGACTGTAGATGACGAATACATACAAGATGAAAATTTTGATTATCAACTAACTTTATTTTCTGTTAACAATCATTTTACAATATTTGTAAAAAGTTTGGAATTCATGGAGATTTTATGTCAGATTGTATAAGATTATTACCTAAGTGCTAATATTTGTGTTTAGTACCAATAGGAAACCTGTTTGTGGAAAAGAAGAATATTTCCATTATTGTGAATAAATGTAATTTAAACGAAAAAAAAATGTAGATCGCAAGAAGCATTGATTTGTGAAATACTTCATCATTTTCAGTTAGAGAAAAAAATGTTTATTTCATGATTGCTGAAACGGTTGGGGTTGAATGGGTTTTATGTTGCACTAAGGCTACGCAATGGGCAGTTATTACTGAAGCATAAAATCTATAATTTAATTAAAATACTAATTTGCTAATTTTTTTTTTATATCGTTACAAAAATATATTATTTTTTATCACTTTTAAACAAAGTTGAAATGTGTTTATGACTTCGGTTTGCTTGCCTGCCCACTTTCTAATTTCCGTAAATATCTTTAGAATATCTTTAAACTGATATTTGTCAATCAAGCCCACTATGCCCTGTTTCCTATGTAAAATAGTTGATAAAACACGATTCATCTGTGTACAGAGATATTCAAAAGAATTTTAATGCATTGAATTCTATGTGAGATAGTTCTATAAAGTATATCGTAATACTTTTATACTAAAAAGTATAAAGAAATTGACATTCATATGCGAAAAAACCTGTTTACTACAAAATATTGTATGATTAGCATTAAAGTTATCAATATACCACTTAAAAATATTTACGTACGTGAAAAGCTATAATTTGAAATTGTTAGAGTTGCATTTTTAATATGTATTAAGCGTTTTTAACACTTATGAACAATATATGTACGTGTATTACGAACAGCATAAATTCGTGTATTATAAACAGTTAATCGGTCCGTCTATCCGTCAGTTCGTACTCTAATTTCATTTAATATTTTATACGTCTTGAAATTATTCTAGATGCCATTTAATTTTACTAATACATGTTTTTTATTGAAAACGGTAAACATTACACATCCTATTTATGCACAGAAACTCACAAAATATTTAGGGTACATTAGGAACGACAAGGAGCGTATATATAATGCATATTTTAGACATCCTAATGAAATTAATGTTCATTATTCAAATACATAAAATTTTATGAAAATTTGTCGATATACATTTTTAGCAGACTATATGGAGGGTAATCAAGTTTTAGATGAGGATATACAGGATTACAAAAACACAATTCTTAAATAATTTTTCTTTAGAAATAAAGCTGTTAATATAGTTTTGTAACATTAATTTCTCCAAACCTAAAAACAAAGTATATTTTTGTAGCCTTGATGTTTTGGGGCAATACACAAGACTACTTAAATACAAACTATAGTGTCTGTTTACGTTAAAATTAAAACCGTAATTATAAGTTTTGAAAATTACTTTTCCTCTGTACTAAAAAATAATATATGTTTTAAGTAATTATTACAGTGATAAAATGCATTTGATTCTTAAACAATTTAATCCATAAACTCGGTAAGTGCACTTGGAAAGTGTTTATAATTTTTGCAAACTGCATGATTTTGTTTACTTGTTTAACCCTCTCAGCGTTTGAACCGGAATTTTGTAACACGAACAAACTCCCTCAAAACGGTTTGAGACTGATTCTTGTAATGTAAGAAATCTCTCTCTAAATCGTGCGAACCTGATTCTTGTAACTCTAAATAACTACTCCAAAATCGTTAGAGACGGAAACTTGTAACTGACCCTTCCCCCTTTTACCAACAAGGGGCGGACAATAACGATAAGGTAAGCTGACAGCTGATATGCTTCTTTGTTGAAAGAGAGGGTTGATAACAAAAGAATAGAATAGTGAAAAATGTTCAAGAAGAGCTGTTGATAATTTGTAAAATCAGTTAAAATACTGCTTGCCTAAACAGAACTTCGCATAAAACCTTTTTATTTTTTCAATTTAAATTATATCTTTTAGATGACGATTTTTTTTCATAGGAATCTTAAAATTAATAATAAGACATAATTGTTAGAATAAAATAATGACAATTATTTGTTAAATCAGCAGCTTTATTATTATTGTTATTATTCTTATTATTTATGAACTAACCGAATATTCTGCATAAAACAGTGTTTTAATTACATATTAATGTAAAGCATTTTAATATCCTGAAACAGGTTTTTCTCTTTTTATATTCAGTACCTGAATTACAGTTTACTTGGTTTCATTGTAAAAATTATTCATAGTATATGTATTATATATATAAAGGTAACTATTTTAACGAATTTATGAGTTTACAGATAAGAAAAACAAAAAAAGAGAATTGCAAGCCAATGCGCAGAATTGCTACAAAAAAAAAAAAAAAAAAAAAAAATGCAAAACTTAAGTATAGGAATAAATTATCAATGAATAAAATGAAATAAAACCCCCAACCCCCTCTCCCCCCCCCAATATATATATATATATATATATATATTTGTTTCAGGGGAGCGCTGGCTACCAGTGAAATCTAATTTTCATGGAGATAAGGCAAATTCAAATCGAACTATCATCGGAAACCCCTAAATCTAGCAATTTCCTAGAAAATATTCTTCTAGGTTTTGCGTTTACTAATATTTAAATCTGTTACCTAATAATCAGATATATTTTACGTCTCAAAAAAATCTCTAACTCTATCTATATATCATATATATATATTTATTTAAATTGTTCTAGCGATTTCCAACAAAACCAAATTTCTGTCATATTTTTTCCGGATTTAGTGCGAATTACCAGTGAACGATAATTCCTGAAGATCAAAATATTTAATATCAAAATATCGTCGAAAAGACACATAAACTCTATCTTTTTTTTTTCTAATCTTTCAAGTATTTTCGAAGAAAACGCAGTCTTAGCCACTTTTTTTCCCCCTGACAAAACGCGGGTTTCCCGTGAACGCTAATTTTACTGAAGAAGAGCACAATTCAGATTAAATTGTAAACTCAAAATATTCTTAAATCTGAATTTTTATCAAAATCATTCAAGTAGTTTCTAAGAAAATCACGTTTCTGCCATATTTTCTCACGGACGAAGTGAAGGTTAGCAATGAAAAGTAATCTTCGATAAAAAGAGGATAAGTCAGATGTGTTTCTAATCTAGAAAAACTTATTTTAGTCACATTTTTCATATAAAGACATGCAGGAACTCTTTCATTCCCTAGCAACGGTTACTATATTCATTTCTTAAAATTTCTTTAGTACAGCTTTAGCACAGGAGCCCCTTGGCAGTTTTTATATTTTTGTTTTCATTTTGACGATAAACTAAAATGGGTATCGCAATTACGTAAGTAAACATCTTGGTGAGAAGCAACCGAGCAATTTTGGCGATAAATTTCAAATTTTGCCAAGAGGTTCAAGCTGCTCCATTGCTTTAGCAGAATTTTTTCAATTTTATTTAATTATTTTTTTAACTTAATGCCAGAGGAGAGGGGGGGGGGGGAATTATTGGTCTAAATAGACAAAATATTTCCAGATAAAATATTATCCGTTTTTCATTCTGTTTATTAAACGAAAGAAAATGGCCAAAATAGTTTTTTTCAATATCGTTGACATCTCTATAAATTGAAATTAAAATATCCAGTACTTTTTAATTTCAATCTACATGCGCACTTTTTATTTTCTCAATTAAATATTATCTAAATCTTAATATACATATCAAGGTGTAATAAAATAAAAGGCGACAGCACAAAATCGGTGTCTGAAACAAATAGTCCTATCGTACTAAAAATAAAATAAAATAAAATAAAATACAAAAATAAATTTTGCCTCAGGTATTCGCTACATTCGACAGTGTTCCTCGCCGGTACTGCGTTGCCAAGGTCCCCACTACCGTCAGTATCTTATCCAGACATTTCAATTTGGTTTTTTATAGAACAACAAGTAGCTCTGCTTTTATTCAAGAAGTGTAATTTTACAGATAACTATATACCAGCTTCTATTAAACATTTTAGTATTGGCACTATGTATTAGTGAGACATGATTACACGTTTTTTCTAGATTTTGCTTTCTGATAATAAAATTGCATGTGCAAAAAATTACAATTATACTGCTATTAATTGTATTATAAATATATAAATAAAAATAAATTTTAATTACATTTATAATTAAAATAACAAGTTTAATTATTTTCACTATATAACAATATTATTTCTATAAATACAATTAAATAAATAAAAATAATTAAATTGAATAGTAATCATTGCTAAATGTGAATATGAATTAAATAATAATAATAAATAAATAAATTATAATTTGATTGTGAGATGTAAGAAATGTGACAAATAAATTATTACTTTTTTTTTTTTTTTTTTTTTTTTTTTCGAAACATAAAATGATTTAATCCTACATGACAAACATTTATTACTTTGTAACTTAGATTAAAATCTGCTTTTCTAAATTTAACCCTTTGCCAGCCCAGACGCTCCTAAGTGCTGTAAACATTGTCGCCAAATTTAGTAACACCTTTATTCAACTATCATAAATAATTCTGAGCAATAGCATTTGATATAGAGAATGAACGAATTACCTTCGAAGGGATTAAGCAACCGTTGGAGTTAAAATTTTGTGGTGGATATTGAATAAAAATATCCCTGAATTGGTCAACACTGGTAAGAGGAGTGGTATTAAATAGGACCGGCAAAGGGTTATAAATAATTTTAAAATATCATAATCATAACAGTACCATTAAATAATTCTTCAGCTGAAAGATTTATTATTTTTTATTTTCCCTTTTCTTATCCCATAAGAAATACGCTAAAAAATGCCTATAATATATTGAAGGAATAGTTGAATTAAGTATACTACACTGAAAAAAAAAAAAAAAAAAAAACATAAAATATATCTCTTATAATAAGAACTTTATTAGAATGCTTTTATATTTAATCGGTTTGTCTGTCTGAAATTTTCTTTAATATAAATTAAATATAGAATTTTCATGGAACGTTATAGTTTTTGTTGTAAGCTTAAGGCAGATTGACTGCACTAGGGTCCTAGACATGTAATTGGAATGCCCTTCATAGTGGTCTTCCTAAGGGGTCCTAACCCGTATTTACGCGAGTTTCAGAGAAAATCATGGATAACTCCGAACGACTAGTCGATGAGCGGGACTTTGGATCAAACCCAGCACTTTCTGTCTACCAGCTTTGAGCGCAGGACCACTCAACTGCTGGCCCCTCTTGGAATTTTCTAGAAACTTCATGAAATCTTCTAGATATTTCATGAATCTTCTAGAAACTTCATTGAAATATTTAGAAACTTCATGAAATCTTCTAGAAACTTCATGGAGCCTCCGTGAAAACATCTAGAAATTTCATGGAACATTCTAGAAAAATTTAGTTTTCAAAAAATTTTCAGAATTTTCTAAAAGGTTCCGGAGTTACACAGCTAAGATAGATTTTTAGCTATGTAACATAAGTTACACAATTAAAAAGTTAAAATAAAAGAAGAAAAAAAAAGTGATATTTTAAGTAGAATACGTTTTTAGAGGAACCCTAAAAAGTGGAAAACAAAGAAAGTTTTGAAAATTGTCGTCAGAATAATGAAAACGAATCAATCAATAGATAAAAAAATAAATAATAATTGAAAAGTATCTAAACTTCACGAAGGTATAGTTACGCCTAGACAAAAAGAAACTACTCAACCTTTAATATTTTGAAAAAAAATATTACATTTTTCTTGAAGCTGACCATAATTTTTCAAAATTTTCTTATTTCTAATATTTTAGGAAACTTTTGTAAATGTTTATTTTCAGAAATGTTTATTTTCAAAAAATTTGTTTATTTTCATAAAATTTGTTTATTTTCAGAAATTTCCATTTCTTTTATTAAATTTAAGACTTTCGCATTTATTTTAATGTATTAAATGTTGCCATCAATATTTTAGAAACTTTCCTTTCAATAATTTAAAAATGTTAATTATATAAATATTTTTAAATAAGTTTCTCAATTAACTAATTATGTTATATCTTTCTTTAAAAAATATAAATAAATGAAAACATACTTTCCTTATAATTATGTTCAACATCTTTTTTATAATAATAAATGGAAAGGTTTGTCTGTCTGTCTGTCTGTTCTTTTATACGTACAGCCCCTATTGAACGCAGAAGTACAAGAATTCACATACGGATGCTCTGGAGCCTTTCCGATGTTTTCCTCGAAACAGAATTTAAAAATCTTAATTAGTTTCGGAGATATTAATTAAAATGTTGACCCATGTCAATCGAAAAATGACCAAAAATCCTTATTGCTTAAAAAGAGGCACATTCAGCAGACGATTTTAACGGCTGCCTCTAACGGAAGCAAAACACGTGAAAGTCATTAATGCCACATGATCTTTAATTGGGGTTAAAAATTGCAAATTTCAAAGTGCTTCAAATTTTCTTTTTCGTACACAACACTTAATATACAACCTATTCAGCACAAAACCAACCTGCAGTTAAAATTTCATCAATTTTCATTAATAAACAAAGCAGTTACATTTTAATTGTAAATTAAATTTTATTCTAACACGTAATCTATCTTTCAATAGAAGATAGGAGTTTCCATAGCAACAAAATACATTTGAAGGAACTAAAAAATACTTTTTATTTTTATTTTTACTTCCATTACCCGACTACAGTGGTATATATAGGTTTCGGGAATGTCCTGATTAGGTTTTCTTTTGTATCTCAGCTACTAATTAAAATAATTTCATAAGTAACACATTATTTGAAAGCTTTGTTGATTTGGAATTGAACAGTAGATTACAGAAATTTCTACCGCCAGATATTTTAAAATTTCGATATTTCAAATTCTAATTAAATTATTTTTAATACATCATTCGAAAGATATTTTAAAGTTATTTTAAATTATCGAAAGTTTTCACCAGATATACACGTTTTGAGGTGTCCTGAATCAGTTTTCTTTTGTATCTCAGCTACTAATTAAAATAATTTCATAAGTAATACATCATTTGAAAGCTTTTTTGATTTGGAATCGAACAGTGGAATACAGAAATTTGTACCGCCAAATGGCGCTTCAATATTTTAAAATTTCAATATTTCAATTTCTAATTATGATTAATTATTTTTAATGCATCATTGGAAAGATATTCTAAAGTTCTTTTAAATTATCGAAAGTTTTCACCAGATTTACACGTTTTGAGCTGTCCTGAATCAGTTTTCTTTTATATCTCGGTTATTAATTAAAAAAATTTCAAAAGCAATACATCATTTGAAAGCTTTGTTGAGTTGATGCACATTTTAAAGTACTTTTACATTATCGAAAATGGAATTCGAGATTTCACCCGATTTACACGTTTTGATGTGTCCTGATTAGGTTTTCTTTTGTATCTCATCTACTAATTAAAATAATTTCATGAGTAATACATCATTTGAAAGCTTTGTTGATCTGGAATGGAACAATAGATTACAGAAATTTCTACCGCCAGGTGGCGCTGTAATAATTTTAAATTTCAATATTTCAAATTCTAATTATGATTAAATTATTTCTAATACATCATTCGAAAGATATTTTAAAGTTCTTTTATATTATCGAAAGTGGAATTCGAAATTTCACCTCATTTACAATTTTAAGGTGACATGATCAGGTTTTCTTTTGCATCTCAACTAATTGAGTAAGACTGTTCAAAATTGGTATATGTAAGTTAATTAGGAGGGGCTGGAAGGGTGGAGGGAAGGAATTTTGCGCTACCGAAGGCAGTGGGGACCCGGTCTGACAATTTACCTGATGAGAAATGATGTTTTTAATTTTTTTTCTTAAGAATAAGAGTTTGATTTCAGAAGGAATATGTGCGCGCACCGCACATATATTTTAACATGTGCGCCCGCAGCGCGCATGGGTTTGGGACCCGGTGCGAGTTTTTACCCGATGATAAAAAAAAAAAAATTAATTTTATTTTCTTAATAATAAAAGTTTGAGTTGAGAAGGAATATGCGTGTACAGCGCACGTATATCATCAAACGTGCGCGCGCAGCGCGCATGCGTCTGCGCTGCCGAAGGCAATGTGGTCCTGGTGTGAGTTTTTACCCGATGCTAATTGATATATTTTTTTATTCATTTTCTTAAGAATGAAAGTTTATGAGTAATAACACGGATTTTTGAGAAGTCATAAGGATGGTGAAGGAATACGTGCACGCAGAGCACGGGTCTACGCTGCCGAAGGCTGTGGGGATCCGGTACAACATATTTCCCGATCAGAAATTTTTTTTCTCTTTTTTTATCACACGATAAAAATTAATGCAATTTGGAGAATTCATTAATTATTGGGATTCATTTAAAAATAGTGACCAGCGTAGCGGGCGTAGCCTGCTAGTATATAAATAATAATAATAATAATAATAATAATAATAATGCATGTGTACCATTCTATACTGTCTCAGTTCTTTACCATGATTCTTCTCAATTTTATTTTAATTATTTAAAAAGGAAATATGCTTGCAGGTTCCCCCCCCCCCTCCTTTTTGCTTTTCCCGACATAAAAATAAATATTTTTACTTCTTCATTTATTTATGTTTGAAATCAGTATTTTTTTTCCTTTTTGATTTTAAAGTTGTAACGTGGTTTTTATTTAATATCTTTCGAATCAATATCCGATTGAATAAAAAAATACAGCATTAACTATATTTGGTCCTGATTAATAAGTGTTCGAATTTTTGATAAAATCTAGTAATTCGAACAGATACGATGGCGATTTTTTAATTTTATGTATTTTAAATAAAACAAAAATATCTGCACGTTCATTGAAGGTGTAATACAATATATGGTGACAACTCATAGTCATTGTCTGAAAGAAATAGCACTACGAAAAAAAAAAAAAAGTGATTTGGATGTAGATAGATTTTGAGAGGATTGCAAATTTGTGAAAATGCCACCCCTCTGATATCGTACACAAATTGGATTAGACAAAGAAACATAACCAACTTTGTTAGTGATATCACTTTAAAAATGGATTAGGAGTATTATACAGGGTAAAAACATTTTGCACACTGCACTGTAAATGTAAAGACAGCCAATAAAAAAAAAAAAAAAAAAAAAAAAAAATGTTTTGTCAAATTTGAATAAAAATTCTGAAAAAAAAAAAAGTATATATATATATATATATATATATATATATATATATATTCTTATTGATACCTGTAAAATCAGAGTAACCCAATATTTGTTTCAGAAGGAATTATTTAAACTAAATGCATTGCAGAGCTTTAAAAGTTATTGAATAGAAAGATAACAATCTGTGTACTGTGAATTACTGCGGTAAGAATCAAATCTTAAGTTTTAATCGCATACTCTTTTTTCTTTCATTTCTTTTAATCATTTGACAGAGATTAACTAAATTTCTTGCAATTACAAAGTCAGAGCAAAATATGTAAAAACTAAATATAGTACAAAATGGGCAATTTTTCTTTAGCCATGACTAAATGTCAGAGTTTTTTTTTTTTTTTTCTTCTTCTTTCCTGATTTATTTCTGAAATCATTTTTAATCGTAAACGTATAAAACTTGCAGGTATATCTGTTTTTTTTTTGTTTTTTTTTTAAATAGATAATTGAATTAATTTAAATAATTATAATAAACAACCGTTTTTCGAGAATAAAATGACAAAATGCGCGCATTAAGCCGGCTTATTACTTTCTTCCGATTTTTTTTTTTTTTCTTTTTCAAATCTTTCAACTAAATTTTATTGCAAAGACATAAAAACACTTGTAATTATGCTTGCTTTTACGACAAAAAAAATAAATGTTTTTTTTTTTTTTTTTTTTCTATAAAGACATGAGATTTTTGGGAAAAGATTTCAGAAAAGGTGACATGAAAGAATGTCCTTTTGAATTCTGTTATACTCACTGAAAAATAAAAAATGTCATTAGCTTATTTTCTATTTCATCAGACAATCCTCCAAATTTTATTTATTTATTTATTTATTTTTTGGAAAAATAGGTTTGACATGTTAAAAAAATAAATAAATAAATAAATAAATGTAATTAAAATATAAAAAAAATATATGTATTATTTGCGATGAGAAAGTGAAGTCATAAAAATTTGAAGTACTTGCTATTAATAGTTAAAAAAAATTAATGAATAATAAAAAAAAAAATCATTTTTACTACGATTTTCAGCGTTTAGTGATGTGCTAAACATAGCTCATTTGATTCTATAATATCCTTTATAAAAGTTTCCAATTTATCATATATATTTTTTACAAATATGTAATATACAAAATGATATGCAGAATGCATTAATTGCGGAAATTCATAAATATAAACGTGAATTTAACAAATCATAATATAATCATTTTCTATATACTGAAAAAGTTTCACACCATAAGTTAGTTTTATGAAGGAATATGAATTTCAAACAAATAAAGTTGTGTTGAAATATAGTCTAATACTTTTCCCAGACAGCTATTTATTATTATTATTTTTTTTCCCTTTAGTAATTTAACTGAAGTGTTGATGTTTCGATTTATTTTAAGGAAATTCTTTATCATTTCCTTACTATTATTTTTGTTGTAGTTGAACTTTTGAGAGCTCCTTTCTGCGTCTGATCACGTATGTTGCTGTGTTATTGTAGTTATAGTTAAGAAATAATTCATATAATGGAATAAATTTTCTTTGTAAATTGGTTATTAGTAAAATATTAAAAGAAAAAAAAAACATATATTTATATATTTTTTTACTTAATAATTTTGCTAATTTTATTATATTTCATTATTTATTATATATTTATTGATTAACCAAATTAAGCTGTCATTGAAATTAACTTTACTAATTAATGTAGATTAACATAGTTACAATTTTGAGAAATAAAATCGAAATATATACATTTATTTCTGTTCCTTATATCAAGAGCATTTTTATTTTTATTATAATTTTAAAAGAAAGTGCAATTAAAGAGAATAAAGATAGCTGTAAAATATCATATAAATTAATTCATTCATTCAAATAATAATAATAATAATAATAATAATAATAATAATAATAAATAAAATAATAAATAAAATAAAAAAATAATTTAAAACATTTATAAATTATTATTATTATTGTTATGGTATTTGTATAAATAAGAAAGTTTTACAATTCATTTTTGCATATCATTTTAATTTAAAATATCTATAAAATTAGTATATATTACTTTCAAAGTGTTTATACTTTGTGCTGCATATAATTAATTAATCATTTATGATTTCTGATGATAAAAGTTATGGAAATTTAAATTTATGAATTGGAAATACAATGTAGACTCAATTTTGCGCTGCTAAAGCTATTTCAAATTACAGCTTTAATTTTTCTGAACTCATGTTTCTTGCATAGAAATGATAAAGTCTGTTGCTATATTTCTAAAAGGTTTTTGAAATATCAATCCAGTTTCTTCTACATGTACATTGACTTCCTAATCCCAGTTTGGAAATATCTTCGGTCACAAAGGGCTTTTGTTCGAACGGACACGAAAAATTTTCGAAAATTTTTGGTGTAACTTCAACGGACATGACAGGGGATTTTCAAGGTAGCTTCCTCCTAACAATGAGATTATTTTTGAAGTAGAAACGTGACATTGAGTCAAACGCTGAGAGGGTTAATGATTGATAAAGATTATGCTTCCATTATTTTAAAAGTATTACAAAAGTAAGACTCCCAGGGAATCAGTACTTATTTCTACGGTTTCGATACTAATGTTCAACACTTTCCAACAAAGTTAAAAAGTATTTGATTTCGGTTTATTAGTCTGCCCGTCCGTCTGTCTGTCTGTCCGCACTCTAACGTTCATAAACATTCATGAAATTTCTTGAATCTGATATACATTATCTAAGTTCACTATAGGATGTTCCCAATTGAAAATGAAATACATATCACCACTGATTTTTATACAAGGCCACCCGAAATAATTTCAAAGTATATCGTTCTATAAGAGGTATGTGTTTCTGTTAAACATAACTTATTATCTTTATTCTGCATTAATCTTAATGAAATTTACATTTATTATTGATATTCCCAACAAAATATTTTTCATAGAATATAGTATGATTAGTATTAAAATTTACAGGACCACACAAAGATATTCAGGCATATTAAGGGATATAATTGTAAATTGTTTGAATTGCTTTTCCGTTTGTGTTAAGTGTTTTTAACACTTTGCCACAATGGTTAAAATTTTAAAAGTAATTATGAATTCAATTAGTTTGTCCGTCTGTATTTTCTGCAATTCTGTCTGACCACTTTATAATCACGAGACAAATTACATGGAAGTTTAAACGATTCTGCGAGTACATACATTTGTAAAATGTTAATATAATCTATGCGAATAGCATGATTTTTCGTTCTTGTTTAAATATACAACATGATGGTATTTCTTATTTTGTTTAACGTAAAGTTTTGCAATTATTAACATTACACACTCATTGTTTTTTAAACAAACTGGTATATAATTGCATTATTGTTTTTTCGCAGTAGATGATTCTTACGAAATTCAAAATAAAAATACTTTTAAAAAGTCCTAGTTTTTACAGCAAAGTAATAATAATAATAATTATAATTACTTTCTTTAATTAAAAAACGAATCCCTGTGTTATATACAGGGTGATTATAATTAAAGTTACTATTTCAAAACGCTATAATTTTAAAACTACCCATCAGAATGGTTTGATATATTACCAAAGCAATTGTGAGGCAATGAAATTTTGTTTGGAGGAGGAAAAAAGTAGTTCCAACATGTTCCTATAGATGGCGCTGTCAGGGTAATGCCAGGGAAAACGCCTAAATGGACTTAATAACAACAGGAATGTTGTTAGTAACACAGTGGAATAGCAGAAAACAATAGACTTCAAGGGTTTACTACAATATTTTTAACAAAAAGACAAGAATGACGGATAATTAACAGCACATTTTGGAACTATTTTTTATTTCTTTTGCCAAACAAAATTTCATTGCTCTAATAAAATGTCAAATTGCTCTGATGGGTAATTTCAAAATTATAGTGATTTGAAATCGTAACTTTACTTATAATCAGTCTGTTTATATATACATATATATATAATTTTTCATGAGCATAATGAAATGAATGAGAACGAAATTTAACAGTTGAATAAATTATACGATAAAAACCCATAAAGGCCAATTAAGTAACTGGTAGGTTTAATTGAATAGGTTTAATTATTTGTTGTATTTGAGTAGTCAGATTAATTTAATTTTTTTTTATAGAAAATGGTATATTCGTTGATTTTAAGAACGCATTTGCTCTTATTATTATTATTATTATTATTATTATTATTATTATTATTGATACTTTCACTTGCTTTCGAGATGCTCGTTACTGTTCATCTCATTCTAAAAGAATTCATTTTTGTAAATTCATTATAGTCTGTTTATTCGTATAGTTTTCCTAATTTTTATTCAGTTTTCATGAGTAGAATTTTTCTTAAATAAAGTATATAAAGTCGTTACGCATAAAACCTTAAGAAACAGTAGAAAAAATAACCGATTATTAAAGTGCTTCTAACAAAATATATCATATTTTTATCGCTATACAAACAAAAGTGTTTCTATTACATTTAAATTTCCAAAGGATAATTTCTTAACAACATTTAATGCAATGTTTTTCTGTTTAGGAAGAAGAAATATGTTTCAAAAAACTTATGAGTAAATTTTAGTTATATAAATATTAGTGTTAAGCATGTTTTCCTGAATTTGCATCTTAATATGTTGTACATATGTACAACTGCTCTGCCTTCAATTTCGAACAATGCAATCGTCTGATTGCCCTAAAAACTAAGAAAAGCAATTAAATAGTTGTGTCCATATCATTTTAAAATTATTTATCAAGTCATATTTTTATATTTATAAAATATCGTGTTGCTCTTGTAATATTAGTAAATATATAGATCCATATCTAGAGAATAAATATATAATAAACCAGAATTTTGGAATTTTCCTTTTCAATTGTCAATAACGAGTAGTTATATATAAATTAAAATTCTATGTTTTAAAAGATATTCTCAAATATTGCACATTGAAATCGATTCTTTTCTATACGATATATAAAGAATAGATGTTAAGAAAAAAATATTATGTGTCCGACTTTTCTTTTAACACAAATTATTCTTACAATGAATTTTTATTAAATATTTGTTTAAATCTTATTATAAACAACATTTATTTCTATAATTGAAAATTCTGTGCTTTTAAAATATTTCATATTAAATATACTTCACTATTAAATATACGATATTAAGGAATTTATGAACAAATTTAATGTATATAAAAATAAATAAATAAATAAATAAATAATATGTATATATATATATATATATTAAAAATTTTTTATAGAAATTTTTAACTGCATTTATATTTTAATTTTAATTATGAGAAAACAATAATTATTTATAGAACAATCTTATGTTTTAAAGGTTTCATTTACTAATATTAAAAAATACACTAGGATTTATTATATATATTACATTATTTAAATATTGTAAGTAAAAGTAATTGTTATTTATATAAATTAAAATTCCATGTAGTAAATACTTTCATCAAGCACTCCTTAAAAAAATATACGATACAAAAGAATTTATGAAATACATTATAGTATTCATTCAACATAAAGGAAAATGTTCTTTTTAAAGGGAAAATAATTTTAGAATATATATATGTATATATTTTTTTTCTTTTTTTTTCTTTTTTTTTTTTTTTTTATAATTTTTGTTTTGTTAAAAATATTAAATAAAAACATATGATATATCTTTATTTAAATAAATATTATGATTTAAAAATAATTATTATTTACATATATTATTATTATTATTATTATTATTATTATATTTATATTTATTTTTTATTTTTTATATTTTTTCGTGTAAATCATTTCGTCAACTACTTTTTTAAGAAATACATGACACAAAATATTTATAAGCTACATTATAGTGTCCTACAGAAACTAAAATGTTCTCTTTCATGTGGAAATAATTTTATAGTATTTTTTTTTAATCTAATCTTTGTTTCATTATTAAATATAAACAACGATTTATGATATATATTTAAATAATTAAATGTTAAAATTAACAATAACATTTATTTATTTACACGAAAATTCTATGCATTTTCAGCTATTTTAATTGGCAATTTTTCTCAGATTTTTGTTTCATTAATATTTGCAAATAATGATTTAGGATATAAATTTACATAATTAAATATTATTATAAATATAAATATTATTATTTATATATATTGGAATTCTGTGTTGTAAATGATTATGTCGACTACTTCTCTAAAAAATAAATAAAATAACAAATAATGGAAATAATTTTAGAGTTACCGTTTTATCAATTTTTTCTTAAATTATTAATTATACACAACGATTTATGATATAAATTTATATAACTAAATATTATGCTTAAAAATATCTTATATTTATGTTTATTAAAATTCTATGTTCTAAAAGATTTCGTCGACTAACTCTTTAAGAAATACACGATACGAAAAACTCATAAACTACGTAACACAGTCCAACAAAGAGAAAAATATTCTTTTTATCGGGGAAATAATTTCAGAAAAAAAATTTAATACATGTTTTTCATTGTTAATTATATAATGATTTATGACATAAATTTAAATAATTCAGTATTATTATTATGAATTATTATTATTTAAATATAATAAAATTCTATGTTGTAAATGATTAAATCGACTACTTCTCTAAGAAATACATATTGTGAAGAAATTATAAACTAAACTATAAAGTTAAAAAAAAAAAAAAAAAAAGTAACTTTTAATCAAATTTTTGTTTTATTATCAATTATAAATAACGATTTTCGAAATATATTTAATAGCATTACAATTATATATAATTATAATTTATATATATTAAAATTCTATGTCGTAAATAATTTCATCCATTACTTCTCATAGAAATATTTGGTATGAAAAAATTGTAAACTGAAATACAAAGTACAACAAACAGGAAAAAAAAAAAAAAAAAAAAAAAAAAAAAAGTTTTTTTTTTTAATTACACATAACGGATTCTGATATTATTTAAATAACGAAATATTATAATTTTAAGTAATTGTCGTTTATATATATATTAAAATTCTATGTTGCAAATAATTTCGTCAAATACTTCAAGGGGTAATATACACGATATAAAAAGAATTATAAAGTACATAATTTTCCAACATTAAAAAAAAAAAAAACCTTCTTTGTGTGGAAATAATTTTTGAGTAATATTATATCAAAATTTATGATATGTAGTTAAATAATTAAATTTTAAAATAAGAAATAATAAATAATAAATAATAATTATTTATTTATATTTAAATTCTATAGTGTAAATAATTACGTCACCTACTTCCTTTAACTAAATTCTGCTTTTGCCAAAATTTCATCAAAATCGTTTTTTTTTTTTTTTTTTTTTTTTTTTTTGAAAGAAAAAGAAAAGAAAATTAATAATAATCAATATCGAAAAAGTTGAAGAAGCCCTTTTTTAGACAAAAATATATAATTTATTTTAAATTTAATTGTTGCCAAAAAAAAGTTTACGAGTTGATTTTTTTTTTTTTTTTTTTTTTTTTTTTTTTTATGAAAAGAAATTCACTCGGAAATATTAAAATTGATATAAAACTTTGTGAAAAATTAAACTTGCAAGGTAAAATTGACATCATTATAGCTCTAAATTTATTTATTTATTTATTTATGCGTTTAATCTCTACCGTAGAGGATTTTTTTTTTTCAATTATTTATTTATAAATATACGCTATAAAAAATTACATCATTGTATACAACACAAAAATATTAAATATTTAAATGTACAAATAATTTTCAAGTAATTTTTTTTTATGCATTTATTTCTTTTTTAATTTTTACAAGCGTATAATTATGCATGTTACAAACTTATGCCTGTATAGTTTCCACAACAATTTTTTTAAAACAAATAAACGCTATAAATGGATTTATAATCCCACATTACAGTATCTATAATTTTTTTTGTTTTATTTACAAATACAATAAATTTTTATTAATTTTCTATTCAGTTTGATAAAATTTTAGATACAACTTTCAGATTAGTTTCTATATAAAAGAAACAAAAAACTAAAAATAGAAGAAAAGCTTGGGGGGATGTTTTCAGAAAGTTGACTGAAATAAATCCCTAAATTAACTCCTACAGAAAACATGTGTCATTCAAATGGATTGAAATAAAAACACCGCTGTCACTAAAAGAGACGTTTCGGGTTTAAAGGAGGGTACATCCTCTTCTTCTCCGGTTTTTATTCAGAGAGCTTCACTTGAGGAGTATGGCATGTGACAGGTGTGTCAAACAACGGACTTGCCTAAATGCTCAATATGAGGCCACTTTGTTTTTTTATTTTTATTAGTTTATTTATTTCAGTGTTTACTTATTGAATCAACATGAAACTTCCGAAACATAACTTTCAGATGACCGGCAACATCAAAAGTAAAAAAAAAAAAAAAAAAAAATGATTTCAAGAAGTTGATTTTTTTTTTCTCCTTCCATTCCTTATTAGAAAAAAAAAAGTAATTTGGTGTGACACTCACATTACTTTTCCTAATCACACATTTTAATAGATATTTAAATATTGCTATGCTCGTGAAAAGTTTAGTATTGATAATATGCAGGGATATGGTATAATTCAGTGTAAAACTTCCAATATATATATATTTTCATTCAATTGAAAAAAAAAAACTAGTATGATGTGGCCACCACATGACTTTCTTCTATATAATTTTACACAAAATTTATTCAATACAAATTATTTATTTAATTATCAAATTATTTTCCATTATACATGCAGACGATTTTTATCTGACAGTATTATATTATCACTAAATGCCGAAAAATGTCAACTTTTTGCAAATCAGAAGAAATAAATTTTTTTCCTAGTTTTTTTTTTTTTTTTTTTTTTTTTTTTTTTTCGTTAAAAGATAAAAAAAAAAAAAAAAAAATTGGTAACTTTGTTTTAAATTATCTCAGATCTATAGTTTTAAAGGTATTGAAGAGATCTTTCGAAAGATATCCAGATTGAAAATTTACTCCCCCTGTGGAGGTAATTTTTTCCTAGTTAACTACTACTATTATCAATAATTCATATTAATTTTACAATCACACGATTAAAATAATTCTCATTATGTACATTTATACGAAATTTTGTCCTATTAAAAATTTAGAAAAAATGCGATCACAGCGCCACTTGTTGAACAATTGTTCCACAAATCTAATCAGCATCAGTTTATACCAGGGTACAACTAAATACCAAGTTTGGTTAAATTTCGTTCATTGGTTCGTGAGATACAGCGTCCACAAATTTTGTGATGCACACACACAGACACACATACAGCCGTTTTCTAAAAAAAGTCAAATCGTGTTCAGGACATCCCAAAACTTGTAAATCCATTGAAAACTGGAGTTCGAAAATTTTCACGAATCCAATACTTTCTCTATATTACATATAGAAGAAAGTAAAAAAGTATTCAACTAATTTTAAACTGCATTGTCTATAAATCTTATATGCACTTCATAGTGCATTTAAACTTAACGCAGAAAAAAAAATTGCAAAACCTATCTTCGAGCAATTTTCAATTACAGCCCTTAATATATCCGAATTATTTTGTGTGACGCTGCAAACGAATTTTGAATGCGTTTCAAGTCTACATGAAAGATGTTTATGACTGCATATAATATATATAAATACATAGAACGTATTTGAGTTCTTTTTTATGCTCATTCACGCAGATTATTTCTCCAATGTCAGTTTAGTAATATCACTATATGATACATATTCAGAATACTAAATTTCGATTTCCTGCTAATATCTACAATCGCACTCATAGACTTACATGTACACAGAGACACACGAACATAGAGAAACACACAAACTGTCTGCTAAAAAAATTGATCTTCGGTGCTTTTTAACCGATAAAGATGACCGGTAAAATGAAATAGCGCAATTTTTTAGCAATTTATAACAATATGTATTTATTTTATTTTATTTATTTAATTTTTTTCGACTTACATACACGGGATGTTAAAATGGGTACTAAATTTTTTCAATATTAACTTTTATTATTTATTCTACATTATAAATACCCACTGTATAGATGATGTCCTGAATTCATGGTCCAAACATTAAGGGGATATAGAGCCCGTTAAAAGGATACAGAATTGAACAGGTACCCATGTCCCCAAATGTCATTTTAACCCTTTAAGAGCTGGGTGATTTTATGTTGGATATGGGTGTGGCTCTCCACTATTGCATTTTTACTTTCTTCTATATGTATATAGAGAGAAAGTATTGGATTCGTGAAAATTTTCGAACTCCAGTTTTCGATGGATTTACACGTTTTGGGATGTCCTGAACACGATTTGACTGTTTTTTAAAAATGTCTGTCTGTCTGTGTGTGTGTATCACGAATTTTGTGGACGCTGTATCTCACGAACCAATGAACGAAATTTAACCAAACTTGGCATTTAGTTGGACCCTGACATAAACTGGTGCTGATTAGATTTGGGGATCATTCGATGAACAGGTGGCTCTGTGATCGCATTTTTTCTAAATTTTCAACACGGGAGTATAGGACAAAATTTCGTATAAATGTACATAGTGAGAGTTATTTTATTCGTGTGATTGTAAAGTTGATATGAATTATTGATAATAGTAGTAGTTAACTAGGAAAAAAATTTTGTGCATGGTGGGGCATCGCTCCCCCACCCCCCCGGGGTAGTAAATTTTCAACATGGGTATCTTTCGAAAGATCTCGTCAATACCTTTAAAACGAATGGTTGAACTATAGATCTGTGATAATTTAAAACAAAGTTTTCGATTTTTTTTTTACTTTTAACGAAAAAAGTCTTAGAAAAAAAAATCGCATTTCTTCTGATAATTGCAAAAAAAATGACTTTATTTCGGCATTTAGTGATACAATTCTGTCAGATAAAAATCGTCTGCATTTATAATGGAAAATAATTTGATAATTTAATAAACAATTTGTATTTAATAAATTTTGTGC
This sequence comes from Salticus scenicus, assembly GCA_963930645.1. Lineage (NCBI taxonomy): Eukaryota > Metazoa > Arthropoda > Arachnida > Araneae > Salticidae > Salticus > Salticus scenicus. The sequence goes on along the minus strand of OZ005656.1, from coordinate 266,946,468 downwards.
AAAATTATATAGAAGAAAGTCATGTGATGGCTACATCATACTAGTTTAAAGAGTTTTTTGCATGCTAATATTTACATAAATAAATAAATTCTACTTTTATCGATGTGTTTTATCGTAATGATTGCAATAATCGGTACATTGTGCAATGATACGAACGTTCTGAATGATGCATGCAAGCTTATAAATTTACACTATACGCGAAGTTAGTAGTACAAAGTAGCGCAAAACAACCAGAGCTTAGAGTGTTAAAATTACGTTTGGGGACATGGAATCCTATGCAATTCTGAATCCTTATAAAGTGCCCTATTTCCCCTTAAAGTTTGGCCGATGAATTCAGGGCAGTGATGCCAGATTGGGGATTTTGTCCCCATTTTGGGGATTTTTGAGGCTTCTGGGGACAATTTTAGGGACCAAATTTTTTGAGGATATTCTAAAATTTTTGGGGACAAATCTGGGGAGTTCTTCAACTTTTTGTCAATGTTGGCAACGTAATGATTTTTCCCTACGACCAGATATTTTCAATAGCTTTATTGTTATTTGGGGATTTTTTTCAAAAATTGCCTTCATTTGGGGAAAAATCTGAGCTTAAATCCACTTAAATCTGCTTGATATATATATATATATATATATATATATTTTTTTTCCTCTTTTTAGTAGAAATCAAGTTGGGTATTTTTTTGAAAAAAAAAACCCTGATTTGGGGAAATTTGAAGACCTGTTTGGGGAAATAATTTTCGACCATCTGGCATCACTGATTCAGGGACACCCTGTATATTTTAACACTATCTATTGCAAATACATGCTATTGCAAAACTAATTTGCATATAGATGCAAAAAATACATTTTGCCGAACAAACATCTCGGTTTGTCACTCGTCATGCATTTCGGTGTAGTTGTTTTTTAAAAACAATCTAATTAAATCTTGGTGAGTTTCATTTTCACATAAAGTGTTTTAACAAAGGATTACAAAACGTACATATAAAGACAAAGATGGGGGGGGGAGAAAACCTCTCTCCCTTATCACACGCCTTGAACGGTCAAGCGGCTTTTAACCTTGAATTCATGTTTCGCCATTTCACACAAGCTGAACGATGAATATAATAAATAAATAAATAATAATGAATTGCGGCGTTACAACGCATAAATCAATAATAAGTTTTTTCGGTTTTGAAACAAAGGCAAGGTATGGGTGAACGTGCAAGCGATGCGGAACTCCTGTGGACTAGATGACGGAACATCCCTAAACACCTGTCCGCTTGCATTGACGCCTGGCGTTAACGAGGCGACTTCCATCAATTTGTCGGTCCGGCAGACCGTGACCAATATCTGTACGTATCATATCTCTGGTGGGATGATACAGAACTGATAGGGGTGGATAGATTTTATTTTGTTTCATCGGATATTCCATTCTTCCAAACGTTTTGTCATGCAGATTTTTTGTTATTCTCCAGGCGTTGCAAACTCTATGACCCTTGGTGTGGAATTAACATTATGAAATAACGATAGGGGATGAGAATACACATTTTTTTAATCTGCGTGTCAGGCGGAAATAGTTGTCAAAATTAATAATTTTTTTTATGTGTGGATTGATTCGTTTGGTGGGAGTATTCAAGGGGCATGGTGGCTGTCTATATCAATGAGGATTTCTCTACGGTTGGGATATTTTTTCAGCAGTATAACCCGCCGGTTAAACGAAACATGACATGTTTTAATTACGCTTATATAACCTGAGAGATTAAGCTATACTTGATGTGAATTAAAAGTTTTATTATTTCCCAAAGGAAAAGGCATTTACATATATACAAAAAATGGTTACTTTCCGTTGGCTTTAATATAAGGTTTATCAGAAAAGTGAAGGAAAATTTTGGGGGGTTTTAAGGTGGAACAATATACTTTTAAAACTAATAACGTATAAAAACTTAATTAGTATAACTTTGACGGACACCTTAAACAATAAACGAGGATAAATAATTTCCTCCTTCCTGTATTAATTTTCCTAAACCATGTATTAATTTTTCATATAAGAACAACTATAATTACTTAATATTTATTTATCTAAGAAAAAAATATTTCTTATTTGTTAGATTAGTATAATAGAAAATGTTTTATAAAAATTATTGTACATTTTATAATATATTTCTATAATACAGTAAAGCACTGTTTATACGTCTTTCAAGGGACTGGCGTAAAAGGACGTATAAATGAAAAGACGTATAATCAAAAATTTAATAACACTTTGATTACTACAAATTGAATGACACTTAAGCAAAATTTATAAGAAAATACTAATTAATAAAGTTTCTTAAGTTAGTAAATGTATATTATATATATATTTTTTAAACACAATAATTAATTAAAAAAAAAAAAGAGTTATTATAAAAAGTGAGAAAAATCATACTATTAATGCATGACTGGGTACTAATTACATATGTCATATATTGAGTATTATATTACATTTCTTAAGAACTATAGGAACACATTTTGAATATTAATTATACATTTTGTGTGTATCTTTAATAATAAGCATACGATTTATGTCCATACAGATAGTTATTTAATAACTTTAAAAATCTTTAATATTCGTCTGATTTGTTGCTTGTCTATGAGTATTAAAAGTTCTACTGTGAATTCAATTGATTCTTTGATCAGTATTCTTCGATCTTTCCTGTGTTCCTCCATTTAGGATGTTTTCTAGGAAAAATTCGTCTTATTTAGAATAGAGAATAATGACTGGTCGACAAATTTTGAGCATTTTAGTAAAGTGAAAAAGACGTATAACTGATATTAGCGGCGTATAAACGTAGAATTTTAGCATTGAAATGAATAAGAATGAATCGGGACTTCTCTAAAAGGACGTATAAATGTGAAAGACGTATAAAAAAGAGACGTATAAACGGTGCTTTTCCGTAATTAATTTATCGATTGAATACAAAAGATAAACTTATTTTCGCAACCAAAAATAAATACAAAATACCAAATAAAAATTTCGAAACTCTTCGAAATATGAATTTATAATAAATTTGATTATTTATTAAGTATTTTCTGATAAAATTAAGTTTTAATAGCATATTTAAAATTTGGATTTACGTCAGAAAAACACTTTTATGATCTAAATCTACTAGATTTTAATAAAACGTGGTTTATGATGCTTTATAGAAAGAAGGAAAAAAAACTAGCAATTTTTGATTAAAATAATATGCGGTTTTCCTATTGAAGGAAAATATTTATTTTATGAAATATAGCTTATTTATTTTATAATATGTAAAGTTTTATTAAGTAAGATATATGTTTTTTCAATTATAAATTATTTTGTATGAAATCAAATAAAATTTAATTTTACTATAATTTTAACAGAATAATGTGAGATTTTACCCATATAATTTAAAATAAATAAATAAACAAATATTTTTTTTAATGAAATTTTTCATAGTTAAAGGAAAAAATGCATATTTTTTCTGTTTAAACAAAAATATCAATATTGCAAGTAGAATACTTCTACAAAATAACACAGTGTTTATATAGTACTTTATCTAGAGTAGCCGACTACTATTTATAGTTCCCCACCATTTTATAGGTATGGGGAAATAAGTAATAGTGAAATTTTTCGACCTCTATTTTTTTTTTTTTTTTTTTTAAATACTTTTTTACGTGTTTTGAGGTGTGAGGAATCCAAAAATAATGAAAATGATATAGTGTCAGTCTGTACGTTGTCTGTTAATGTATTAGTTTTCAGTTTGTTAATTTGCAGTTTGTGTACACGATGTCTCAAGTACAAATCATCGTAGAAAGGTCGTAGCAGTTTTAAAATATCATTTATGACACTGACAAAATCCTATTGATTTTTAACATTCTAATTTTAAAACTTCGTATACGTTATTCACAATTTACGAATTTCGTTACATGCATGGACGAAAAGGGCAAAACTTCGCTTAAACGTGTATTAAAAGGAATATTTTCATCGTAAAAATATCAGATTAGCTATCAAATACCAGTTTTGATGTTAGCAGGAACATAATCAATTAGGAAAAATTTATCTTTTAAAACTTCGTAAGTTATTTAAATTTATGAATTCCTTAATGGGGCAGAATAGGGCAAAAGTTCGCATAAACGTCCATTTTGAGGGATATTTTCATCGGAAAGTTATGAGAGCACTTTTAAAATATCATTTAGGATCCTGACGCATAAACAACTGGCTATGAATTGTAACTGACTATGAATTTTCTAATTTAAAAATTTCGAAGTTATTCAAAATTTTCGATTTTCTTAACATGGCAGAATATGGCAAAATTTCGCATAAACATTCATTTTGAGGGCTATTTTCATAGTAAAGATGTCAAACTGTTTTTAAAATAATATTTATGATACTGGCTTGATCACCATTGACTACAAATATTCTAATTTGAAATCGAAATTTAAGATTTTTATCAATACAGCAGAACAGAACAAAATTTCATATAAATTTGCATTTTGAAGATCGTTGCATTAGTATGAAATTGCATGAACACTGAACTACAAAACGGATCCTAATAAAATAAATTAATAAATTAGAATGCTATATCGAACTGAACGGTGGATAGCTTATAGGGTAGGGCATTAGTTTCAAGAAAATTGGACTTTTATTACAACAAGAAGATTAAAAAAAAAAAAAAAAAAAAAAAAAAACTCATATTTTTAAAAAGCTAATTAGTTGCAGCTCATGCCTAAAAATTTTCAGAAGTGTAAATATAATAGCAACTGAGAGGTCAGCGTTTAATTATGTCTAAATGCTATTGTACATACTCCAAAATTCGGTATTTGAAAAAAAATTTCGACCTCTGATTTTCTAAGTCACAAATTCATCGTGGTGTTTCATTGTTGTTTAATCGATTTGATAGTTAGCTTTTTAGTTCCCCATCATACCATAGGTATGGGGAACTTAGGTAATCGTGAAAATTTTCGATCTCGGTTTTTTTACTTTTTTACACGTTTTCAGGTGTGAGGAATCCAAAAATGACAAAAGTGTATACATATATGATAAATATCTAAGACTATTTCAAAATAACATTTATGATACTTGTATGAACATGATTGACTACAAATATTCTAATAGGAAAATTTCGTAAGTTATTCGAAATTTAAGATTTTATTAACATAGCAAAATGGGGCGATATTTCATATAAATATGTATTTTTGGGATTGTTGCATTGGAAATAGTAGCATGAAAATAAACTATGAAATTGATCCCAATAAAATAAATTAATAGATTAGAATAAGATAAATATATCGAACTGAATGGTGGATAGCCTATTAGGCGATGATTTTGTTCTATCACTGTGTCAAGCGTTTGGTCAAATTCATTTCTCTTAACATGCATATTATATGTCCTGTACAAGAAATTTATGAGAACATACATATGATTGAGAACTGAGCAGAGTCCACCTATGCCAACTATAAGTTAGTTAGTTTGTTAGTCTCTGTAAACTGTTTGACTGTGGTTTAATCAGTTTGTTAACTTTTTAATTAGTTTGTTAGACTCTGTAGGTAACATCTCAAGAACGAATAATCGTAAGATCAGTTTTAAAAAGTCACTTAAGATACTAGATGAAACCCTATTAATGTTTAACATTCTAATTACAACACATCGTCAATTTTTTGAAGTTTACGATTTTATTAGCATGGAAGAATTAAACATTTTTTCTCTTTAGTTTATTCACATATATATGTATTTCGCTTTTATTAAAAATGGATTTCCTAGAATGTTTACTAATGAAAAATATAATAAAAAAAGAACTACGTGTAATACCACACTCTATTTTTAAATAAGATATTTGTTGTTAAAGTACAGTACGAATCGACATCCTTATTGAATTTATGGGTTTTTAAGGGATAATATTCCAGTGAGTAATTTTATTTATTTATTTTTCATATCTTTATATGAATTGATATTGGTTATTGTTATTGTTATTATTATTTATTTATTCATATATTTAATTTCCGAACATACATATGTAAGGAAAGTATTGTAATCATGACAAAAATCCGAATTTGAGATTTTGATGTTTCTATACGGTTTGAGGTCCCCTGAATCCGTTATCACTATTTTTACGATAATGTATGTATGTGTGTGTGTTTGTGTGTGTGTGTGAGTGAACACGCTAGTGTCTAAACGCTTTGCTCGAATGAGCTGAAAGTTGGTACGTATGTTGTAAGTCACCGTAGCACGAACCCTATTGATTTTGGTGAATCTACAGCACTTATGGTTTTTTTACAGGAACACAAAGAAAAATTCTTTATCATTATGGCCTATGGAACCAAATTTTTAAAAGTACGATAGCGTCTAAACGCCTTATTCAATTGAGCAAACAATTTATACACATATTGTAGATCACAGTTTCACGATCTGTATTGTTTTTGGTGAATCTAGCACTTATAGTTTTCTTACAGTGACACAGCAAATAATTCTGTATCATTATGGCCTATGGGGTGAAATTATGTAAAATGCGATAGCATCTAAATGCCTTATCCATTTGAGCTGAAAATTTATATACATGTTTTAGACCACCATCACACAAACGTTATAGATTTTGGTGAATCTAACACTCACAGAGTTGTACAGGGATACAAATAAAAATTGTTTATCATTATGGCCTATAGGCTCGAATTATTTAAAGTGCGACAGCGATTAAAGGACTTATTCAAATGAACTGAAAATTTATATACATGTTAAAGGTCACCGTCACGCGAAATTTATGAGCATTTGTGGTTCTTTTTACAGGGATTGCAAATTTCTCTATCATTGTGGCATATTGGCTCAAACTTTAAAGTGCGATAGCGTCTAAATGCCTTATCCGATGGAGCTGAAAATTTATATGAATATTATAAGTCGCTGTTGCACTAACTATAAGCATTTTGGTGAATCAAGCATTTATAGGTTTTTACAGGGACACAACGAAAAATTCTTTATCATTATGATCTATAGGCTCAAAGTTCAGTAGCGGGAAAATAAACATCGTGTACTATATGGAGAATGATACTCAAACACCATGATATAATTTTCACTCTTTTGTTTATTTAACAATTCCTCTTACTTTACTTTACCTATAAAATCGTTCATTACTCAATGTTCGGAAAGTCGAGTGGTGTCACTCCAGATTTGTTTTTCTTTGTTCTTCCGGATTATGGTGTCATTTCACCATCTATTTTTCTTCCATTTTTTGCAGTGTTGCTAAACTTAGGGACTTCTTTATTCAATATCTGCCACTAAGTTTCAATTGTGATGTTTACCTAATCACATCGAAAGTTTATAAAAATACACCGTGACCAATAAGTTCTCATACACTTTCAAATTTTTATTACAAGAACACAAAATAAATCATACAAAAACTTTTTGTATCAAATTAAAGTAACAATCATTAAGTATCTTTACAATAAATCCTTTGGAATAATTCCGACTTTTAGTTTCTTAACGAGCTTAAGTCTTTTTTGAAATCGATCACATGCGGCACGCACGGCTTCCATTGACATTTCCTACTATATCTTTTGAATTACATTTTTAAATTTGCTCAAATCAGTGATTTTATAGTTATTGAGTTAGGAGAGCAAATATGACCACGCAAAATAATGAAGGGGGTTGATATCGGGGGAGTTGGGGAGCCATTCATTCTTTGGCAAAAAGTCAGCTAAATTTTGACTGCACCACTCCTGAACCACACGTGCGGTATGAGAAGGGGTACCATCTTGTTTGAAGCAGAAATATTCCGCCCCATACATTCTCTGGACATTTGGGAGTAAAACGTTTTCCAAAACCTCAGTTTTATAATATTAGGCATTGATTTTTAACCCCTTATCAACGAAGACTAACGGGAGTTTTCCTCTTTTGGAAATAGCGGTCCAAACCATCACAGACGAAGCATTTTGATAACGCGGAACGTAATGTTGGTTCTCAGGGATGTTATCAATAGAAACTGATCATACTCTGTCATTTTCGGGGTTGAGACTTTGCTGTAAACTGAATAGTTTCTCGTCTGAAAAGACAAATTCATCCCCAGCGTGCCAAGCAAGAATTTCTTCCACCTTTTGCTTCCATTTCATCTTAGCAGACTCTAAAACTCCGTGAATTTTAAGTTTTCTATAAACCTTGCATCCAAGGTCCTTTTTCAGAATGTTTAGCATTGACTCATTCGATATTTTGAGCTCTCGTGCTAATCTTCTAGCAGATCTTTATCCGTTTCGTCGTATCCTTTCCCTGACCCTTTTCGCAGCCTCTTTTGTCCGAACGGACCTCGGCCTGCCAGATCTTTTTCTGTCATCGACATAGAACGTCTTATTATACCTTCTGATAGTTCTGTAAATGAAATCTCTCTTCACCCCCAGGGCTTTGAAGTCTCTGAAAATTTCACCGGCTGCTCTTCTTTGACGAATTTATTTATCACAATTTCTCTCAATTTCTTCATTCTACCTAATTAAAGAAAAATTATAATTACTACGTCATATACACTTGGAATAGCTTTATAACTTACACTAAATTGCCTGCAAAATATTTGGGACTACAGCAAGACATATGTATAACTTTTTAACGTGCTTCAAAAGTTGTATGAGAACTTATTGGTCACGGTGTAAGTTAATAAATAGAAGTTAATAGTTGTTAGAAGTTAATTTTTGAATAAAAATGTCTCTAAATTTGGCAACACTCATTGTACATGTTTTTTTTTTTTTTTTTTTTTTTTACTTTCTCTTACCCATATATATGGCAGAGAAAGTATTGTATTTGGGTCAAATTTACGAAATTATTATTATTATTATTATATTTACACGTTTGGAGGTCTCCTTAATCCCAAAATCATGTTTTTAGTGGTTAGTTTCTGTGTGTGTGTGTATGTCTGTGTGTTATCAGCATATCTCAAGAACAAATAACATGAGGAAGTTCAAAGTCGGCATTCTAAATGTGCATTATATAGGAATGCTACACTAAACTTTTCATTGAGATCAAGTAAATGTTCGTGTACAGGTATACCCAAGAGAATTCAAAGAGGGGAATTGCAGGTAAGCAGAGTTTAACATCTACAGACTGCCCTAATCCAAATAAAACGAATATATATATTTTTATATGCGTAAACACATGTTACATGTAGAATATGGTAGGGTAATCATTCACTGTTTGTTTACAGGGATGCACAAAAGAACTAGATTAAAGTACGGCAATACTTGAAAATGGATGGAAGTGTATTTCAGTTTGTGCCGTGTGTTCTAGTTTATTTCTGGACGGAATAATAGAACCTAAATACTGCAAGTTTATTACTCTTTTTCTCGAGCCAGTTGAAATTATTTATTATCGATTTACATCATATATTTTTTAAGAATTACAATTTCTTTTAAATTTTTATTTTATAGGATTATATTTATGTGCACCATGTGGTGTGTACATAATCTTCAGAATATATACAGGTCTGCCTATATTTAAGGCATAACATTCTTTTTTATTGTTAGAGTAAGTGCTTTACTATAATATTTTACCATTTCCAGGGAAGCTGCTCAAGAATGGAAATTAATTCCTCATAGCCATATGGTAAGTACTGTACTTTTTAAAGCTAAATATTCATCGCTTGGTTTCTCTTTTTTTTATATTTACACGTCTTGGAGCTTCCTGAATACGTCAAGTTTTTAACCTTTGATCTTTGTCTGTGTCTCTTAGAGTAAATTAAAACAAATAACTTCAGGCGACCCAAATGTTGTATTTTGAAGTTAATACGTTTCTAACTATAATACTATTCTGTTATAGAAAAGTTTGATCAAGATTGATAAGTTTCAAATTGCGTGTGAAAGCTGTCTGAATAATTTAAAATGAACTTTTGAATTTAATAACAAATTTTAATTCTATATAAATGAAGTTTTATTAATGAAACAGGGGGTTGAGGGAGCGGTAGCCACCCTCACACAGAATTATTTGTCAAATAAAGCTTTTACGAATATTTTTATTTTATTATTTTTTTTTTTAACATAGGTTTACATAATAGTACTCGTTTCCTTACCCCTTAATCTCCAATGTGTATTTATAGTAAATTTCCGGGTAAGAAAAAGTCGTGTGATTGACACACCAGATTATTTTTTTCTTACAAATATCAATTTGATCAATTTAATACATGTGTTACAATTTTGTGGTTTTAATTCTCATCTTATATTACTGCTCTTCTCATTAGAACGTTTGTTGTAAACTTTATTTGTAAACTTGTAACTTTTTAGTAAATTGTTAGGCCTTAAACTCATAGCTGCTGCCAAATTGAAATTAGAAATAGTTCTATAACATGTACATACATTTACATAATTTACTTAATTTATTTGTACTTTATGTTTTTTTTTTTTTTTTTTTTTTAATATCTAACATATACATAATTTTTTATGCACATCTTTATTATGCTGAACATTTTAAAGAAAGGTTTTAAAATTTTTCACTATTATGTCAAGAATTATATTACTATAATATAATATTGTGTACACATTTTCCATTATTTCCTAGCTCTCTTGGTCTACGGTTTTATTTTCAAACATATAGATGAAAATACAGAGATGTCAGAAACATTGCATCATCTTTTATATTTCTCTATAAGTGATTGCTTGGTTGGTTGACCATGCTTGCAGTTGTCAAAATCACACAGCCGTTCGCACCCTGTAACAAGGACATAAAAGAAAAATGCGTAAGTTTCAATTATCACAAATCTACGCTGAATGAAACTTGATATCTCTATGATAATTTCCCTGTTACGCAATAGGCAAGTTTTAGTAGAACTCTTACGTATTGAGGTGAGAAAGTATACGCAAAAAAGTGATAAGCATCAAACACTAAAAAATTTTTTGTTAAGACAAAATTCTACGAATCAATTTAAAAGTGTCTGAGTTGTGCAATGAATGTCATAGTATAAAACGTTATTCATATTAAAGCCACATTTTCGTAGTAGTTTAATTTTAAATTCATAAATGACATTGTTTTAATATTATAAACAAAGTTTCAATTGAACCTAAAGTTCCTATCGTTATATTTTACATTCAATAATTATTACTTTCCGAATACTATAGTGAGGAAAGTATTGTAATCATGTCAAAAATCCGAATTTGAGATTTCGATGTTTCTATACGTTTTGAGGTCCAATGAGTCCGTTTTCATTATTTTTACGATGATGTATGTATGTGTATGCGTATTTATGAGTGTATGTATTTTTGTGTTTATGTCTGTGAGTGAACACGTTAGTGTCTAAACGCTTTGCTCGAATGAGCTGAAAGTTGGTACGTATGTTGTAAATCACCGTGGCATTAAACCCTATTGATTTTGGTTAATCTAGCACTTATAGTTTCTTTACAGAGAAACCAAGAAAAGTTCTTTATCATTATGGCCTACGGGGCGAAATTTTTGAAAGTGTGATAGCGTCTAAACGCCTTATTAAAATGAGCAAAAAATTTATACACATGTTATAGGTCACAATTTCACGAGTTGTATAGATTTTGGTGAATTTAGCACTTACAGTTTTTTTACAGGGACACAAAGAAAAATTCCTTATCATTATGGCCTATGGGACCAAATTTTTAAAAGTGCGATAGCATCTAAACGCCTTATTCAATTGAGCTGAAAATGTATATGAATATGATAAGTCACTGTTGCACTAACTATAAGCACAGGCCCGTAGCTAGGTGGGGGCCAGTACGGGCTGTGCCCGACCTAGAGAAAAATTTGCCCGTCCTAGCATATGGTTAGACTTTCGGTAAAAACTTAAAAGAGAATTTTTTTTTTTTTTTTTTTTTTTCCTTTTTGGAAAGGTGAGTCTGTAAATAAAATTTTATGTACAACCCCCCCCCCCCCCCCCCCTTCATCCTCAGTGTCAACTCAAGTTCCAGAAATGAAATCCATATAATTTTTAAAAGTCTTCTTTTTCTCTTTAAATTCTCTCCATTCCCATAGACCGGGGGGGGGGAATTATCTTGGTGATTGTAGCTTGATTTTCTTAGTTTTGTAAAGGTTTTCTGTGCCTTTAGTGGAAAGCGATTAAGTGATTTCGGTGAAATTTGTGTTCTTCATACAATAGTGCCACATCACAACTCAACCGGACGCTGTCTTTTTAATTGATGAAACAAGAATTCTGGAAAATGAAACACAACCAAAAAACATTTTGCGCCCTTAAAGTGCATATTTTGTATATATACAATTCAGGGCGAAGACAAGGAAGGGCATTTGCATGCTTCTTTAGAGGTCTGCACGTGCAGAAAGCTTTCCTTACACGTTCCGGTTCAGAATAACAATTAAAATTTCGGCCCGGGTCCGATCCGTCTCATTTATTTTATTTTATTTTAATCTGTGGTCCGGCCCGCCCTGGAAAAAATCAATTGACAAAACTAGGGCTAACTTAGGAGACTGACAATTACTTGTCAACAGAAATACATTATTGCAGACTGACAGAAAGCCACACACAGAGAGAGAAAGTGAAATTGAAAGTATAGATAATTATGAAATTATGTAGGTAAGTATTAAAAATGGTTAGTACTGCTAAAGTTTGTTTGTATCAATTTCCGTTTATATCCCGCAATGTATCTGAATCTTTTTGCGTGACTCTGTCAACGAAACATAAATGTTAATCCAGCTCTTTTCAAAATAAATAAATAATTAAAATAAAAGGGAAAAATGCATTTGTGCATCTGGAAAATTATTTTGATTTCATTACTCTGGAAAGTAGAGAAAAATTAATTAAATTTTCCCCGGGGGAAAATTCAATCCAGACAGTCTGGCGCGAGTATATACAAAAGAAAAAAAAAAAGTCCGAATTCGTCCTGGCCCGAGAACAAATGGAAAAAATATATTCGAGGACCTAAGTCGGACTCGGGTCTCTGGCTCATGCCCGTGCAAGCTTCTACTCCTCTTATTATATACATACATACATATATATAATTTAACAGAAAAATGCTTCAGAGGACGGTTATTTTTTTAAAGTAAAGATTATTATTTTTATTTGAACACGAAATTAATAATTATATATATATATATATATATCACTCATTAAAACATAGTTATAAGATTTAAATATATATATATATATAATAAAAATACTGAATATGCATGTGATAATGTAACAAAACATATGAATCAATAAAAGACTCATAATTAACATAATTTTTTTTTAAGTTAATTTCTTTTTCACTTATATCTCATGTTCGAGACATTCACTACCGGTTTAATACATATCTTTGAGAATGAATTTTTCTGTACTTAATATTTTTGAATATGTTCAAAAAATTGTATTCATCTGTAAATAAGTACAGTTTAAAAATATTTCTGTGTTTAAAGTAAATTTAAAAATTTGTTTAATTTTATATAAAATAACGTATAATGAGTGTGTATTAAAATTTTAAACAGATTTTTAAGACCAAACAGCCATAAAAATATTTTCAATGTGTAGATATAACAATAACTGTATTCAAAACAAAATTCAGATCAACAATGTTTTATATTTTCAATGTTGCACTTTATCATACTACAAATGATTTTGTTAAACACTACATATCCGTCTTTATTTTATTTTCATTAAATAATCAAATTTATGAAATGAAAATAGATTTCCGGATGGAGTATTTGTGCGTCATAAAAATTTTAGAATGAATGTTATTTTTATTTATTTTAAGGTGTATTTGTTTTAAGATATGTTATACTGTTTTTTGTTTTTTGTTTTCTGTAATCTTATATTATTGTTATTTTATTTACTTATTTATTTAATTTTTTTGTTTGTTTGTTTGTTTTCCGAACAAACGATGCAAGGAAAGTATTGTAATGATGAAAAATTTCGACTAGGATATTTTTGTGTATATTTTGAGTTCTGAATCAAATATTTTTAATTTTTCTAGTGTTTGTATGTATGTGAGTATATTTGTGTGTGAGTGAACACGATAGCGTTTTATTCGATTGAGCTAAAATTCATAAGAATGTTATAGGTATGATTTATGCTCTTGTTGAAAGTAATGCGACTTTTCCATCATTGCATTATTGAGTTTATATATTCAAAGCACTGATATTAAAGCTTTTTTTTAACTTGAATGTGTATAATGTATGTAAATAGGTCCATTACTTCCTTAGTATATGCTTCATGCTTCATTACAGAAGCATCTTTCATTATTTTTATTTTATGCGGCAGTTTTAATTAATTTGGGAAATGGTTCAAGTAAAATATGAAAAATGTAAAATGTGTGTTTTAAAATAACAAAAGCGCCAATTTCACCCAATTTAAGTTATAAGAAATAAAATAAATGAATATAAAGAATAACTGTAGATATGGATAAAAATTCTTTCTTTCTTTTTTAAGGACAGCTTTTGAATGTTATAAATTATAAATATGGTTAAATGTTTTTCAACATTTTAAAATTCTTCTCCTTCTCGCGCCAGAAATAGATGTTGTTATTCTTATCCTATCCTGGCAGAGGATCCCAATTGACAACTGCCTGAAAATTGAAAGAATAGTTATTCTTTTTATTCGATTTGTTTTCTTTGTGACCCAATACGTCTCGATTCCCTGAAACTTTTAAATGGATGTAAGCAAAACTATCGTGGAGTGACCATCTCCGGTTATCTACTGAGCGTCGCAAAGTAGAAAACTGGGCGCCGCCCCAAGGCGTTGGAACATCTCGGTTCTAACCCCCTGCCCGCTGGGATAATTAAGGGGTCAGATATCTTTGTGAATTTTGCTTTGAAGTTATTCCAACAATACATCCGGAAGCTGGGATGCCACTAGGCTATATCATAGTGATCACATTCGCCTAAATGCTTTTATCATTCTCTGAAGGGTCATAAAATGAAGGAGGAAAAGAGTATTGAGAAAATGTTGTTTTTCTGTAATAATGACTAATTTGCCGCCTAAGATCAGCAGCCTCCCGCACTTTTGATAAGACAGTGATTTACGACATTCAACATTCAAGGAAAAAAAGAAGTGGGGAATAATGGTGGTCAGTTGAAAGTATTCTCAATCACTGAGTTTTCTGTTTCCTTACGCCGCATTGTTTGCTACTTTTATGCAAGCTTGTTTCAAAAGTTCTCCAAGAAAGACCAATTATGCATGTGATAATTTTTTTTAGGCAGACTTTTTATTTAAGTTTCAGATCATCAAGGTAAGCATTAAAATTATTTTGATATTTTATTTCCATTTCAATTTTTAAAATATTAAAATGAAAATTGTAACATGATTTTAAAATTATGTAATTTATACTTGAATAAATAAATAAATATGTATATATATATATATATATATATATATATATATATATATATATTAAAGCAAAATTCATATAAGATTCAATAAAAAAAATTACAACAAAAATTCCAAAATTGTACTTTATTATCTTGACACTATTTTTAGTACATTTAAAGCATATTATATATATACATATATGTGTGTGTGTGTATTGTTATAATTATTAACATTTTAATTTTCCCTCACAAAATTTTATTGTTGTTATTATTATTATTAAAATCTAAATCAGAGAAATTAGTTTATCATTTGTAAACATCTTGAAATTCTTTACAAATAACTTCTTTACAAAAAAATTTGGAACTTCAGTGATTCTCTGGGAACTTACACTAAAAACATTGCTCCTTTAGAATCCAAAGAGATATTCTTAATATTATTTATTATTATAGAATTTTTAGCTTAGTAATTAAAATTAAGTATAAGTATTTCCTGCATTTATTTTTCATTTATCATAGTTTTATTTTAGATTATTTAGAAATTTTATTAAAATGTTAAAATAAAATTGGTGATACATTTCATTTTTCTGTATTTTAAATGAGAATTAAAATATTTTCTATAAATTTAAAATGATGTTATATGTATTTTAATTAATTAATTTATTATATTTAAAATAGCTCGAAAATTCTATAACATAACAAAAAAGTTCTTTATAAATAAACATTGGAGATGTTATGTTTATCTATGAACTAACATTAAACATTTACTCTTTACTAGAGCAAAAAAAAAAAAAAAAAAATTACTTTTTAATATAATCTTTAAAGAATATTTCCTTTAGCGTAGCATGTGATTCTGATAAAAGGATTTAATATTTAAAAATAGAAACGTAGGTTATTTATTAACTTAATTAAAATATTAAAAACATGATTTTTTTTTTTAATTCTTTTACATTTTTAATGAAATTTGACATTGTTTAAAAATTAAAAAAGGTATTGTGCTGTACTTATTTTAGCTATACATATAATATAAAAATACACTATATATAATTTAGTCAAAATACAAATATTTCCACTTATACTTTTTATTTTTCTATATTTTTAATGAGATTTAACATATTGTTTAAAACTTAAAAATAATAGAATGTGTTATTTTTTTATTCATTTTAAAAATAATAATTTTTTTTTTCTGTTTATCCCTCCTTCCCTTTTTTTATATTATTATTATTGAAATTAAAATCCTAGTAATTTCTTTATCTAATTTAAATATCTTAAAGGTCAATAAAATATTATCCCGCTTTACAAATAGAAACAAAGAATTGTAACTTTCTGCATAAACAGATATTAAAAATACGCTATTCTTCGGGACACAAGGTTCTGCTCCTAAAATTAGAAGAAGGGGGTACCGAGTTCGACTCATCGACTTATCCGTCTTCCTTAATTAATTTGAAATGTAAAATTATTTTCACATTATTATTATTATTATTTTTTTTTTTTTTTTACTGTTTCAATGAAATTTCACATATTTAAATATAAAAAATGATAGAATATGTTACTGTCTTACTTTTTTAAAATTATGTTCTTATTTCTTTCTACTTTTTCGTTTTTGCTATGAAATCATAAATTCTACTAATTTCTTTATCAAATTTAAATATCTTCAAAAGCAATAAAAGCAATACCTGCTTTACAAATAAAGATAGAAATTTGTATTTTTCTCTATAAAGAGAAGTTAAAAGCACAACTGTTATTTAGAACCTAAATCTCTGCTCTCAGAGCTGGAAGACTCAAGGTGCCGGGTTCGATTCCATGTCGAATTAAATCTTTTGAGTTTTCCATGATTTCTCAAAAAATTGCATTAATACGGAGTAGAACCCTAGTGTGGTCAGTCAGTCTTAACCCACACAAACAAATAATTGTGTAACATCCAAAGTGTTCAAACACTTATACTGGTAGTGTGTATTCTCCTTTTACTGCGTGTTTTTATATTATATGCTTTTTTTTTTTTTACTTTCCGAACACTACAGTGAGGAAAGTATTGCAATCATGTCAAAAATCCGAATTTGAGATTTTGATGTTTCTATACGTTTCGAGATCCCCTGAGTCCGTTTTCACTATTTTTGCGATGATGTATATATGTGTGTGTATGTATGTATATGTGTACGTATGTGTGTGTGTATGTCTGTGAGTGAACACGCTAGCGTCTAAACGCTTTGTTCGAATAAGCTGAAAGTTGGTACGTATAATGTAAGTCACCATAGTACAAACCTTATAAATTTTGGTGAATCTAGCACTTATAGTTTTTTTACAGGGACACAAAGAAAAATTCTTTATCATTATGGCCTATGGGACCAAAATCTTAAAAGTACGATAGCATCTAAACGCCTTATTCAATTGAGCAAAAAAATTATATACATGTGATAGGTCACAGATACTCAATCAGTATAGATTTTGGAGAATCTAGCACTTATAGTGTTTTTACAGGGACACAAAGAAAAATTCTTTATCATTATGGCCTATGGGGCCAAATTTTTAAAAGTGTGATAGCGTCTAAACTCCTTATTAATCTGAGCAAAAAATTTTTACACATGTTATAGGTCACAGATACTCAATCTGTATAGATTTTGGTGAATCTAGCGCTTACAGTTTTTTTACAGGGACACAAAGAAAAATTCTTCATCGTTATGCCCTATGGGACCAAATTTTTAAAAGTGCGATAGCATCTAAACGCCATATTCAATTGAGCTGAAAATTTATATTAATATTATAAATCACTGTTTCACTAACTATAAGCATTTTGGTGAATCTAGCATTCATAGGTTTTCACAGGGACACAATGAAAAATTCTTTATCATTATGATCTATGGGCTCAAAGTTCAGTAGCGTTAAATAAAACATCGTGTAATAAATGGGCAAAAATACTCAAACACTCTATTATGGTTTTCTCTCTTTTGTTTAACAACTCCTCTTTCTTTACTTTATCTACAAAACTGTTAATTACTCAATGTTCGGAAAGTCGAGTGGAGTCACTCCAGAATTTTTTTTTTTTAATATTTGAAAAAAATGTTAATGTAAATGAATCTAAATCATATATTAATAAATACTGTGTAGTAAAAAAGCCAGGAGTGTTCATGGTGTATAAAAATATATTAATCAATTCAGGGATGATTTTCTGCCACCAGTATTTTTATACCACATTTTTACAATTACTTTTGTGACTTTATAGGTAAGAAATTTTTGTACGAAAATACTGGTGGCAGAAAAAGGTGAATTCTTTCATCCCGGTTATTTGTTATCAGAGGATGCGTTCTTAACCATTTCAGAGGCAAGCAGATTTTCTCTATTTAAAATAAACAGCCTTTAGAAATCACCTACAATATTAAAAGACAAGAAATGAATGAAGTTATTTCTATAAGTTATAAAAGAAAAATTTTATAAAAAATTTCCAGGGACAGTTTTTTCAATTTTGAATTAATATTTGTGCATCGCCGAAAAGGGTAACAAAAAAAAAAAAAAAAAAAAGAAGAAGAAGAAGAAGTAGAAATATTTCATTTTGTAACAAAAGAATCTTGTCTAAAATTTATAGCAGAAAATTTTCTAAAGGGGGGGGGGAGGAAGTTTTAAAATATCGAAAAATTCAAAGAAATGTTTTGCCCCCCCTAGAAATATGTTTGCCCCTCCTGGAAACATAGTCTAGCTACGGGCCTGTATAAGCATTTTAATGAATCTAGCATTTATAGATTTTTACAGGGACATAACGAAAAAATTCTTTATCATTATGATCTATGGGCTCAAAGTTCAGTAGCGTTAAATTAAACATCGTGTACTATACGGAGAAAAATACTCAAACACCCTATTATAATTTTATCTCTTTTTTTTTTATTTAACAACTCCTCTTACTTTACTTTATCTACAAAACCGTTAATTACTCAATGGTCGGAAAGTCGAGTTGAGTCACTCCAGTTTTTTTTTTCTATTCGGCGAATGCAAAGGTTCGTGTTCGATTTCATAGATGACTTTATCTGGAATTTACGTCGTTACAATCCATGGACATACAATGAAAATGTTATTAAAAGATTGAGGGTCTCCCTTTAACCCTTTGCCGGTCCTAACGCTCTAAAGCTTTCTAAACAATGTTTTCAAATTAAGGGACTCTTTTATTCAACTACGACCAATAATTCTGTGGAGTGGTATTTGATATACATAATTAGAGAACCGTTACACTTAAAATTTAGTGGCGGATATTGAATAAAAAATTCCATCACTGACCAGAGTAGTGAAATTAAATTGGGCCGGCAAAGGGTTAAAGAACTGGCATATACTTTATAAGACGAATGTATTATGAATCCCGCGTGTTTTTGACAGAATCGAACAAATATTGAGCCGTGTTTTCAATACGTCTTTCCTTGCCAGTCAACAAGAAGAATCTTTCTTCAATCAAATCTTAACTGGAGATGAAAATATGAGTTTGGTAAAGCAACAGTAATAATAATAATAATAAAAAGTCTTACATTAGGCGAGACATAGCAAACCCTCGACGATAGCTTTGGGGGTCCCAAGATAATCATTTCCCAAGATTCGATAACTTTTTCTAGTCAATTTTCACCTTATAATTTCTTCCGGTGTTAACCGCCCCCCCCCCCCACACACACAAATAATAATAATTATTATTATTATTATTATAAAATAAATTAATAATTATAATTAATTATGATGTAATTATAATTACAATAAATAAAATTGAAAAGATCTGAGTTATATCCAATATCCAATGTATGTCTGTATAACGAGATTGCAAAGAAATCTGAATTCGAAGTGTATCCAAGTTCTTTAAATGGTGAGACAGTAGAATTATCACTATATAGTCTTCTCAGTGACTTCTTCAGTGATATTCCGTGGAATATAATTATAGGATATTTGTGAAAATGTGGCATTTTATGAATAACACAGTATATTTTTTTTGTAACGACAAAAACTATTCCAAGATATGAACCAGATAAAACTGGATGAACCAATTTAGGGTGCCCTGTTTGTGCGTACCGAAGAACATTTTAAATATGCTAAATATAATTCATATTAATAACCTATTTTTTATAAACTCTTTCATGTTAAGCCAGTAAGAACTTGAAATTTTAATGTATAATAAATGTTCAGGCGTTTCAGGCAATTCTACCTCAGGTACTCGGAGGGTTCCCATTAGTAAATATGTCGCTAGTTGCTCATTACTCAGTTCTAGTGCGACGTTAACCCTACAAGGCACCCACAGTTCCATATGTGGAACACCGACCTTAATCATTCCTATAGCTATAAAACTATTAGTAGCGACATCTCTTGACATCTTGATAGAAGCTACTGACATTTAGCAATGTAGTAATATGAATCTTTACCTAAAGATGTCGTTCGTGTTTTTGTTATAGTGCACTCAGTGTGAAATTTGAATGAAAGTGATACGTTAGTCGTTTGTCGGAATTCAAAAATAAAAAAAGAATAGTTATTGAACAGTTTTGACTCGAAAAAAAAAAAAAAAAAAAAAAAAATACTGTGTGTTGTAACGAAGTGTATATTTTGCAGAGGTAAGTTGTTTTTTTTTATATTACAACAGTAAACGTATTAGGAAATCATATTTTTATGTATGTTCCACATACGGTGCAGTCGGTAACAAAAGTGTCCGAACACTAGCAAAAATTCCTATATTAAAAAAGTGCACTTAATATTTTTTTGTGGAATAAATCCTTGTCGAATCCTGTTCTTAGTCAGTCTAAGAACAGGATTCTACAAGGATTTATTTAGCAAAACTGTATTAAGCGTACATTTTTTATATAGGAATTTTTGCTAGTGTTCGGACACTTTTGTTACCGACTGTACGTTGAGCTAAAAAGTTGATTTTTCCGTAAAATACGGTTTTATTTTTATTTTTATAAGTTTTTCCTATCTTCTGATCACTAATTACAACCTATATATTTTTGTCGCGCACTAAAAATAAATTGAGCCTTGTAGGGTTAAAACTAATTTAACTCAAACTTAACCCATTAGTTAATGTTACATTTTTTAATTATGAGTAAACAATAATTTTCTTGAGCAAATCTGTCATCATTTTGAATGAAATAAAAGCAATATTACTGCTTAAAAGGCAGAAATATTTTTGTCCCCATGTGACAGACATGTAAATAATTAAATTTTTAATGTAATAAATAAAACTTAAAGCAAGTTAGGCGGTTCTCATCATTAAATGCTATATCTGATAGTTTTCAAATTTACCATCTTTCAGGAGTAAATATAAATATTATATTACTAATTGAATAACAGAAGATTTTTTGTTACCACATATTACATCCGCAATTAATTTAATTTTAATATCAAAAATACAACTTTCAGCTACTCAAAAGATTATTTTATAAAATGTTCACAGTTTTGAGTAAATGGCTGTTTTCTTAAGCGAATTTGCCATCCTTTTTAATGAAATAAAAAATCCTTATTGCCAATTCAATTTTTGTAATTTTTCAACAGAGTCTTGAAACGATACAATCTATTTCACAATAAGCCGTAATTGAATAAATGAATTTATGATATATGAGTAAATACTGAAAAACATTTTCATTATATGATGTAATTGAAATTAATATAATATTTCTATAACTACTTTGTATTACAACCTCAACTAATATCTTTTTAGTTTGACGAATAAAACTTCAAACTGATCGAAAAACCCCCATTGTTAGTTAGACTATTCATCTTGTGAATCAATTAAAAAATAATAATACGGTTAAATATATAGTGCCGAACCAAGGAATTCATCCTGATGTGGAAGGTGCCGGGTTCGATTCCAAGTCGACATAGTCGTTTGGAGATTTCCGGGATTTTTTCCTAAACTAGTGTGAATATGGGTTAGGATCCCATAGGAAGACTCCTTCACAGAAGCACCCCACCTGCTCCTAGACCCCTCATGTAAGCAACTGGCGTTTACCCACAGCACTAACACCACCTCCTTCCTTTCACTGTAGTTTATAGTTTGAAATAAACGCTAAAGTTTTTACCTGGATTTTGGAACTTCAAAAATTGAAAAAAGTAACCTTTTCTCATTAAATTAAAAACTATACACTGTTAAAAAAATGCAACTTTGCTGCCAGAAATTCTCTGTAATTACAGAAAAATACGTTTTGTCAACGTAATTTTTCCGTAATTTACGACTTTTTTCTCAAATCACAGAGAATTTCTGGCAGAAAAGTTGCATTTTTTTAACAGTGATATAAATGACAGACTTTCTTTTCCCCCATTGTTGGAATTTTTAATGTTAATTGATAAACCCGAAATATTCCTAGTCATCATATATTGTTTTAACATCTGACCTATAAATGAGAATGTCTTCGACTAACGGAATCGCCCCCACCTGCTGCTATTCCTACGTGGCCTACATTTTGATCACTTCACTGCCACCTTCTTCTTCAGCTGCTTATTATCATGCATTTCGTTTGCATTAACAGGTGATTTCACAGAAGACAAATATACTGTATAAAAAGAAAAATCTACGACACAACATACAATCAGTCATTTCAGTCAGATTTCAAAAACATTGTATAGGGCAGCGAATACAATCTACTGTCCGGCATAAGTCGGATTATATATGCCCTAATAAATAATTTTAGGGATTATTTATTTATTTATTTATTTATTATTATTATTATTATTATTTTTTTTTTTTGTTACAGTAAAACCTCTCTAAGTTGGACACCTACGGTTCCAAGAAAAAGTGTCCAACTTAGAGAGGTATCCAACTTATAGGGGTGCTTACTTTTCTTGATTTAATTAAACTGTATCTATGCATGCTTTTAAACTTTTAATCACATTTACATATAATATAATTAAGTATCCACGACTTATATACAAAAAATAATTAATTTGCCGATTTAAAATTTAAATTTAAATTGTTATGTTGTGGCCATTATAATACTTTCTTCTATAATTTTTTATATAATAGCGCTACTTACCAGCTAACATGCAAGGAAATTTAATCAATATAGCTTCTCACAATAATGATTTTGCACATGCATTTTGGAGCAATTTTATCCAATAGATGCTGAGATAGTCATGTCGAAAATCAGAGAATGTGAGTAAAAGTAGCACCACCTGTATGCTGATCTATACCCAAATTAAGCTAATATTCCTTTTCATAACAGCCATCTCACATATGAAGTTTGGTGAATTTATTCTCTCTAGAAACTGAGATATAGTTTTCCCGGTGAGTGGGGAAAACTGAAGCATAGCAGCAGCAACACCTGTCAGCTGATATGCATTCAAATTGAATCAGCATCATTTTTCACAACAGATCTCTCTCATATTAAGTTGAGTGCAATTATACACTCAAGTTATACTTGGTAGGGAAAATATAAGGTGTAAATGAAGAGGAACTCTGCCAACCAAAATGTATTTTCTAATGCCAATTTTTAAACAGTTTAAGTCAAAACATGCCTGTAAGTTCTCTATGGAATATTTTCTAAATATAATAATAATAATAATAATAATAATAATAATAATAATGCAAGGATAATTCATGCAATTCAACAAAAAGAAAGATTCTTGCATTATGCACTAAATTACAGTAATTTGTGAATGTTTAAACCGAAAAAAAAAGAAGTATTTTTTATAAGATAAGACAGAGGTAAATATATTGTGACAAGAAACATTGTTTTTTTTTTTTTTTTTTTTTTAGATATTTACAGTTTTTTCTACAAGGGATAAGTAAAATTTCTAAAATAAGAGTGAGAAAATGGAAGATTTCTTTCTTTTTTTTATGTCTCATCGGGTAAAAGTGTCCAACTTAGGACAGTAATTCACTGTCCAACATCCAAGTTAAAGGGGTGTTCAACTTATAGAGGTTGGACATAATGTTAATCCTATGGATACATTCCGTTCCGAGAAAAAGTGTCCAACTTAGAGGGGTGTCCAACTTGAGAGGTTTCACTGTATTTTATTATTATTATTATTAATTTTTTTAAGAAATCCTGGTGAAAAAAATGAAACATTTTCTCCAATACTCGAAAAGTTACTTGTAGGTCAATCGGCCTTAATCCCAAACACCAAACATCTATTAAAAAAAAAAAAAGCAAACACCATAAATTGTAAAAACACTAAAACAGTTGCTTCTAGCTTCATTCATATTTGCAAATTTTCGTCTTATTAAGAATCAACGCCTTATTAAGAATCCTTCATGTTTAATTATTTCGATCTGAAACAATTGTAACGTGTTTCTTTAATTTAAGATCTTTGCTTACAAAATTTTTTCTCATCATGAATTTCGTGATCATTTCGATATTTCTGCTTTATCTTTCTAGCTATATGTTGTATTTTCGTTTATATACTTTATTAATCAATTATAGAGTGAAATCAACTAACTTAGATTCCATCGGACCGCTTTTTTTCTCACGACATAATCACATGTGCAATTTGGCCTCAATATTAATCTTTCGCACCTTTCCTTTACGGTTGACCGTGAAGGTGCAGACTGGAGCTTGTCTGGCATCGATAGCAAGGGCTCTAAACAACCGGAAAACTGAAAAAGAACATTTTGGGATGTCTGGATACCACATGTGGCGAGGAGTCGAGAAAGACAGATAGGCCGAGAGACTGAAACGGAGATGGCGTGCCGTTATGTGCCGTTGAATCTGCGGAATTTCTCCGTCGACATACTCATAACCCCTCCAGTTCGGAGTATGACCCTCTTTTTTGACATTTTGTGCCCCTTTTCTATCCTATATATGCCCCCCCCCTTTTTTTTTTTCTCTCTCTCTCTCTTTTGGTAGCAGTTTCGGCAGCTAACTTTATTAAAAAATACGTGACTGTCACAACATTTTTCCATAACGTCCGTGAACTCCAGTTTCGTCACCTTAGATTTGAAAAAACTTCGAACGCCTGTGTGGGAGTAAGTGTTAAAAAAAAAGTGTCATTTCTTTGAAGAATTTTTCAGTGAAAAATAACCTGTCAAAATGAGCGATTTGTTTAACTAACAGTTTTTCTTTTAATTGTTTTTGTATTTTAAATAATAAATGCATACGTAAAAGTTTTAGACCTCCTCGAGAAAATGAGCTTTTATAGTTTGAAAAAAATTTCACACGTACTTATTTTTTATTTTGACTAAAATATATATTAAATTAAGTTAAAGTAATACTATTGCATCTTAAAGATTAGATATGGTATTATTTTTTAACCAAAACTACTATTTTTGAATTAATCATTTCAAATTAATTTCGGGAACTTAAAAGAAAGGACAAAGCAATATTCGACAGGCAAAAATAGTTAATATCCATGAATTAGCTTAACCTTTTAACATTGACTACTTAATTTATTTTAAAAATTATTAAATAAATTTTTTTTAAATGACTTTTAGACACATAGCTGATCATAAATATTTAAAAAATAAAAAAAATAGCATTGTTCCTTTTCGAGAAATTTTTTATTTGAAACATGTATAAGTCAATTTTATTAAATTCAAATAATATTAAATTTAATAAATAAAACACTTTGTAATTAAACATTACCGACTACAAAAACTCGTAAAAGTTATTTCAGGTGAAAATAATAGTCCAGCTTTTCATTAAATGAAAAAAAACTAGACATGAGTGCATCATCAAACTAGCAATTCGTTCTCGCGTCCACTAAGAAACTTCCAACGACTTATGTATTTAGCTTCTTTTGAAGCATTATTTGTTAAATTTTGGAATTGTGCTGCTATCTACCGAACAGAGAAGGAACAAAAGTTTAAAAATCGATTAAAACAAGGGGGAAATGTTGAAAAAACTGCTGCATAAAAATTGTTAAATGATGTCAAATGTTTGGTTTCGCTGCGAAACCAATGAAAGTTAAAGGGTTAATTAATAATATTAGGGTTAAAAAGAAAGATAATAAGAAAGGAAAGAATACTATGTTTTGCACTTTTTTATAATATACATTTAGCTATGTATATTTTTTAAACTTATGCTTAAGCAATTTTACAAAGATAAAGTTAAAATAAAATTTCCTGTTAATTTTACAAATCAAATTTAATGGAATTATGTAACACTTAGTTATAGTTTTTAAACATTTTAATATTTTTAATTATCAACAATAAATAAACTCCCATTTTTTTTTTTTTTTTTTTTTTTTTTTTTTTTAAACATTATATTCTGAAAAATATATTATTCTTTCAGTTTAATAAATACAGTTCATAATAAATAACTAGTATTATTTTGTGCCGTTCTTTTGTTATCTGTCGTCTATTTTAAATAATATATATATTATAACACTATAGGAAATCTCCTCGGGCTATTTTTAAATATTACGAAGAGTAAAGCTTAAGGAAATGTGTTTAAAAATTTCCAATTCACATTAAACATTCTACTATTATTTAAAAACAAAAAAAGCTTAACTTATGTTTTAGGAATTCTGTAGTGATGCATTTTCTTTTATCTCTTTTTTATTTATTCATTTTATTTTATTTTGTTTTTTTACAATTATAATATTTATAAACTTTGGTACACATGTTTAATTTCTGATGTATATATGTATAGATATATGTCTTATTATTATTATTCACATGTAAATAATTATATTTGTTTTTTATGTTAAAGAAAGAATAAAAATCCAGTTCACAGGATTTGTTGCATGAGTAAACATGACAGTAAACCTAAAATTATTTTAGCAACAGATCAAATAAATTCACTCTATGAACGAAATGTAAGTAGTGAGTCTAAAGAAGTTATAACTTTCAAAATATTTTACTTATTCATGTCCACAAAAGCTCAAAGCTGGTCGACGGGACGTACCGGGTTCGATTCCAGGTCGCGCTCATATACCTATCCATTTGGAGTTTTTCGTGGTTTTCTCCGAAACTCGCGTAAATACGGGCTAGGATCCCTTAGAAGTACCCCCCCCCATGAAGGGTATTCCACCTATAGGCCTAGGACCCCAGCGTAGTCAATTGGCCTTAAATCCTACAGCCAGACATGCCCACAGACGAGCTCTAACATCGGGTCGGGTAACCCGATTATTTCTGAACCCAGTCACACCGGTGGATCGCGTCCGAGTCGTGTTCATTTTTTTTTTTTTTCTATTGCGGTTCGTGTTCGGGTCGAGTTTACGGATTCTTTTTTTTTTTTTTTTTTTTTTTTGTGATCGGGTTGACTAATTTTTTTTTTTTTTTTTTTTTTTTTTCCCCTGCGGGCCTAGTTTGCGTTCGGGTCAGGTTTAATCTTCAAAGAGTCGGGTCGACTTGAGAACATCTTTTAAGAAATTTTACCAAAATAAGCGGAAATTTGTTTGATATAATTATAATTCTATAACGGATACAAACATACTATATACCCATGATTAAATATACGCGTACCCAAAATATCATAGTAAAATAAACATCCATATCGGATAAAAAGACTGAACAAAGAAATATCATATATATACATCTACATACATATGTATATATATATATTAATGAATATAAGCATTAAACAATAAATTACAAACACTAAACTTCAAGCACATTATTACACAAACACGTTATACAATCATATTACACACATATCCACATTATAGATACATATTAGACACACACGAACATGATACCTATATATTTAACGCACAGAAACACATAAATTTTAACACACATTCATACACACATTAAGCATATATATTACACACACATACATTTCACGTACTTATTACACGTACGCACATCATATGATGCAATATATATCTATGATTCAATGATTCTTTGTGTAATGAAGAAATTAACATATATTATACGCACACATCAATTTTAACACACATACACACATATTATGCATATACATTGTGCAGATATATTACACACATAAATACTATGCATAAATGTATATTACACGCACACACATATAAGGTCTCTAAAATATACCATATTTCCCCGATTCAGCGTGCAATGTAGAAATTAACATTAAAAAAAAAATATTTTTAAGAATGGTAACTTTAAGAAAGAAGAAATTTTTTCTTAATATCTGAGGAGTAGAATCCACCCTTTTAAATAGAGAAAGAAATAAGAATCTATATTCCCTCTGAATGTAGGAAGTAGAATAAAAAAAAAAATAAGAAGAAGAAGAGAGAGTGAGTTAGATTCTCGTTTTGATTCGTTTACTTTTCACAGTCAGAGGCATTCCATCTGAAATCAAGGTGATGAAGGCTCAGCCACACATTCCGTCACAAATCCGTTTCGTATTTCTCGAACGTGTATCGCAGCATGAAATCGTAAATATTCCCTTCATAACGACAGAAAACTTGAGACAGCTTATCGGCATTAACCATCTACACGAAAATCCGGAAAGACTAAAATTCGTATGCTTCTCTCAAGATCTCAGCTCGATTTACCAACTAGTGCAATAATATTTTTACCATATTATACATAAGCTTTATCTAGAATTAATCAAACTTTTCATTTCTCGTTATTTATAGACTTTCTGACTCCATTTTGTAAGTTTTAAATTCCGGCAGATGTTTAAACGAAAAATATTATTATTATTATTATTAAATTATACCGGGTAAATCTGTAGATATTTAAAAATTTCATAAAAATTGAAGGAATTGGTATAATTGTTCTCGTGAAGGGGGAATTTTTTTTTTTTTTTTTTTTTTTTGTAAAGGATGGATGGATGGTTGGGTTTTACGCCGCACTATAGTGCTGTGTAGATGGGTAATTGGCGACGGTCTGGGACCCGGAGGCATGCCATCACAATTTTGATCCTCCACGGAAAGTTTTGTAAAGGAAAAAAAATAGTTAAATTTTTCATCGACAGAGGACGTTGCCGGGTCGTATAACATTGAGACCCTATATTAGGAAGAGACTACTGTATAAAATATAGACATGGTAATACACGATTTCCTTACAATAATATCAGAACTTTGAAATCAATCTATTAATACATAAGATCAATTTTCTGACGCAAACATAGTCAAATATTTTAAAACAGAATACTCTTTCAGTTTTCTGTATTAAAAAAAAAAAAAAAAAATTAATGAATGAATGAAAGAAAACAATGTAAATCAGTTATACCGTTACTGAAATAGCATGCGGAAGATGTTTCCATTAGGGTATAAGCATAAGATATTCCAATAAAATAAAGTTTTGTACATGCAATAAGATTTAACGCATATTCAGAAAAACTTAAAATTCTAATTTGATTTTTTTTTGTCTTAAAATGATACCATTTGTGTCTCAGAAAGTTTCACGTTTTACATTATCATCTTTTCAAGGTAAACAACGAATTTTAATTGCACTTTGATATCGTTGTAAATTTACGGTACTGCTAAAAATATTTTTCTACTCAAAGGAAAGAAAAATTGAAATTACACATTTTATATCTTTTAATGAAACACTTCATGCTGTATTAAATATTTCCTAATTAAATAAAATATATTTTACTATTTTTTATTTATTTATTTATTTATTTATTTATTTATTTTTAAATAGAGAGGAGAAGTTAAAACAGATGGGTTTTAAGGCATGCGAGATATAAGCCTCTATAAATTTACAAAGCTGTCAGCTTATCCCGATGCATTACAAGCTCTAAAATCAGCCGATCCTCCTGCATTGTAAAAAGATAAGCGGGAGAACCTTGTAGATAGGCTGTGTGAGAAAATATCCTGCATAGGACCGACACTAAAAAAACCGTCACCTGGTTAAGACATCAAAAAAGTCCAGTTTAAGGTTAGTCTCAGGCAGATATTACTTTACTTTGAAGAAACTTGTTGACAGCTTTTTCTGATAATGGTATCGATGTTTGCGGAGTGTTCTTATATTATCTAGGCAACGGAAAGAAAGAGAGAGAGAGAAAAGAAGAAGAAGACGAAAGCTATATCTATCGGCACTAAGACTATAGTATTCAAACTCATGCATTATTTATTGTTATTATTATTATTATTATTTTTATTATTATTATTATTTTCTAAAATGCGCCAATGTATTCAAAAATGCCTCCCATATCAAGTTTTGGTTTCGAACTGTGATCGACAACGTATGCAGTTTTTTTAGTTAAAATTGTTTTATATCTGTTGTATCCGTTAAAATTAGCTGTGTTCAATAATAATAATAATAATAATTAACTGTAATTATTTTAAACCTGTATAATTTACTAGCAGGTGTAGCTGGCGCTACTCAAGTTTAAGTAACACTGATAAATTTTTTGAATTAAAAAAAAAATAAACTAAAGAAATTATGAGATGAAATTAAAATTACACTATCTACCAATGAGTATTTGGACACTTTAAAATTTAGACGTTTTGTCCAATATCAAGAAAAGTTCGTTAGGAATCACATCTTGAAACTTAGGTAGTGCAAAGAACATGTTATACCTCATATTCTTCAGAAAAAGTTGTGTCCTGAAGAGGAAAAGGGGAATAATAAAAAATTAAACAAAAATCAAAATGTTTTGGCTCACCTTGTAAAAAGTAATGCTTTAACTGCGCTTTGGCTGTAGCATATGTTTAAGCAAGTTTTTCCTCATGATCTATATAAAATTTTATGAGGCTACCACATGTATACAAGGAGATATATATATATTATTTCCAAAAGAAAAAAAAAATCCACTTATTTAATTATAACATTTAGGGTATTAGACTCAGTGCAAAGCCATTTTCATGAAAATTGGCATACTACATTAGACACAGCATACTGCAATCAGAATTCAAAATTGTTAAATATCTTACGAAATATGAGCATTTATACTAAATAATTTTTAACTACGCATGGGCACTAGCTTTTAAAAAATTTCATTTTGATAATTTAATATTCAAAAGTATTAAACAACTTATATGAGAACCCCAAAGAAATATCGTGTAAATTCAAAAAATTATGAGTTATAGAATGGACACCATTTCAGTTCATCTCAAAAAGAAAAGGAAGATGATAGGATGTTTTATCAGTATCTATTTACAATCAGCAAATACTGTATTACCATCGGACATTGATTGAATTAAATTAAAATGTGAGCAAAACCCCTTATAGTTTAAAGTTTAGCTTTTATTTTGAGAGAAGTGAAATTCTGTTCATTTTCTCTCATAACTTGTAGAATTTACACGATATTTGTTTGGGATTTTCATATGAGTTGTTCAATGCTTTTGACTATTAAATTATCCAAAAAAAATATTTTAAAAGCTTGAGCATGCGTAGTAAAAATGCTCATATTTCGTAAGTTATTTAACATGTTTGCATTCTGATTGCAGTATGCTGTGCCTAATGTAGTATGGCACGTTTTCTAAAAATGTCGTTGCACTGGGTCTAATACCCCACGTGTTATAATTTTAAAAAGTAGATTATTTATTTATTTATTTATTTATTTTCAATTAAAAAAAGAAAAAAAAAAGTTATATCTCTATGAATATATATGGTAGCCTTATAGAAATTTATATCGATAATGAGAAATATCCTCATAATCACGTGCTACAGTCAAAATGGATTTAAAGCATTATTTTTAGTTCCCCATCATACTATAGGTATGGGGATGGGGAACTTCGGTAATCGTGAAAATTTTCGACCTCGGTTTTTTCACTTTTTTACACGTTTTCAGGTGTGAGGAATCCGAAAATGACAAAATTTCTATGGTGTCTGTCTGTAGGGTGTCTGTTAGTGTGTTAGTTTGTTAGTCTGTGTACACGATATCTCAAGAACAAATTGTCGCAGAGAGGTCAGATCAGTTTTAAAATATTACTTTCGACACTGGCAGTGGCAAGAATCCTATTCATTTGCAACATTCGATTTTAAAAACTTCGTAAGTTATTTGAAATTTACGATTTTCTTAACATGGGAGAATAGGACAAAATTTCACTTAAACGTGCATTAAATGGAAACTTTTTACTGTAAAAATGTCAGACCAGTTTTAAAATATCAGTTTTGATGCCGGAAGAAACATCAGTAACTATAAATATGCTACTTTGAAAATTTCGCAAGTTATTGGATACTTACGAATTTCTTAACATGGCAGTATAGGGCAAAATTTCACATAAACGTCAATTTTCAGAAATATTTTCATCGTAAAGATGTCAAACCACTTTCGAAATATTATTTAGGATACTGGTATGAATATCATAGACTATGATTTTTCCAATTTAAAAAAATTCGTAAGTTATTTGGAATTTACGATTTACTTAACATGCCAGAATAAGGTAAAATTGAGCATAAACTTTCATTTTGAGGCTCATAAATACATTAGACAACTTCAAAATTACATTTATGATATTTGTTTGAACATGATGGAATACAAATATTCTAATAGGAAAATTTCGTAAATTATTCGTAATTTACGATTTTATCAACATAGCGAAATTGTAAATTTTTCATATAAATATGAATTTTGAGGATTATTGCATTGGAAATAGTAGCATGAAAACTAAACAACGGAATTGACCCTGATAAAATAAATTAATAGATTAGTATAAGATAAATATATCGAAGTGAACGGTGGATAACCTATTAGGCGGGGTTTTCATTCTGTCACTGTATCAAGCTTTTGTCAAATTCATTTCTTTTAACATGATTATATCTCTCAAACTAGAAATTTATGAGAACATAAATAGGATGGGGAACTGAGCAGAGTCCACCTATGCCAACTAGTTTACAAGGTGATCCAAAACATTTTGACTTTTGTTTAATTCTTTACTGGTCCCCTTTTTCTTTCCAAATCACACCTTTTACTGAAATATAGGAGGTGTAACGTGTTCTCTACACTACCAAAGTTTCAAGATAATTCCTAAAGAATTTTTCTAGCTATTTAACAAAGCGTCTAAATTCGAAAGTGTCCAAATATTTTATGGTAGATAGTGTATACTGAAGTAAAATTAAAATATTTTCGATGTGGGGTATTGCAAACATTAGCTATTTATATCACCGTTGAGTTTTCGTATCAAAACTTTAAAATTAAGAGAAAAATTTAATGGAATAAAAAGGAACCAGTAAAATAAATCACTACATGTACTAATCTCAATGAAATCCTATTTGTAACAATTTGAACTCTTCGTGAGAACTTAAACACATAAACAAATAAACAAATAATTTAAAAAAATAAACAAATAATTTAAATTAAAGAAAAAAAAAAAAGTCTGCACGTTAATTTTTTTTTTTTTTTTTTTTTTTTTCGACTTGAAAAGAAATATATTTATTTATTTATTATTATTATTATCTTGCATCTTTTTTCTTTTCTTTTTAATAATTTTAAGATTAAAATTGCGTTTTTATTTAATATATTTTGAACCAATTATCTGATTGAACAAAAAACATTCGCCAACTAGCTAGATATTGTCCTGATTAATAAGTGTATCAATTTTTGCAGTGATCGGTTGAATGGTGTAGCTTTGTATAGCGAACTAAACATTTGGACAGATCGAACGGATCAACAGACTTTCAGCTTTATATTTATAGATAAACAAAGGAACTTATATAATTTTATTATTTATCAGAAATTTTACTTTTTCGTCAAGTACAAGAGTACCGTATATATCCGGTTATCTTATCAGCTTCCTAAAAGTTATAAAAATGTTGTTCAGGATAAATTTCCGGTGTCAATTGGTTTAATTCAATACGACAGAACTTTCCGGAACATCTAATAATACCTGTACCTTTATATACCAGCATAAAGAAACTGCCATATAATAAGAAAATTAACATATTTGCATTTATGGAATATATGTAGCTTTTTCTGAAGAATACTTGTTAATAATTTTTTCTAGTAATATTTTGGTTTAAATGCCAAAGTATTACTAGAAAAAACTTTTGACATTTTACACTGATAATATAAAAGGGTTTGATGGCTTTTTCATACTATCAATGTAAAAAGGCATAAAGAATAAGATCTTGTTTTCTTTTTCTTTCAGTAATATTACACTTAGATTTTAGCCATTTTGTTTGCAGTTCTTGACTAATTCTTTTAAACATGCGCGCAAATGTTTAAGTAAAATTAATTTTATAAGTAAAGTAATTTTATAAATAAGTAAACTACTTACAATTAAAAATACCCAGATAGTTATTATAAAATGTATGAATCGACATGATATTTAAAAAAATAATATAAGTTTCTTAACTATTATTGAAAAGCTTTTATAAAATTTTAAACAAATTTATTTTCCTTCCGTTCCAATTTTAGGTAATTACTAGTTTCTTACAATGTTCCACATGAATTTGTTTTCACCCGATCCTTATAGAAATTTGTATGAATGTTAACCAGATACACAATCTACCAATAAGTATTTGAACACTTTCGAATTTAGACGTTTTGTCTAATATCTAGAAAAGTTCTTTAAGAATTATCTTGAAACTTTGGTAGTATAAATAATATGTTATACCTCATATACAGTAAAGCACCGTTTATACGTCTCTCGATTATACGTCTTTTACATTTATACGTCCTTTTATTGAAGTTCCGATTCATTCCTACTCATTTAAATGCAAATATTCTTCGTCTATACGCCGTTG
This sequence comes from Salticus scenicus, assembly GCA_963930645.1. Lineage (NCBI taxonomy): Eukaryota > Metazoa > Arthropoda > Arachnida > Araneae > Salticidae > Salticus > Salticus scenicus. The sequence goes on along the minus strand of OZ005656.1, from coordinate 266,911,834 downwards.
ATATCGGCTATACGTCTTTTCCACTTCACTAAAATTCACAAAATTTCTCGACCTGTCATTATTTTTCATTCTAAATAAGACGGAATTTTCCTATAAAGCATCTTAAATGGAGGAACACAGGAAAGATCGAAGAATACTGATCGAAGAAATCAAATGAATTCACAGTAGAATTGTTAATACTCAAGCAGCAAATCAAATCAATATTAAAGATTTTTAATGTTATTAAATAACTATCTGTATGGACATAAATCGTATGCTTATTATTAAAGATACGCAATATATATTTAATTAATATTCAAAATGTGTTCATATAGCTATGTAACACGAACTAACTCAATAATATAATAACTCAATATATGATAAATGCAATTTAGTACCCAATCATGCATTAACAGTATGATTTTTCTCACTTTTTATACTATATATATATTTTTAAATTAATTATTGTCTTTAAAAAAAAGAGTATAATTTTCATTTACTAACTTAAGAAACTTTATTAATTAGTATCTTCCTATAAATTTTGCTTGAGTGTCATTAAATTTGTAGTAATCAAAGTGTAATTATTAAAATTTCGATTATACGTCTTTTCATTTATACGTCCTTTCACGTCAGCCCCTTGAAAGACGTATAAAGGGTGCTTTACTGTATTTAAAAAAAAAGTTATGTCTTGAAGAGGAAAACGGGGCTAGTAAAATATTAAACAATAAGCAAAATATTTTGGATCATCCTGTAAAAAGTAATGCTTTAAATGCGTTTCCGCTGTAGCATATGACTGTGAGAATTTTTCTTATCATCAGTATAAAATTTTATGAGGCTACCACATATATTCATGGAGATATAACTTTTTTTTTTTTTTTTTTTTTTAACAGCAAAAATAAATTCTCCCTTTTTAATTATAATACGTAGGATATTAAACCCAATACCCGTAGACTATTAGATTAATTTTTAACTGCACTACGCGTGCGCTAACTTTACAAAAAATTCATTTGCTTAATTCAATAGCTAAACGTAATGAGCAACTTATATGAAAACCCCAAACAAATATCAGGTAAATTCAAAAAGTTATGAAAGAAAGAATGAACAAAATTTCAGTTCTCTCAAAATAAAATTTAAACTAATAAAGGATTTTACTCACATTTTTGTTTTGATTCAATCAATGCCCAGTGGCAATACAGTGTTCGCTGATTGTAAATAAATATTGATAAAACCTTCTTTCATCTTTTTTTTTTTTCCTTTTTTGAGAAGAACTGAAATCCTGTTTATTCTATCTCTCATAACTTTTTGAATTTGCACGATATTTGTTTGAGGTTTTTATAAAAGTTCTTCAATACTTTTCGCTATTAAATTATGCAAATGAAATTTTTCAAAAGCTATCGCATGCGTAGTTAAAAATTTAGTAAAAATACTAATATTTCGTAAGTTATTTAACTTTTTGCATTCTGATTGCTGTATGCTGTGTCTAATACAGTATGCCAAATTTCCTAAAACTAGCTTCGCACTGGGTCTAATACCTTCGTGTTATAATTGAAAAAGTTTTTTTTTTTTTTAAGAAAACCACTATATTTTAATGAATTTATGCAATAACCTCATAAAAAGTTTATACAGATAATGAGAAATATCCTCAGAATCACATGCTTTAGCCAAAATGCATTTAAAGCATTACTTTTTACAGGGTGGTTCAAAACATTTCAGTTTTTGTTTAATTTTTCACTGGTCCCCTTTTCATTTTCAGGACACAACTTTTGCTGAAATATATGAGGTATAACATGTTCTTTACACTGTCAAATTTTCAAGATGATTCTTCAAGAACTTTTCTAGTTATTTGGCAAAAGGTATAAATTCGAAAGCAACCAAATACTTATTGGTAGGTAGTGTATTTGTCTGAAAATTGGATTTCATTTTGAAATCAAGAAATGAATAGCAATATTACAAACTCTCAGATTCAATCACAAGACAAAATTTCATAAAAAACTTAAATTTTACGCTTTTTTTTTTCCCTTTTTTTTCTTTGTAACTGGTTTTGTAATTGAAGCTTTTAAAAACAATGCTATACACAGATGTAATTAAATTAAAGAACTTGTGTACAATCAATATTTAAACAATTATCAATATTTAATGGAAATTATTAATGGTACAATTATCAGTATTTAATGGAAAATAAACTTGAAAACTTCCTTCATTTTGTAAAATAATAAACATGTAATAAATAAATATAATAAATAATAAATTAATTAAATTAAAATAAAATATTTAAATAAAAAATTTAAAAAATAAAATTATATTAATAAATTTTTAAAAATCCGTTCCCTCTATTTTTTGTGCCCGTTTGTCTTGTTTCCTGGTTTTATGTAGGCTGCATCCTACTGGTTAATCGTGTTGCCCCCCCCCTCCCTTTTGATTTTGCCATGCTTTCAGCTTTGGTTTTGCCTCTAAGACAATGGCACGTATTTCGTACCTGAAGAAGAAAGGTCACATCCTTTTGAAACCGGTAGTGCGTACTTTAATTTTTTGGTGTGTGAAGAAATTTTCAAGTTCAAATATATACACAAATGTTTTCAGTTACGTAAAAAAAAACGCATTTGAAATTCGTATGGAGCATTTTGGTATTAGATATTATTTTGTATTATTTTCCCCATATAAGAAGCCTCTCGGACTCAAAAATTACTTTTTATCTTTAAAACATGCTATATCCATAAAAGTGATAGATTTAATTGTAGTAGATTATTTGAAAAGAGATGAAATTCAATTTGTAAAAAACACTGAAATAGAATGCACATTTAATTTTTTATATTTATTATATATTTGCTATAAATACAACAGTCCAGTTATAGTGGACTTCCTTGCACTTAGTAGAACATTAATTTTAAAGTGATAATATATATTTAAGGACAGTCCAGAGATCTTTTATTATAAGTGGGCTGTGGGCTATCTCTATAGTGGGACTATACAACTTTACAAGTTGTTAAAATAACAGAAAATTGCAGAAAGCTCTCACTTTAACTGTGCGCACAAAATATTTTACACTCTAGCTTGTTTTTTTTTTTTTTTTTCTGCCAGTTCCAAACCCTATGTGTGCTGTAAATCTTAAAATTCGAAAGACTTTTGAGCACGAAGAACCATCAAATAAAAGAAAGGAAAAAAAAACTGCTCCAGTTAGTTCAATTCCAATCATATTTTCTCCGTCTATTCTGAAGTCTAGATTTTTTACAGAAATTACTCCTACCTTCTGTCGGCTGAAAAAAAAAAAAAAAAAAAAACTTTTAACGTACATGACTTTTTTTAAAGATGTTCATAAAATACAAATGGCGAAATTTTTGCATTTTTTCTTTTTTTTTTTTTTATCTATTATCATTAAAATTCTTTAATAAATAAAAAGTCTTTCTGTTGTTGTTGTTTGAAAGGGACGATGTGTAAAAATATGCATACATTTAAAAAAAAAAAAAAAATCGCTGAAAGGAAACATTTTAAAAATATTTTAGAAAATATAATTACAAAATGTAATAAAGCAAAAGTCCAAATATCGAGCTCCAGGTGCACAGGAACCTGTGCTTGTAACGTATAAAATTTTGTAGATTAAACCTTAAATGCCGTGTGTTGCCGTTCGGCAACATACCTAATTTTGTTTTTTAAAGTATTATTAGAATAATATTGAAGCTCGAATGTCTCATGTTTACCGATGGACAACAAAGTGCTTTTTAACTGTAAACCATAGTTAAAATAAAGTACGATTTTTTTAAAAGTATTTTCCCAGTGATTTATGTAACAGAGGTAAGAATAAAACATTTTTAAATTGGTTAAAAAAATAATCAGGCATTTAAATTTTAATCTAAATTTTGCTAGTGACATACGTTTTACATTTTTAAGGCAAAATATAATCTTCAGGAAATAAATAATATGAATAAATAAAAATCTTTTGCAAGAATTAAGTAACTTATCTATCTCTTCGGAGTTTAAAATCGTCATCAATCATTGTATAGCAGCAGTCAGCAGTTCAGCAGTGATAATCATCTTCTGAAGTTGATTTCCAAAACTCGTTTCAGTTGTTGACGATGCATAATTATATATTTGTGTGTGTATGTATATTGAACTCTACTATGGGAATAGAAATGTAAACGTATCGGTGAATTTTTGCTGTTTCTTATGCAAAATGACCTCCTGAATCCGAAAATGACCCCTATTTTGCCCAATCACATATTGTTTTTTCGGGACCCTTCACTCAATTTTTATCACTGTTCGATAATTTTATGGCCATGAATTTGGTTTGGAGAAGGCAAAAGAACTATTTTAACACTTAAAATAAAAAAATATAATGCATAATAAGTAATAATAATAATAGATTAATAAAATATAACAAATGTAATTTATAATTTCAGTAACAAATCCCCACTTAAATTTACCCTTTGCTACAAATATTCATGTTTTAGAATTTTTCACCTATGTAGCACCTCAGAAGATATTTAACAGTTAAAATAATTCTTTCTTCCCCTCCAAATCAAATTTCTAGTCATAAAATTACCAAGCAGTGAAAAAATTATGAAGTTAATCACCCCCCAAAACACGGTGGGTGATGGGGCAAAATGAGTGTCATATTCGAATTCAGGGGGTCATTTTACATAAGAATTTGCATGAATGATGTTGGGGTAGATTTTCATGCAATGCAATGTTACCGACAGCGTATCAGCAAACGTGCGAATTATTATGTACAATGTACAGTCGAAAACAAAAGTGTCCGAACACTAGCAAAAATTCCTATGTAAAAGAAGTACACTTCATACGGTTTTGTTAAATAAACCCTTGTCGAATACTGTTCTTAGTCAGTGTAAGAACATGATTCGATAAGGATTTATTTAACAAAACCGTATGAAGTGTACTTTTTTTACATAGGAATTTCTGCTAGTGTTCGGACACTTTTATTACCGACTGTACATTCAGCACAATCAGCGCAAAATATATACAGGTTTCAAATTTCTTGTAACTTGTATCAAACTCCTTTCACTTTCAGAGTTTATGTTAGAAAAATAATATAACAATTAAAAATATATATATATATATATATCGAAAATTTTATGACTTAATAACTTTTAGAAAATGTAACTAAACATTTTTGCAATCTCTCAGTGATGACTGTTGAATTAAAAATATTTTCTTAGCTCTTTAAGCCCCAAATAATGAAAGAAAGAAAAAATATATTTCAAATATATATTTTTAGTTAGTTAAGATGAATTCTCGAAGTTATAAGCAATAAACATTAAGTATAACACTTCATCATAATATTTAATTAGGATTTAATGGAGTGGTACAATTGGTACATAAAGGTAGAAAATAGACCAGGACCTTGAAAAGAATGTAAAAACAATATATATATATTGATTGATTTATTTGTCATTTTTTATATTTCTTTTGTAAGGCAGATGGTAGATTCTTGTGACAATATTTAAATTAATCATAACATGGGCAATGATTATGAAAAATTACAGTGGGAAATTACCAAACACTTTATTGAAGAAAAACGGCTTCAGGAGACGTCTAGTGCCATAGCGTATAATTCAAATAAGGTATACACGTTCGATCCTTATAAGTATTTTTTCATGCATTCAAAATATTCGATTTTATGCACTTTTTAACTGAATGGGACTTTATAATCCCATCAGGATATAAAGAATTTTGCCATTTATTAATTTATATAGGGGAAAAGTTTTCTCACAAACTTTAAGCAATGTTATATGCATATATATATGTGTGCGTGTGTGCGTATGTATATACTTGATACAAATTGGTCAGTTCCCAACACTTGTTAACTTTAAAGAAGGGAAAATGTATATATATTATATGATTGCACTCTATAAATACTTATCAGACAACAATTACTAGAAATTCTGAATGATTCTTAAAAAGATAACCTGATGTGTCACTCACACGACTTTCTCTTACCCTGAAATTTAATGCTATGAATACAGGTTGGAGATTAAGAGGTAAGATAACGATGTTATGTAAACCTATGTTAAACAATTCAAATTAAGCTTCGGTAGAGTTTTATATGATAATTAATTCTGTGTAAGGGGGGTGCCGCCCCCCTCAACCCCCCGTTTCATTAATGCACCTACATTTATATACAATTTAATTCGGTTGTTAAAAAATAATTCTGTTTTTAAAAAATAATTTACTAAAATTATTATTTTAAAAAATTATCTTTTATGATAAGGCAGACGATTCCCATATTAGACAAGTAGTATAACATTAAATATCCAAAAAAAGTCCATTTTATTCTCAATATTAAAAAAAATAAAAAAAAAAAAAAAACGATTTTTTTTCGTTAAAAGTAAAAAAAAATCGATAACTTTGTTTTAAATTATCGTAGATCGATGGTTCAACCATTCGTTTTAAAGGTATTGGCGAGCTCTTTTGAAAGATACCCATCATGAAAATTTACTCCCCTCGAGGGGGGACTTCCCCCCAGGGGAGGAGGCGAGGCTCCTACATACACAAAAAAAATTTTCCCAGTTATCTATCTCTATTACAAAAAATATATATTCGTTTCATTTGGTTTAGTGCAGTCTATAGACGTTAAAATCTACTTTCCTGCAATTTCCTCCATAGACGTAATGTATTAGAATTCTCTTGATTGTCCCTGTACACGAACCATTTGCTTGATCTTAACGAAAAGCTTACTGTAGCATTCCTATATGATACACATTTAGAATACCAAGTTTGAACTTTCTGCCATAATTTGTTTTTGAGATATGCTGATAACAGACATACACATAGACACACACACACACAGACACAAACACACAGAGACACACACACACAGACACACAGACCATTTGCTAAAAACATGATTTTTGTATTCAGGGGACCTCAAAACGTGTAAATATAACAAAATCTTGCGTTCGAAAATTTGGCCCAAAAACAATACTTTCTCTACCTTATGGGTAAGAGAAAGTAAAAGAAAAGAAGAAGAAGAGAGAGAGTCCAAAATGGGAGGAATAAAGCGGAAAATATCGTGCTTATTTATATATTTAAAAGTTAAAATTAATATTTTCTATTGAAGATTGTTTTCAGTAAACCAAAACAGTTATCCTTCTTATTTAAAAATGATGAAGAAAAAAAAAATCATAATATTTTCATGTTCATAATGTATATGTAGTAACATGTTAGATAACAGTAGCAACCTTTTTCTTTTTTTTTTTCCTCCGAAGGAATTCGATTTATTAAACTTGGCGTTAAGATAACCAAACACTGCATGGATTTTAAAAAGATAAGATCATTGTCAGTTTTTTTCTTTGAAAAGTCTTCGACAGGGGATCTACGCAAAAAAAAAAAAAAAAAAAAAGCCAGAAGCCCGATTTGACTCCAGTTCCTTTCCGACTTTTGACATTTTCTCCTAAGCGGGGTCAAACGTTTCTCAAAGAGCAAAATCTTCACTCTCCGACAAAGTTTCTCCCTCTCTGTCTATCTCTAAATCTGTGACCTCTTTCGGTTAAAGGAATCACTCTGCGACTTCTTTGAGAAGACCGTACAGGTAAACTGATCCCTGGTACCTATGAAAGAACGATTTTGACATGTGATAAACTCGGCTGTCTACAAGGAACATCAACAGATAAACAGAATATCAATATTTCTTAAGAAACAACCATAATCTTATTACAGATTTCTTTAAATACACATATCTTTCGATTATATATATACAGTAAAGCACCGTTTATACGTCTTCCAAGGGACTGACGTGAAAGGAAATATAAATGAAAAGACGTATAATCGAAATTTTAATAACACTTTGATTACTACAAATTTAATTATACCTAAGCAAAACTTATATGAAAATACTAATTAACAGTTTCTTAAGTTAGTACATGCATATTATACTTTTATAAGACGATAATTAATTCAAAAAGAAAAAAAAAAATTATTAAAGTGAGAAAAAGCATACTATTAATGCATGACTGGGTACTCATTACATATATCATATACTGAGTATTATATTACATTTCTTAAGAACTATATGAACACATTTTGAATATTAATTATATATATATATATATATATATATATTGCGTATCTTTAATAATAAGCATACAATTTATGTCCATACAGATATTTATTTAATAACATTAAAAATCTTTAATATTCGTCTCATTTGCTGCCCGTCTATGAGTATTAAAAATTCTACTGTGAATTCAATTGGTTCATTCATCGGTATTCTTCGATCTTTACTGTGTTCCTCCACTTAAGATGCGGAAAAATCCGTCTTATTTAGAATGGAAAACAATTACAGTTCGTGAAATTTTGCGAATTTGTGTAAAGTGGAAAAGACGTATTTAACCGATATTAGCGGCGTATAAACGAAAATTTTTGCATTAAAATGAATAGGAATGGCTTGGGACTTCACTAAAAGAACGTATAAATGTAAAAGACGTATAAACGATGCTTTACTGTATATATATATATATATATATATATATATATATATATATATATATATAATTTTTCATCAGTATAATGAAAAGAATGAGAACTAGAATTAAACAGTTGAATAATTCCCCACAAAAACCCACAAAGGCCAATTAGGTAACTAGTTAGCTTGAATAAGTTTAACAATTTTAATGTATTTGAATAGTTATATTAATTTAAATTTATTGGAAAATTAATCAAATTACTTACCTCATTTTAAAACTTGTTAGAATACAAAACCTGTTGAAAACACATAAAAGAAGTATATTTCAAAGTAATGTAGTAGAAAAGAAGGAACTGATAATGAATAGTATTAAAATGGTTAAAAATCGAGCTTAAATATGTATGTCTTTCAAAGCCAGTCGTATAATAAACATATTTCAGACATTTTTTTATGATATTATAATGTACAAAATCAAACAATTCATTTTAAAAATTAATAAAAAGCCCAACAAAATTAAAACAAATACTCAATTAATTGTGAATTTTACAAATTAAATATTGAATAGAATTAACATTACATTTATCATAAATGACAAAGAATGTTTGTTTCCAATTAAAGATTTAAATTTATCTCGTACCTTCAAATATCCCCTTCCTCTTGGCAGAAAAATATTCAATTATAATCCTGTCTCTAAGTCTACCTCTTTTACCAACACTGTAGCATGTAAATGCAATGATTCTTCTATGTCAAAATATATTGACAGAGACCATGGACACATTATCACTGGTAATCTCAATATTATTGATAATTATCAATTAAAAAAATTCGTGGAATTTGGCACCAAATTTAGACTTCTAATTAAAACTAGCATTCTACAAATCTTTCAACTGTTTTCTTATGACCTAGATTTATTTATTTATAAATTTCTATTAGTCATAATAAACCTATTGCCTACTTCACTCAATGGAAGTTTTAGTGTTACAAAAAAATTAAAAATGCTTTATTTCTCAATTATTCAAATCTGGTGTTTTTTTAAAAATCTGTACTTCTTAACTCAACCAAATCACTACAGGATGGCTTTGTGATCACTTATGTTGACAAATCACCTAATAATCATGCCGTTATATGTAAATCTTTCTCTCTCTCTATTTCAAACTCTTCAATAACTAATAGTAACATCTTCAGTTTAACTAATAATAACCTTATTATTAATAACCGAAAAATACATAAACTACTTCAACTTCCCTTCAGTAACTTTAATTATCCTTATATAGTTCTCATACCTAAGTTTCACAAATCAGGACAGCGTTCATTTTTTAGTTAAGTATAACTCACTCGGTTTCAAAGATACCAGAATGCGGTTTTTCGCAATATTATTGTACCAAAAAGTAAAATCTTTCCAATTGACGGAATTCCTCAAGGGGATCGCATACAATTTTAAAAGTGTAACTTTTTAAAAGTTGACAGGAGGAAAATTTTTATAAAATAATTTTATTTTGCACCTTTTTCTGAACACTTTTATAAATTCCATTACGCACTTATCTCGGATAGGATACTTTGTATATCTATCCCTATATTATATAAACATTCATCTATTTGCGACATTTTAATCATTATTTTTTTCTTTCATTTTCGGCAAATCTCTCTCTATATCATTTTATCAACAATTTTATTGTATATTTTCTTAACATACATTACTGGAGTGATTTATTATTTATTTGAAAAAATTAGCCCATCTTTCAGGAGCGGATTTTCTATAGAGCGTGTCGCAATCGCAACTATCCCTTAGCGGTACGTTCATAACTTCTCTGTCAATCACCAGACGCGTTCGGTATTTTTGGTAGTTATCTCAAAACTGACAGGAGTCCTGAAAACTCGGGTGGGTGTAAAGTTCTGTCTATCCCCCGTCTATCCTCAGCTAGTTATCAGGCGAGTTCATAATTTGGACGCAGTTTCTAAACACAGCGATTATGTTACTCCTTGTCTAAAAACCCCGACACGAATCAAAACGAATTGGCAATGGAGACAGGCGGAGATTTTTTTTTTTTTTTTCAATCCCTTTTCGTTTCCCTCGGTGACTTTTTTGGTTTCCGAGAACGAATTCTGCGTTTTTTCAGAACAAAAAGAAGTAATTCGGGAAATCATCGCCAATGAAATTCGGATGATATAAAGCGTCAAAATATCTAGAAAGGTTAAAAAAAAAAAAAAAAAAAAAAATCTTATCTCAAGAAAAAATATTACGCATTTTTTCAACTGAAAAAATTTCTTATAAAATCAACACATTTTCTTTTAAATTTTCAATTATATTGTAAATATTGGCTTAAAGCAGCCTCATTACGTTCCCTCATATTTACTTGTAGAAACGTCTGTAATTCAAATAAGTATAAAAACAAACTCTTTCATTTTGAGCTTTAAAAAACAGGAAAGTTGACGGAAATTTGACTTTCCAAAGAACTGCTTAAATTTTACTTAAATATAAATTAAATCAGTTCTTAATGTTTAAGTAAGTGTGATTCACAAAATATGACGTAATTTGATAGCAACTACTTATAACTCAAGGTGAGTAGCGTGATTATTTTTCTAACATACTGAAGACTCACGATACTTACAAAACTTATTCTACTTCGATAAGCAAATACTCCAAAAAGCACGATTCAATATTTTTGGGTATTTTTCTTTTCTTTTTTTCTTTTTTTCTGTCTTTCTTTTTTTTTTTTTTTTTTTAAGGATTAACTGGAGAGATACAGTCAGTAACAAAAGTATCCGAACACTAGCAAAAATTCCTGTATAAAAAAAAGTACACTTAATACTGTTTTGTTAAATAAATCCTTGTCGAATCATGTTCTTAGTCAGTCTGAGAACATGATTCGACAACGATTCATTTAACAAAACAGTATTAACTTTACTTTTTTTACATAGGAATTTTCGCTAGTGTTCGGAAACTTTTGTTACCGACTGTACTTCATTTCATTCACCTTAAAACATCTAAACCTGATAATGCTGACATTCATTCGATTCCTAAAACTTCACAACTTTCTCTAGAACTTCTCACATTTTTTCAGAAATTAACGCTAACCTAAACTAAATCAGCTGGTAACCTTTTCTTCCCCTAACCCAACTCCACCATGGACAGTCTTACACTTTCTCCGAAACCATTGCCAGCTGAAACTAGATTCCACTAGTAACCTTACCTCAAACAAAGCAATTCTCCAGGGATAACTTTAACGCGATTTTGTGCATTTGAACGCAAAAGTGATTGAGTGAGTTCTTAACTTACAATGTATCTAAGCAAGTAGCTTAGTTATAAAGAGATTATTAAATATTATTGTTTTCTTCCTACGTTCGTAGAAGAAAGTTTTGGATTTGTATTAATTGTCCACTTCCGGTTTTATATGAAGTTACAGTCGGCAGCAAAAGTATCCAAGCACTAGCCAATAATTCCGATATCAAAAAGGTACACTTAATACTGTTTTGTTAAACAAATCCTTGTCGAATCATGTTTGTTGACTGACTAAGAACATGATTCGACAAGGATTTATTTAACAAAGCAGTATTTAGTGTACTTTTTTTGACAGGAATTATTGCTAGTGCTCGGATACTTTTGTTGCCGACTGTACAAGTTTTGAGATTCTTGAACATGATTTGACCATTTTTAGAAATTCTTCCTATCTGTGTGTTGCTAAAATTTTGTGGCAACTCATAGCCAGGACTTGATTTCCTACAGGACAAATGGGGCAAGCGCCCGGCCTCATATTTAAAAGATGGCACCAAAACAGTTGTCTTTTGAAATAGAAAAGCTTTTTACATATACCAAAGTTCACTTTGTGCACTGTATTGTAGAAGGTGCCATCCAATTAATGATTTTACCTTGGGACTCTACTTTTGCAAATAAGTTCCTGGCAACTTGAGATCTTGTGCACAGAATTCTACACAAATTCATATTTAGTTACAGCTTGAGATAAATTATTTTCTACGAATATTTAAGGGAGGCATACTATTGTAACAATCGCAGCTATCGTCGGTCACAAGTCGGATCGTACACTCCGCAGCAAAAGTACACTAGCAGTAATCCCCGTCTTAAAAAAGTACACTTAATACTGCTTTGTTAAATAAATCCTTATTGAGTCATGTTCTTAATCTGTCTAAGAACATGATTCGACAAGGATTTATTCAACAAAGCGGTATTAAGTGTACTTTTAAGACGGGGATTACTGCTAGTGCTCGGATACTTTTGCTGCGGAATGTACGATTCGACTTATGATCTACGGTAGCTGCGATTGTTACAATAGTATGCCTCCCCAATTCAAATCGCACAACAGATGACACTGTTTGCTGCGATTTCTCCAACTTCCAGAAAGACTGTGTCTTAACTTCTATTCTATATAATTGCTCATAACTTAATATGTGAGAATAAATGTTATGAAAAATTATGTTAATTTCATTTTGGGTGCATATCGACCTATAGCTAAAAGTAACGCTGTTAAGCTGCAATTTCTCCGTATACGCGAAAACTACTGTAGTGAATGAAAAATTCACAAATCATGATATGTAATATGGGCTTTATGACAAAGGAATGCTGAATGAAATTTAGTATATAGGCGCCGACAGATAGTGCTGCTATTACTCATCTTGTGCGATGTGGTTCTATCTCAGCATCTGATGTTTAAAATTGCACCTAGCGGCATATGGAAAACCTTTATTGGACGAAAATAGGATTAAATATTCGTTATTATTAAACAGTATGTGGCGCTGTTACGTAGAATGATAAGGGAGAAATGTTTAGGCCAAGTTACCATATCTTATGTAAAAACGTTTTCACCACTGTGTAATCCTTTTCTGTGATTCCTGGTGGATAGTTTTAGCATCATAAGATTGTCGTCACAGCCATCAAATTATTAAACTGGACTTGACAAGCATACAATACTTAACCTTGCCCATTGCCGACAACCAATGCTCATGTCATCCTACAGGGAAATTTGTATTCAGAATTAATTATTTTTTAATCTTTTTTTTTATTATTATTATTCTTTTATTCAGTTTTTACTTCAAATCACAACCGTTATATTGGTACACGTTTCATAAAAACTGATTTTTTTCAATTTTTAATATTTAATGTTTGAGTTTAAAATTACGAAAAATTAACTAAGTGAATTTTTTGCACTTTATAACATCAAACTGAAATATCAATTACTGAAAAAAATCAATTTTGGGTTGGTTGGTTGGTTTATTGGGCTTTACGTCGCACTAGTGCTGCGCAACGGGCAATTGGCGACAGTCTGGGACTCATCCCTAGAGGTGGTCCGGAGACATGCCATCACAATTTTGATCCTCCACGAAGGGGATAATCAATTTTGGGAAAACGAGGCTAATTTATTAGTTGTGAATTTTCTGAATGCGAGAACGGAAATTTAAAAAAAAAAAAAAAAATACATTAAGTAATGAGCAATTCTGGAATCAAATTTCCCCCTAGAATTCCATGGGCTGTTGGCGAGGTTAGATATTGTATGCGCCAAAGTTTCAGTGTTAAATATATAAAGAAAAGGTTTTATATATACATATGTACAATATTATATCACATTTAACTGATGCAAAATTATTTGTAAATTCCATATTTTCTAATATTACAACGACTCAGCTTATCAAAAAACGTTATTATATTTGTTGAAAAGGAATTCATAGAACTACCACCGTTGATTTTTTTCAACCATTTATACATTCTTTCTTGAATTGCTTATCATAGTGCATTTTTTCAGCTCTTGTTTCGAATGCATTCTACACTTTTAAACTTTTAACTCAATGCATAAACTGGTTCACTATTTTTAACTTTCTCTAATGTTTTATGGTCTGTTGTATACATCTTTATTTACTGATTTAATCTAAACCTGAAATTACAACGAAAAATAAATGCAATAAAATAGTCTGGTGTGTCACTCACATGCAGGGTTTAACCTGGCAAAAAAATTACTTTAGCATTTTAGCGAAAATAGGCAAGCACTATTTTAGCTTTTTCGAAAGTTAATTCTTTGGATACCATTGATTTTTTTTTACTTAGCTTTGATATCCTCAGTTTTGTTTTCTATTCCTTTTGTTCGTTGATGATTTTAACCAAGCATCCATATTTGTGACTTTAAAAATATGAATCAGGGAAACTATGTTTTGATTTTATCAATAGAAAAAGAGGTATTCATATCATATGTGTAAAATGAAAAAGCAATTGAAAAATTAAGTAAAGTGTAGTGGTAGATAATCGTGAAATACTAGTCCTAAGAATGCTTCTATGAATCAAATTCTGAATTCTGACATACTTTTAAATATTTTTGCATTTAAATTCAATCATTAAAAATTAAAAATAAATCCAAATTACTACATAAATAATCATTCCCAAAAATTTCAGTCCTTTCATAGTTTTTACCTGCAAATATTACAAAAAAAAATTATAATAATAATAATAATCCGAGTTATTATAGAGATATTTTATACAGTTATCCAGTTTTAGCTTTTTAGCGAAATTCTGACCAATATGTTTTAGCAAAATATGATACCTTTTAGCAAAATGCTAAAAAAACTAATGGCAGTTTAAACCCTGCTCACATGACTTTCTCTTACCCTGAAACTTAATACTATAAATATAAATTGAAGATTAAAGGGTAAGATAAGTGTTACGCAAACCTATGTTAAAACAATTCAAATTAGGCTTCAAAACAGCTTTATTTAACAAGTAATTCTGTGTGAAGGGGGCTACCGCTCCCCTCAACCCCCCCGTTTCATTACTGTAGCAATATTTATACATAATCCAAATCTGTTATTAAATTTAAAAGTTCATTTAAAATTATTGAGATAACTTTCACACCAACATTCCTTGAAACTTATCAATCGTGATCAAACTTTTCTAGAAACAAACACGTCAACTTCAAAATACATTTGGATCGCCTGAAATTATTTGTTTTTAATTTACTCTAACAGACACAGACGAAGATCAAACGTTAAAAACTTGACTTCCGTATTCAGGAAGCCTCAAAACGTGTAAATATACAAAACAACCAAGCGATGAATAGATGAATATAGCTTAAAAAAGTACATCATTTGCCATATGGCTACGAGGAATTAATTTCAATTCCTGAGCAGCTTTCCTGGACATGGTAAACTATTACATTAAAGCACTTCCCTAACAATAAAAAAGAATGTTATGCCTTAAATATAGGCAGCCCTGTATATCTTCTGAAGATTATGTACACACCACATGGTGCACCTAAACATAATCCTATATTTATAACACACGGCACAACCTGAAGTACACTTCCATCAATTTTCAAGTATTGTCGCACTATAATCGAGTTCTTTTGTGTAGCCCTGTAGAAGAACAGTGAGTGATTTCTATACCATATTTTATATGAAACATGTTTTTACGTGTATAATTTATATATATTCGTGTCCTTTGGTTTAGTGTAGTCTATAGATACTAAACTCTACTTACCAGCAATTTCCCCCATAGACGTAATGTATTTGAATTCTTTTGGGTGTCCTGTACACGAACCATTTGCTTGATCTCAACAAAAAGTTTAGTGTAGCATTCCTATATGATACACATTTAAAATACAGAGTTTGGAGTTTCTGCTATAATTTGTTTTTGAGATATGCTGATAGCAGACAAACACACACACACACACACATACAGACACATAGACCAACCGCTAAAAACATGATTTTTGGATTCAAGGAACTCAAAACGTGTAAATACTATAACAAAAACTCAGTTTCAAAAATCTGACCCAAAAACAATATTTTCTCTACATTATTAGTAAGAGAAAGAAAAAATATAATGAAATAAAACTTTCTTCTTTTATTACTTATGCAACCTCAAATATTATACTTTTATACTCCACCAAATACTTTAGAAAATTTATTCTCAAATTTTGCGTATATTTTCATCTTGTCTCGTTGGTTATTTAGTTTCACTTAATTAAAATGACTCCGACTGTGAATACTAAAGAGTTTTTTTTTTTTTTTTTTTTTTTTACATTCTCAAGAATATTTATGAAAGTCTGCAATAAAAATAACTTAAAAGAATTTTCACTTGACGCTTTTTAGCTTAGTCTTCATTCTTATTTCCAATATAAAACCATTAAATAATATATTTAGATATATGTGCTTTGGTGGATGTATATTTTCTAAATGTACGTGTTTAAAAGTTTAGCACTCGCTTGACATTTGACATTTATTTGAGAGCTTTGAGACCTGTAGTTACGATGACTTTCGTCTCGATTAATCCATGTTACAATAATTCACAGAAACAAATACACAATATCTGGTAGACATGGGAGAGCACAAACATCCATTCCCGCACCGGGACTCGAACCCGGAACTTGAAGATCCAGAATGCAGCGTCCTACCCACCGAACCACCAGGTCGGCTTAGCACTCGCTTTTTAAAACAAACGCACTTCAATGTGCGAATTTGTAAACAATAACAAAGCTCACGTGATGCCAAAAGAAAAGATAGATGCGATAAAATTAAGACGACTATTTGCGAAATCCAAAAAACTGGAGATGCTTCCAGTCATTGCCCATAGGGCCAATGTAATTTCATTTTGCTTGCCATGTAGCTTATGGAACTATCCTATCTGTCGTGCAAGTAAAGGGTGGTAACAGACAACGTTCTGTGTTTCACACCTAGAGATGGTTCGCAGACATGCCATCAAATTTTTGATCTTTCGCGAAAGAATGGCTCCCCGTTTCAATAATCCTCACCCAGATACAAAAGCTGAGCTAAACGGCGAGCATCTAAATTCTTGATTCGACAACATGCAGTTGACAACTCGAATGTGTATATTTCACTCCTTCGGATACGCTACAAACTTTGCCAGCATCATCAAATTTTCAAACTCCACGCAGTCCTGACCATTGCAAGTGCGTATCCGCAGCTTAATGATCAAATTGAAGATCTCTCTAAAATTCGATTAATTAACAAGATTGAGACGTTAATACTTAAAATGCAACTATAGAATGAACAATAACAAGTATCAGCTATCATTTACTGCTACACAGCCCTTAATTTATTTATTTATTTATTTATTTATTTATTTATTCAGATTTCTTGATGTACAAGAACAACTCTGTCATCATCTTGGATTGCTTCATACAGAACCTCGGGCCGCGGTAGCCCAGTCGGTAGAGCGCCGGCCTCGTAATTGGAAGATTGTGGGTTCGGTACTCGAGCCAGCCAAAGACCGTCGTGTACACTAATGGTGGCTGGTGGACGTAAAATCTGTCGTGGCCGCAATGTCCTCCATGTTCCCATAAAAAATTATACCTCTGGGGGGTCACCGAAGCGGGAGAGCCATCCCTTCCGTGGAGGATCAAAATTTTGATGGCATGTCTCCGGACCACCTCTAGGGATGTGTCCCAGACCGTCGCCAACTGCCCATCTGCGCAGCACTAGTGCGATGTAAAAAACCCAACCAACCAACCAATCACACAGAACCTCATTAATAATGGCGTTTTACTAAAACATGAGTCCTTAAAGTTTGAAAAAGCCTCAATTTAAGAATAATCCATAATTCAATCAATACACTTATCGAATCAAATCTGCCTCTAATTTTCCCGCCAAACAAACTCTTGAAGTTGAATGGGTTTATCATGAAACTAGAGCCACACAAAAGGCGATTGGCAACGGTCAGGAATTCACCCCTGGGAGTGGTCTGAAACATGCCATCACAATTAATCCACTTCGGAGGCGATGTCTCCTACGATTCAGTAACCACCTTAGTAGGTATTATTTTTACAGAACAAGGAAAACATTGAAGATACCATAGATATAGTAATAGTATATAGATCGATCATTGAGGGGGAAAAATTGATTACTTTTCACTTGGGGAAAGACGACGATTTTACCAACACATGACCGTCTTTCCCCTAGTGAATATACACAGGAATATACACGAATATTTTATCAAATAAAATTTATGAATAATTTATTTCCAAAAGGTGAATGAAAAACTCCAGATACAGTTTCAAATTCATTTTTTTTTTTTTTTTTTTTTTTTTCAATACCACTTAATGGCTGATTCCAAAGCTTTTTTTTCGGCATCAAAAATCTTTGCACGATAACATGGGGATGATAGATCTATGTATATTACTATATCTATGGAAGATACGATGAATTTTAGGTTGGTTAGCCAGTCACCATTAATTTAAACCAGTGGTAGTCAAATCGGTCCAACCGCACATTAGTAGGCATTTCAGCTTTTATGGTGGGCAGTAGGTGTTATTTCCAATACAAAAGTACTTAAAAAATAGTAATAATAATGATTCATCTTTTAAAACATTGAGAGGGAAAAGGTCCTTTATTATTATATGCCTTAACTTTTTATAACACTGTTTTGATACGTTTTATAAAGCAAAGTTACTTCCCTGCTTTATAAATCACCGTTTTTGTGGAACCAATGGACGGTTAGAAAATTTTACTACTAACAGACGAGTATCCCGTATAGGTCTAATGTAGATATTATAAATATAAATATATACATATTACATAAAATAATTATTAATTATAAATTTACCGTACCATTTACATTGATATAAATATATAATCTAATCTAATAAAATTACTACCTTTAGCGATTATTTACTGGCATGCGGATAATACATAGGTACCCATAAAAATACACTTTTAAAAAAAAGTAGAAGTTTTCCCATTACATCTTTCGTTTTATATTTTATTACTTTAAGAGGAAGGATCCAAATTTAAAACGGGGATTTCAGGTAACATGATGTGTTTGCAAGTCCGAGCGCAGTTGGCAGTTTTTAAAATGGGGAAAAATTAAGAGGAGGCAGTTGGACATCACCACTGTTTTGTACCCCTAACGAACAAGCAAAAGTGGGCGATATGTATTAATTCGTTGACTACCCCTGATTTAAATGACGGTTTTTGAATAGCTTAGAAAGCCAAAGGTAAAATTTCAAAATTATATTGTCCTCAGATTAATTGCTGTTGATATTGATGCTGATCGTAGAAGTAATCTTTTATCAGTTGCAGTTGACCAAGTTTTCAAATCAGCTAATGAACAGATGACTTCAGATAAACAAATACCCTTTCTCAAACGAATACCCTTACTAAAAATTGTTGAACTGTAAGATGCGGCGTACAGCTTTTACTAAAAGAATACAAAATGCAGATAACCCTATCCTGTAGAAATTTTGAAATCCATTGTATTACATTTTAATAAATAAATATTTCGGTGTATTTCACCTGAAATAAAATAAATTGAATAAGAGTAGCGTGTTAATGAAGAGCTCATTTTTCTTTTTTGAGATATTAGGGACAGTTAAAAAGCTGCTAATAAAGATGTAATATTTAACACGAACATATATAAATTATAAGGAAAAGAAAACCAAAGATTTTTTTTTCCCTACTCCAATCTCAGTACAATTATTCATTTTTTTTCTTCTCCACTTTTAAGTCATTTTTCTCACCCTGTAACAACTTCATCTTCGCCAGACATCTTTTATGGGGCAGAGGGAACAAGAAAGTGAAAAATTGTGTTTCCAAAACCCTGAAAAAGAGATGCCGACAGAAACATAAAAAAGAAATATCTCAGATCTCTTGAGCATAAATTTTGTGCGCGAGAAAAGACAAAGATAAGCAATAGTCATAACTTTTATCCTCAGATGAGACGTGACTGTAAGATATCGCCATCTTCCTCACCGGTGAAAATGTAATGTCAAGCAGTTGGACATCATCGATACCTTGTGTACTTATCTGCATTTTGCCGCTGTTGCTTTGGCCTTTTAAGTTGACAGTTACCCCGAGCTCCTGTTGTTCTTATCTAAAAGTCAAAACAGTTCTCTCTTTTACAGCGTCGGGCATGAGAAGTGAAGCTGGAAGATTCACAGGTGTATAAATGCCAGTGAACCTGGGTTTGTTTTGTTTACGAGGAATTTTCAGGTTCTATTTGTAAAATTCTTGTTATGAGGATGCCCCCGGATGTCAAATTTTGAATGATTAATCAAACTGTTCAGCAACAGAATTGTAAATTAAATAAAAGTAGCAAATATCTATGGGTTCCACGTTGCCGTAAACGAAAAATAATAACTAAAAGTAGAAAGTTGTTCTACTTTTCCTCTTACAAGTATTTATTGTAGGTAATTGTAATGCAGTATACAGTCGGCAGCAAAACTACCCGAGAACCAGCAAAGATTCCTATATCAAAAAAGTACACTTAATACAGTTTGTTGAATAAATCCTTGTCGAATCATGTTCTTAGACTGACAAAGAAACATTCAAAAGGTGTCATCTTCAAAAAATATTGAAAAAAATATATGTGATTCTAATCTTCATAAAACACCAGAAAGTGAAAAAATTATCAGCTGAAATGAATTACAGCGACTACAAAATATTATCAAAATTAAGCTTTTTTGGTGATTTAGCGCTGTTTGAGATTGCCGTGCAGGAACAGAACCGTGTTTTGCTTCTCCGCCAAGTACTCAAAATCAATCGCCTAACAGTGTGAAATCGCCAAATATGCTTAATTTCGATAATTTTTTGTGGTCACTGTAATTCATTTCAGCCGATAATTTTTTCACTTTCTGGTGTTTTATGAAGAGTAGAATCATATATATATATATATATATATATATATATATATATATATTCAATATTTTTTGAAGACGACACCTTTTGAATGTTTCCTTGTAAGTGAGAACATGACTCGACAAGGATTTATTTAACAAAACAGTATTAAGTGTACATTTTTTATACAGGAATTTTTACTAGTGCTCGGATACTTTTGCTGCCGACTGTATCTTGTGGAATGAAAAATGAATTCACAATAATAGAAACTAAAATAAAAATTAGATATATAGAAGAGATTACAATTGTGTTTGGCTCGATTTTGTAAATGAATATTTATGTTTAATCTATCCTTATCGTTTTTTTATAACTTGGTGATATTTATTTCATGTTTCAGAATTTCTTGAGTTTATATGAATTCTCCTGACAATTGTTCCTAGATTTATGGGGAAGTTAGGCTGCGTAGTCAGATACATTGCTAAAACATCACAGGTTGAAACAACATATAACCGTTACTTTTGGTTGTCGAATTGTAGGTCAAGATACAGGTAAATCATGGGTGTCTCACACTGTTTCTAAAATTTCTGACCGTAAATTGCGTAACCGAATTAATGGAACCTTTTGTAGTGGTCATGATTTGAATATAAACTTAAAAAATATATATATTTAACAGATTGTTATTTCTGTATAATACTACCTATTCGGCAAAGAAATTCTAAAAGTAATATAATCTTTTCAAATATACTCTCAAACATTCTTAATAAATGAAATCGCAATAAAGATAATTATTTAATCACCCATATACTTGTCATATCATTAAGAGTTGGACAGTTTGTCGTCAAGATTCTCAACACAAATATTGAAGGATATATAAATTTCAACTTTTCAATTTTGTTGAAAAGTGTTAAAAAAATGGGGGATATCTAATGGCATTAACCCGTTAACTCGTAAATTAATTTTGCAAAATATTATTAACTGATTATTTCACTTCCAAATTAATATAGACAACTGACAGTAAAATATATTAACGGCAGTCTTCACTTACCGTCGCCGGAAGCTTGAGCCAATGTTATTCTATGGGGAAATTTTCTTTACAAATAACTTATTAACTAATACATATTTTTAAATTCTGTTTCCACATTCAGAAAATTCCCAACTGTTAAATGGACGGACCTTTTTTAAAAATGTATTTTTTTAATTTTTAATATTTTATTTTGAAATTGCAAAATGAAAAAAATTCACATATTGAAAATTCGTATTGTGCCGCTTCAAAACAAAATATAAAAAAAATAAAGAAATAATTTTTTAAAAAAGGTCCGTCAAGTTAACAGCTGAGAATTTTTAGAATGTAAAAACAGAATTTAAAAATATGTATTTGTTAATAAGTTATTTGTAAAGAAAAATTTCCCATAAAATAACATTAGCTTCGGCTTCCGGCTGCGGTGAGTGAAGAGGGCCCTTAACTTAAACAATTCTTCTGATAGTTTTAAATTTAAAGCCTATTCTCATTTATTGACGTTTAGTTTTCTAGCGAGAAAACTTCGAGATCGAAAAACTTTGAGATAACAGATTAATTTCCTATTATATGTTTACAAAGATCTCGAAAGTAAAGTATTATAATGTATATTATTATTCAACTTGATTTAAGTTAGTATAACTGCGCAAAAAGCAAATATAGGTGCGACGAATGAAAAGTCATAAAACGACTATCCAAATTATGAAATAATAATTAATAGTAGTCACAAAAAACTTTCAGGGATCATTTAGAGTGACGCTATAAACTGTCACTAAAAAGCAGAAATCATTCCAAGAAACCACAAAAAATATACGTGCCATTTTATTAGCTATCTTCAAATGAGGACACTGGGCGCTAACGGGTTAAATAATAAATTTCACGCAGATAAATTGCAACACTTTTTGTAGGCACTGTTAGAATAGATATATTTCTATATGCAATTACCACTATTGTGTAAAAAACCAATATGTCTACAGAGGTGATATTCAGAAAAGTAATAAAAATTTTTGCTTTCCTTAATAATAGTGTCATGTCATGAATAATACATTAGGTTTGATTCATTTATAACATTTGATAATTATATTTCATTGAAGGTTGCACACTAAATAAAGCATAATTTTTATCTTTAATTGCTGTTAGCTGTCTCACAGACCACTAACAGTAATTTAACCCTAATTATGCTTCTTGCTTGTCACAAACACCGACATTCCTTTATACTCCGGTTATCTGTTCACTTTCGAAAGATCATCCCCAAGATTTTAAAACTGATTTAAGACACTTTTAAATATTTAAATTTAAAAAAATAGATAAGTTAATTGAATTTATATTTATATTTTAATTTACGCAGTCTGAGAGATTCCTTACAGTAGCTTTGTGACAATTTCTGGTCACAGAAGTTAAAGGTTAAACTGCTATATTTAAAATAAAATAAAATAAAATAACAGAAATGATGTCCAACTAGCCTGCTTACATTTCCCAAGTAGCTTTTTTTTCTTTTTTTTTCAGTTATCACCAAGAAAAAAAAATGCCTCCATCTGGGAAGGTTTATTATTATTATTATTATTATTATTATTACTATTATGGCAATAAACTGAGCAAAAATCTTCTTTCTGATGAAGCATACTTATTTATTTCACATATGAAGTAAAATACAACTATTGAAAAACATGCAACTCTGGCCCTTTCAGCCTACAGAGTGGTATTTCACCTTTTTTCAATCTTCTATTCACTATCAACTTCTTTGCACAATTTATTATCGTTATTATTATTTATACATATTTAATTTCAATAATAATAATAATAATAATAATATATCCAAAGTAATTGTACTTTTAGATTCAAATTAAAATAATAACAGTAATAATAATTTAAATATTGTTGTTTTGTGACTTGAAAGTGGAGGTTTTTTGTAGAACCACCTATAAATATAATTATAGCTTTAGACTTTAAGAGTACGAAGAAATATATCGAAAATATTTAGATTATATGCAATTAAAAAGAAATAGATAAAGGCAATGAAAAATGTATTCAGGCAAAATTCATGGGTATTAAGATTTTTATTCAACAAAATTAACTTAAGGGTACATTTTATCATTATGACACGCCAATATATTATCACTTTTGATGCCAAAATATAAAAAGACATTGAAACTTAATAATTATACAAAAGATGTTAAGTAAGATTTAATAATTTTAGGAAAGAAATTGCATCAAAATTTAACTTCTACAAATTTTCAAAAATTTGAAATTAATTGCCGATATTCGTAGAAATCTCTTTAAAAAATAAGTTACATTTTAAGGTATATCAGCAGATATGCAATTCTCTTTCGAAAACTTCTATTACGGAAAGGAAAGTCAGATGGTTTGAACTCGTTACACATCTAATATAGAGTGACACCGAAACCAATACTGTCAGAAGCAAAAGATTGTTCAAATACACTGAGAAAAAATTCTGTAACTGACATCAGGAATCTAAGTTGTGGCTCTAGAAAAAATAGTTCCATGTCATCCTTATAAATTCTAGTCCACTTGGAAAGCGAGTTTTAGAAGCCCCTATTAGAATTCTAGAGCGTTTGCCTATATTATCGAGGGCAAAGTTATTTAAAATTCTCTGCCAATAAATGAGAATATAAGAGGCGGGTCTCAGCAACTATAATCTTGGTTTATGACCCAGTTCTAGAAAATTAAGCGAGAATTTCTCTCAATACAAAAGATTCAGAATATACAGAATATTGTTTCACCATCTATAAATGTGTAGACTAGAAATTCTCGATCATTTCGTCTATTCAGTTTATTGGCGTGCCTCATGCACATAGCTCGGAAATCTATATTTCTAGTTTAGGGATTTAGAAAATGACCACTTATTTATTCTAGATGAAAGCGATATATATTTTTTTTTTTTTTTCTCAGTGTAAGAATTTAAAAGTTACTTAACTCTCAAACGTTTCATTTTATGATCTTATTGTACATTTAGAATTTTTTGTGTAATTAGCCCACGTTTTATTATATATTTACAAACGCATTGCAACAATTCCTGAGATATTAAGCGGTATTTTCTTTTCAGTTTGATAAAATTAAATATTTCAGTGAGATAGATTTATCGTGTATTTCCTGTACACCTATTTCTAAAATTTTATTGACAAAATGCTATTTTTGCTTACGTCTTCTGCGCACAATTTTTCAAAAAATAAACATGCACAAAATTGTATTTAACGCTGCTTCTTCACGCAATAAACACTTTACATATGTAATTTGGTGCAATTTTATGCAACAGTTGCTAATATATAGCAATAATGAACATCACAGATAATGAGTAAAAGCACTACCATCTGTCCGCAGGTACACACACAAGTTGAATCAGCATTGTTTTTCATAATGGGTATCTTACATATCAATTATTGATGCATTTATGCCCTAAAGAGGCTGAGCTGTAACAGTCTCGTAAACACGAAAAATAGCAACATAATAGTGCTACCTGTCGGATAATTTACACCTAAATTAAATCAGCATAGTTTTACACAAAGTTCATCTGACTTATCAAATTTGGTAGACTTATTCACAATAGAAGCCGAGATGGGGACTTCCTGCAAATGAGGAAAATTGCAGTATAGCAGAGGCGGCTCTGGCCAATATACGTCAAAATGTAATAAACACCAATTTATATCAGGATCTGACAGAATATAAAATTGAGTGGAATTTCATCCATTACTTCATATAATACCCAAACTCTTGGTAACACAGACATACAGACGGATATTTTCTAAAAATGATCAAAATTTATTCAGGTTCGAGGTATCTCAAAAAACGCAAATCTGTCGAAAACGGGAAGTTGAAAATTTTCACGAATTCAATACTTTTTTCTTGTACATAGAAGAATGTAAAAATGGGTTCGACTCCAACATATTTTTGCTCATGCACTATACGTATTAGCATATGGTATGGTAAGGCTCCTATATATACGAGCTGGCGCATCAGACATTTTGTTGCCTTGGGGTTGCCACATGTACCCAGCGCGTTTCTCTGATAAACAAACGACAAACATTTTTTTTTTTTTTTTTTTTTTTTATCGTCTTACGTTACTTTAGAGTAACTTGTTTTATTATATTTCATAATTTTAGCTAAGTAAACTATGATATGGAAGTTTGTTTAGCGATAACATTCAAGAAGTGAATATAAAGTTTTCACAGACCTTCTATTACTGTGTATTTGAGTTTTGGCGACATTTTGTAAAAGAAACAGAAACCGCCCTAATAACACACCTTACCCCCAGTGGCGGATTTAAGGGAAGGGGGGGGGGGGCTAGGGGGGCTGAAGCCCCCCCCCCCCAAAAAAAAAAAAAAAAAAAAAAAACTGACATTCCCAATTGAATATTGGAATAGTAAATTTGGGTTACATTTTTTTTTTTTTTTTTTTTTTTTTATCGTCTTACGTTACTTTAGAGTAACTTGTTTTATTATATTTCATAATTTTAGCTAAGTAAACTATGATATGGAAGTTTGTTTAGCGATAACATTCAAGAAGTGAATATAAAGTTTTCACAGACCTTCTATTACTGTGTATTTGAGTTTTGGCGACATTTTGTAAAAGAAACAGAAACCGCCCTAATAACACACCTTACCCCCAGTGGCGGATTTAAGGGGGGGCCTAGGGGGCTGAAGCCCCCCCCCCAAAAAAAAACACTGACATTCCCAATTGAATATTGGAATTGTAAATTTTTTATTGGTCTAGATTAACACTTTGAAAAATCTTAGCCCCCCCCCCCCCCAAAAGTCAAGTTCTGGATCCGCCACTGCTTACCCCAGTACATTCATAGGATATACTCAGAATAAAATGACATGCTGAGAATGTACTGTGAAAAAAACGTGTTTTTAGGAATATTGTTGTTGCTTATTGCTCTTATCTTGACCGGATTAGCTTCAGATCAAGATTTCTTAAAATCGTTAGGGAAGCGAGGACGCCAAGCGGGAATGCTGTCCTCTTCGGAGGCAAAAAAATGGCAGTGATTATTTTATTTAGGCCTATTATTTTATTTAGGGGCTCTAGGTATGGTATTAATACACTATCTACCATTAAGTAATTGGACACATTCGAATTCAGACGTTTTGTCAAATATCTAAAAAAAAACTGTTTAGGAATCATCTTGAAACTTTGGGAGTATGAAGAATAGATTATTTTTCTTATATTTCGGTAAACGTATTGTCTTGAAGAGGAGAAGGGGTACCAGTAAAAAATTAAGCAAAAGTCAAAATGTTTTGGATTATTCTGTAAAAAGAAATGCTTGAAATGGGTTTTGACTGTGAAATGTAATTATGAGAGTTCTTAGAATTATCTGTATAAATTTTTATGAGGCTACCACATATATTCATAAAAATATAACAGTTTCTTAAAAAAAAAAAAAAAAAAAAAAAAATTACCACTTTTTTAATTATAATACGAAGACCCATTAAAACACTATTTTTAGGTAACTTGGCACACTACATTAGACACAATCTACTACAATCAGAATGCAAAAATTTTAAATATCTTACGAAATATCAGCAGTTTTACTAAATAATTTTTAATACGCATGCGCAAGATTTAGCGGAAATGTTATATGCATAATACAATAGCCAACAGTACTGAGCTACTTATGTGAAAATCACACACAAATATCGTGTAAGTTCAAAAAATTATGAGAGATATAGAATAAGCGAAATTTCAGTTACTCAGTTACTTCAGTTACAGTAAGAAAAAAAAAGGGGGGCGGGGAAGATGATAGCGGGTTTTTTCAATATTTGTTTACAATATTGAGAAACAATATTGTTTACAAGTTTTAAAGTTTACAAGTTTATAAGTTTTCAATATTGTTTACAATCAGCGAACACTGTATTACCATTGGGAATTGATTGAATCAAAATAAAAATGTGAGTGAAACCCCTTATAGATTAGCTTTTATTTTGAGAGAATCATAAATTTTGTTCATTCTATCTCTCACATTTTTATTATTATTATTATGATTATTATTATTATTATTTACGCGATATTTGTTTGGGGTTTTCGTATAAGTAGCTCAGTATTTTTGGCTATTAAATTATGACATGAAATTTCGCTAAATCTTTCTCATACGTAGTTAAAAATTATTTAATGTAATCGCTCATATTTCGTAAGATATTTAAAATTTTTGCATCCTGACTACAATAGGTTGTGTCTAATGTAATATGTCAAATTTACTAAAAATGGCTTTTTATTGGGTGTTTGATTATACCCTACGTGTTATAATTAAAAAAGTGTTTTTTTTTTTTTTTTTTTTCAATTTTTTAAAGAAATCGTTATATCTCCATGAATATAAATTGTAGCCCCATAAAAATTTATACAGATAATTAGAAGAATCCTTATAGTCACATTTCATGGCCAAAATGCATTTCAAGTGTTAATTCTTACAGGGTGATCCAAAACATTTTGACTTTTGTTTAAATTTTTACTGGCGCCTTATTTCTCTTCACGATAAAACTTTTGCTGAAATATATGCGGTATGATCTATTCTTCATACTCCCAAAGTTCCAAGAAGATTCCCAAAGAACTTTTCTAAATGTTTTACAAAACTTAATTGGTAGAGCCTTGACTTTGTAAGTCAAAGATGCGGGGTTCGACTCCCGGTCCAGGAATTATTTTCACTCAGTCGGAAAAATAAAATTTCAATAAATATGATTTTCTTCCAATCAGTTGATTGTGTGATTTTAATAAAAATTGTTTGACAAAACGTCTAAATTCAAAAGTGTCCAAATACTTAATGGCAGATAGTGTATTATTAATGTATGATACAGTAACTGAAATTCTGAATAACATGAAGTTAAAAAAAAGGGGGGGGGGAGTTGTAGGAGGTGTATTATTAGCCAGTAATGTAAATTCTTTTTCATAAGCATGATTTGTACAAATGTCTTTTCAACATTTATATAAATCATTTCTCATTTTTGATTGAATGTAGCGATGAGGAAAAATGGATACTATATTTTTGCGAATACGCTGTTCTGAATGTTCTCAATGTAAAGTTAGCAGTCAGCAGTATTCTGAAATAACAACTATAATAATAATAATAAACTTTATCATTTAGGAGTTTATTTGAAAGTATAAACAGGCATAGATGTAAATTTTATGTTTATTTCTAAAAGTATTCAATGAAAGCTTTAAAACAAGTAGTAGGAGGATTAACAAATAAAAACCCATGCTGTCTAGACATTCAAGATCCGAATTCCGCTACAAGCATACATAATATTCCTTTAGAATTCATCCCTTTGGAATAAAAACAGTAGACCAAAAGCTTGAAATAGATTCCAACCGGGTTAGTAATCCTCTTGTCTACAAACTACACACAAAATCTTGTTTGAATCAAGCCATCCAAAAGGCAGCCGACAAATGCCGGAGTAAAGAAATCTCCCAAGATGACTTTAAATTTTGCAAGCGAGAAAAACTCCATGATAAGGAACTGTCGTAACTTTTAACCTCTGCTTATTACGTGACTGAACTGGCAATAACACCAAGTCTGTTTCACGTGGTGCGTATTTCAGTAGCTGCCTCAAGACAGTTCAGTCCAGGTAACTTGAGGGTCTTATCTACCGCGTGCCACATTTTGTTTTTCGGGTCCAAATGTCTTGTCATGCCTTATGTAGAACAATCTTTTCTTTTCTTTTCTTTCTTTCTTTCTTTTTTTTTTTTTAGTAGCAAAGAATAATTTTTTAAAAGGGAACAAAAAATCACTTTGATGAATATTGTTTGTTTTATCCAGTTATGATTTATTATGGCAGTCAGTTCTTTTTAACATTCTTTAAGTCTTTATCTGAGCAGGATTCTAAAACAAACAAACAAACGAAAAATTATGTATGGTAATTAACGTATTTATTTGTTTGAATGAATATGAATGCGAAATTATTCATTCAAAAATAATTCATTTCGATGCATAATATTCATATGGCTTGAATGAATATTATGCATCGATATTTATGCGATAAAAATTCTTTCTGTTAGATAAGTCTGCATACCCTGTTGATTTGCAAACTGATTATAAAAATATAGAATTTGAAACTGTGATTAACGATATTTTTTTTTTTTCAATAAATCAAATAGAATGATCATGGAATATAAATATATGAAATAGGGTAATAAAATTTATTTTTCATTATTATTATTATTTATTTATTTATTTATTTTTATTTTTTAAGCATTTATCATCAACAATATGTTTAAAATCATCAATATTTTTTTAATTATATGGATTTTTTAATGAGAATTTGAAACTTACATTAAAATTTTCAAAATAAGACTACATTACCTTGTTGCGTGATATTTATTATTATTATTTCATTTTACAAATCATTTTTCGCCTAAAGAAGTTGAGGTTGTGATTAAATAGGCTTAAGGTGACTCTCTCCCTATCGCTGCCGAAAAACAAAGCCCGTGTTATTCTATGGAGAAATCTGTTTACAGAATTATTCATTATCTTTTGCACATACATTTTATATATTGGCGTTTGTACGATTACATCCCTCATTTCCTAACAACATATCTTCTTTCCAAGATGAAAAGACGTCTTAGGGATGTCGCGTCGCCAGGATGTACTGGGGATAAGTTTGCTGTTAGAGATGTGTGATCATGAAATACTTGAAAAAACGTGAAAAGCGCCGAATAGCATTAGGAGGAAGTCTGCCGGATGATATGCACTAAATGATCAGCATAATTTTCCAGAATAAGTATCCTACTTATCAAATTTAATGGTAATTTCTATGCAAGAAGCTTAAATATAATTACCAAATGCATCTTGAAAAAGTGCGACTGAATGCGGAATTGAATTAAATTAATAAATTGAATCAACAAATACATTTTTATTTATTTATTTTTCTTTTTTAGCTATCTTGTAATACGCGACAGTTGCGTCATCAAACCCACGTGACCTCGCACCCAATAAAATTTAGACAAAAAAAGATAACTGTAATCAGTAAATTTTCTACAGAAAGGTTGCAGAGTTGTCGTCTGCGTGTTTATTCTATTTGAAATGTTCTAAAGTAAAATTGTAATTTTTTGTATAGTGCATATATTATGTTTGTGTCTTCATTAAACTTTGTCATGTGCTAAAATGGTTGCAGAGTCTTCATCTGAGTCTTCATCTTTTTATTCGACGCCTAAAATTAAATTGTTTTTAGGGAAAAGCAAAGAATAATTAGACTTATGACTACATTAAGTGCTCTACTCTACTGATCTAGCCAGCAATACAATCTTACGTATCAAATTTAGTACACTTATGCGCCATTAAAGTTGACACTTTAATAGAATTTCGCTAAAGCTTGCGCATGCGCAGTTAAAACTTATTTTGTAAAATTGCTCATATTTCATTAGATTTTTAACGTTTTTTCATTCTGATTGCAGTATGCTGTGCCTAACGTTGTGTGTCAAGTATCCTGAAAATGGCTTTGCTCTGAATTTAATACGTTGCGTGTTATAGTGCAAAAAGTGACTTTTTTTTTTTTTTTTTTTTTTTTTTTTTTAAATAAAGAGTTATAGCTACATGAATATATGTGGTAGTCTCATAAAATGTATACAGATAATAAGAGGGAGCTTCATAATCACATACTACAACTACAACTGGATTGAATTCCATGTAATACTTTTTACAGGGTGATTCCAAACATTTTTATTTAATTTTTTACTGGTCCCCTTTTTGTTTTCGGGTCAAACTTTTCACTGAAATATATGAGGTTCAACGTGTAATTTACACTCCTGAAGTCTAAAAATGATTCGTTAAATGCTTTTTGAGATATTTGGAAAAACGTTTGAAAGTGCCCTGCCATTTATGGAAAGGTAGTGTACTTTTCATAAATAATTAAATTTAAATTATATTTCATGACTCGAATCCGATTACTTTGTTTAAAAAAAAATAGAGCTGTAATGACGTCCATTTTACCCTGCAAGTTTAATTTTTCACAAAGTTTTACATCAATTTTAATATTTACGCGTGAATTTCTTTTCATTTCAAAAAAATTAAAATCAACTCGTAAACTTTTTTGGCAACAATTAAAAATTAAAATAAATTATGTATTTTTGTCTAAAAAAGGGCTTCTTCAACTTTCTCGATAATGATTAATATTAATTTTTAGTACGGAGGACTATTAGTCTTAATCTACGGATAAAACGTTGTCGCTAGTTTTACGATTGTTGGACATTAAACGAAATCGAAAATATAATTGAATAATTTGAAAGCGATGTTATAATTTGAAATAATAATAGCCCTCCGTACTAAAATAAATTCTGCTTTTGCCAAAATTTCATCAAATTCGTTTTTTTTTTTTTTTTTTTTTTTTTTTTTTTGGGGGGGGGGGAGGGGGGGGGAGAGAAAAAGAAAAAAAAGAAAAATAATAATAATCAATATCGAAACGGACAGTATCGAAAAAGTTGAAGAAGCCCTTTTTCAGACAAAAATACATAATTTAATTGTACCCAAAAAAGTTTACGAGTTGGTTTTAAATTTTTTTGAAATGAAAAGAAATTCACGCGTAAATATTAGGTGTCGTGCTGCTTGCGAACGTGCGATTTCCGAACAAGGGGATATCATGTGCTTTCCGAATAGAACACCTGTTAGCTTTCCCTCCGCTTCTTTCCCCTCCCAGAGAGCCCAATTCCCCTACCCTAATCTACGAAGGGATTAATTGTTTTTGTTAGAAGTTGTCCGAAAAAAAAATGATTAATTCGGACATTGAAAGTCAGCCATACTCATTTTTATTTGGGTATGTCCCCTCTCTGGTCATAGATAAGCGATAAACCAAATTTACTTAAGAATTTCAACATAAGTCATAAAAACGCAGAAATACAAGATTTTTTTTTCTTTAAGTAAAACATAATATATGTGGGCAGTAAATCAATATAAATTTGAAAATAATTATATTTATAATCTATATTTATTAATAAATTTTTATCGCTTGATTATTATTGATTGTATAAATATTTGTACCTGTTATAGCTTGGACTGTTGATGTTTGGTGTTTTGGGAGAAAGGCTGATTGACTACTCTAGAGTCATAGGCCTAGGGAGTAGTGCCCTCTGTGGGGGGTCTTTCTAAAGGGTCCTAGCCTGTATTTATGCAGGTTTTGGAGAAAACCACGAAAAATTTTTAATGGCTAGGCCGACGAGCACGCCCTGCGGTCGAACCTGGCATCTCACATCTACCAGCTTTGAGCGTTGAACCACTTGGCCGCTGGTAGGCCCTACAGCTTAGAATAACAAATTTTTTAAAAATCTGTATGAGTAAATATTAAATTTATTACAATTTATGCATGTCCAGAGAGCGTTCTTATTTCTCTTATTTCACGGTAATTATAAGAATTTCAGACACAATTCAAGCTTGTTTAACATTCAGAATTATTGCTTTTTCTTCAAAACTTGCTACATCAACAGTCATAAAAAAAATAAAAATAAAGTTATATTTTTCTATAAAACATTTAAATGCAAAATATTAGGGTGTGCTTTTTTATTTTACTGGTTAAATATATAATACTAAAAGCACAATACTAAAAAAATTGAAATATAGAATGTTGTACTGCAAATAAAAGGATTTAACAATCAAAATGGTCTATCAATGATTTATAAATCATGAATTTTTAGAAACCTAAAGTTTTGTTTTTATATTAATGAAAGTGTTATAATAATGTTTCTCCAAAAACATTAATACGTTTAACATATACTATATTAAGCATAGTTATAAATAAATTTCGTAGTAATATATAAAAGTATCACCGCATATTTTGAATGAACATAAAACTAATTCATAATAAAATTTTAAAAGCCTAAAGTTTTGTTTTTACATTTATCAAAATGTTGTAACAATGTGTTTTTTCAAAGAACATCAATGTATTTACTTTTCAGAAAATCATTATAAACTATATTTTATTAAACTAAGTTTTTATATGACAATTAAATTATAAATATAGGTTTTTGACATTTTTGACAAGGAGGTTTTTGACATGACGGTTTTAACCATGGTTTAAACAGTCAAAACTTGTCATGTGTCAAAAACCTGCCAACCCTGATAACAAATATGAAAAAAGTATAACAGCATAAAATAATAATAACAATAATAATAAATTATTAACACTATTAGGCAACATCTATGGATTTAAATAACTATTTTAATTTTAATATAAAGGTTAGAAATACAATTCATGTATAACATAAGTTTAAAATAACATCACAATAATTGTATTGTTTAAAAAGTAAGGTTATTAATTATGATGTTTAAGATAATAGTTAAATTATTGAATCATATTGAAATTCATTTTAACGAATGTCTTTAATAGTACAATATGACATGTTGCCTAGCACAATTTTTAACATCGTTAATACTTCTGAACTTCCAGATGGTCTAAAATCTCATTTACATTATGATCATTTAATTAACATGTTAATTAATCAAATCTTTTAAAGATTTCCCATTAAATTTTATTTCTCGCTTGCTTATCTTTTTATAAGCCGTTGTGGCCTCTGCTCCTTATTCTTCTTCTTGTGATTATTGTTTTCTGTCATATTTTGTTTACGTTTATTTTATATAAACAACAACAATATAGAACTCATAATAAATTTTTCATTTTATTTTGCCTTGTAAAAGGCTTTATTTCTAAATGCAAATATTTTTTAATTAAAGTCTTCCTTGATAATATATGATTATTGTAATGATAAGTCAGTACTTGATGTAAATAGATAAAAATTAACT
Source organism: Salticus scenicus (assembly GCA_963930645.1). Classification (NCBI taxonomy): domain Eukaryota; kingdom Metazoa; phylum Arthropoda; class Arachnida; order Araneae; family Salticidae; genus Salticus; species Salticus scenicus. Next base: position 266,877,127 of record OZ005656.1, on the reverse strand, counting down.
TGATGTAAATAAATAAAAATAATGTATAGATAAATAAAAATTAACGTGCAAATACACACATGCATTAAAAAAAAAAAAAAAAAAAAAAAAACACGTTATATATGAGGACCTGTTATACAATATCATATGCAATTAACACTATTTTCTTCTGAGATTATTTTTAAAAGCAATAAATATGACACAATTTTTTTTCCTTGTATGTATATAGTCAACTATAAAGGGATTAAGAAAACATCTGCCTTCCCCCCTTATAAATCAGTGCATGTCAGTCATAGAAAAATACTTTTTTTTTTTTTTTTAACTAGTTTTATAATTGAAATATCTAATTTCACTATTATGGTGTAAAACATTTTCACATACATACAATATATATATATATATATATATATATGTATATACACCCATACAATGTATTTTCATACAAATTAAAAGCATCCATATACATTTATCCACACAACACAACCATGTTTAAATCTTAGCAGAAATTTAAAAGATCTTCAAAAATTAGAGATTGCCTAAAAGCTGTTCGTTCGCTTTCGCTACCAATTTATCTTGAACGAAAGAGGGGGCATACTCAAATAAAAATGAGAATGATGGACTTTCACAGTCCCACTTAATCGTTCTTTTTTTACTAACAGCTTTTAACAAAAGTAGGTAATCCCCTTGATCGATTAGGGAATGATGACTGTGCTCTCTGGCACGATACCGCCTTATCTTGAAATGGGGAAGGAATAAGCTGCCAGGTGTAAGATGTGTTCGCAAATCGCACGGTTCGGAAATCGCACTCTCGGAAGTAGCACGTAACCAAATAAAGCTGATATTAAACTTTGTGAAAAATTAAACTTGCAGGGTAAAATTAACGTCACTATAGCTCTAAAGGTTTTTTTTCCCTTGTATAATTTCTTGTACTATAAAATTCGAATTTTTTATGTACCTATTTTGCTAATACTTTTAACGATTGAATCTTTGCGTTAGTTTATAAGAATAATTCATATTCTGTGTATAGTTTTAATGTACGGCTAGGTTTAAAATAGTGCCTGTAGAAATAAGTATTCTATTTTTAAAAGTGCAATTTTTCTTTAAATTATGTATTCAAACAAACATAGATAATTTATGCTCGTAGTAATATTTCTACTTCATTAATTTTTTATTTTGTTTTCTCGCAGTCTCATGACATTGTCTTTTCTTCTTTTTTTCTTAAAAAAAAAAAAAAAAAAAAAAAAAAAAAAGATTTGGATGAAATTCTGGCAAAAGCAAAATTTAGTTTAATAGGGAGGACTATTAGGATTTTTTTTTTTTTTTTTTTCAAATTTTAACATTGCTTTTAAATTATTGAATAATATTTTCGATAAAATTTCGATTTCGATAAATGTCCAACCACCGTAAAACTGGCGACAATATTTTATCCGTAGATTGAGACTAATAGTCCTCCATACTAATAATCCTTTTGTTTATTATTGGCCATTTATCGATACATTTGGCTAATGTGTTTGATTTCTCGAATGTGCCAAATTTTAAAATCGAAGATCGATTAGTACAAAATTATGATTGGAAAAAGTATACTGCGGTTTTGTTAACATTGAAACACAATAGCAAATCACCCATCAATCTTTGGTATTTTTGTCACAGTTGAAACATTTTGTGTTATAATAGAATATTTAAAAAAAGAAACAAAAAACATTTTATGCTTTGAAATTTTTCAGAAATTCAAATATTTTATATATAAATACATAATATGAAACGATTATCGGGAACTTGTTCAATTGAGATACAGTATCAGTACACTGAATTGGGTCTTTTTTTAATGTCTGTGATAATAAATTGAGTAGCTTTTATTCAAACTACGTTAATGCAAATGAATGCATCTTTAACATCGAAGAAAACATGAAAAGGAAGAAGAAACAAGATGTAGAATGTGTGTAAATGAATGGCTAGCCACAGGTTGGTCTCATTTTGAAGTTTACATCATTTATTAAGAAGAAACTGTTCATTATTCAGACCTGATTGCTATTTCCATCAATCAAGATGAGATGATGGATAGACTGATGTTGTATTTTTGATGTAGATGTAACGCCAAGCACTTTATTTCCTACATTGTCGTTACTATCGTTGATAAATGGCAATTTCTTTTGTCAAAAACATTGACGATATTATATATATGTCGATATACACATATACATAAATATTTTCTTTTACTGTTTTTTTTTTTTTTCCTTTGCGGAAATATTATTGGGTTCTTATATTATCTTATTTTTCATTTTGACTATTGATTGGGTACGATTCGAAAAATACTTAACATAAATGTATAAATTATTTAAAAGCTAAATTTTTAATAACTCTTTGGTTAAAAAGAAAAAAAAGTTTGAAATTGCTAGTGAGAGACGCATAAAATTTAATTTCACCTAAATAAATCCATGAACATAAACCTAGGTGTTTTATGTTTAATTTGCTCTGAGAAAAAAAATATACCGCCTTCCTCTAGAATGAATAAGGGACCATTTTCTAAATCTTAACTAGAAATATAGATTTCCGAACTATGCGCATAAGGCACGCCAATAAACTGAATAGAGGAAATGGTCGAAAATTTTTTGTTTACACATTTCTAGATGGTGAAACAATATTCTGAATATTCTGAATCTTTTGTATTGCGAGAAATTCTCGCTTGATTTTCTAGAATTGGGTCATACACCAAGATTATAGTTGCTGAAACCCGCCTCTTGTAGTCTCATTTATTTGCAGAGATTTTTAAATAACTTTGCCCTGGAGAATATAGGCAAACGCTCTAGAATTCTAATAGGGGCTTCTAAATCTCGCTTTCGAAGGGGACTAGAATTTATAAGAATGACATGGAACTATTTTTTCTAGAGCCATAATTTAGATTCTAGATGTCAGTTACAGAATTTTTTCTCAGTGTGATAAAAAATTAGCATTTCAAATAAAGTATAAATAGAACTCTGTACATAGAAAATAGAAGTACGGTTATACATTGAAATTAAAACATTTGATCCTTTTGGACTACATTTGGTGCATTCAAAATTGAATGTTCATTTCACCCATTCGAAATGAACACAGCAACAGCATTAAACTGTTTAGATTGATATAAAGCAAGAGAAAGTTGTGTGATGTCCTACTAGATTATATTTTCGCCGCAAATCGATCAAATCCAAAGGTACTCGCCCAAGAGAACTTCTAGTTATATGTGCGCCGTCGGTTTGTAGAAATTTAAATATAATCCTAACCAAACGAACTGAAAGAAGGTTGTAGCCAATTGTGTTTCTGCGCGTTAATATGTAAACAATGTCTGTAATTTTTCTTAAATGTCTGTCTGCTTTAAATTGCGTAAAATTAATCCAAAATTTGTACTTATGAATATATATATATATATCGTTAGGCTTATGAGTTATGTGTGTAATTTTTCTTCTGCGTAAGTACTTTTACACGTTTTTTACTACTCAGTGTAATTAAATTAAATTATCATCGTAACAATAATTTTATTCGATATACATCTCATTTAAAATTTCATATGTTGGTATTTTCATCTATCTTTCATTTGCTGAGTGTTGTAAAGGAATTAAATTATTCAACTTTTATATATATATATATAATTTGAATTATTTAGTACCATTGTAACACTCAGCAAACAAAAGATAGAGGAAGATACCAACATAAAATAAATTTTAATTGAGATTTATTTCGATTAAAAGTAGTCACGGTATTAAATTAATTTGAGTACCAATGATTAGTAAAAACAAGTTAAAGTACTTATACGCAGAAGAGAAATGACACTAACATAACACATAAGTCTAACGATGAGAGAATTTGCAAAAACTATGAATTATTAGTAACAGTCAACATTTGAGAGAAAAGGGAAAGGATAAAATTACCAAAGAGTTTCGTTAAAAGGAAAAAAGAAAATAAATAAATAAATGGAATTCATGAATTGAAAATTGGAATTTTAAATGCTGAAAAATAGAAATGTACTCATCAGGAAACTTGCATTTCTATCAGCATATATATATATATATATAGATACATATATAGATTTGTCAATATGCTGTTTTATATATTTGAAAGATACTTCGGACATCCTACTTGAAAAAGATTACAATGTTAAAAATTTGACTAAATATTTTTCTTCGTATAATTATTATTATTATTTATGAGACGGTAGCCTGTTTCTTTCAGACAAAATAAACTAAATAAAAACAATTTTTAATAAAATCACACAATCACTGTGGAAGAAAATCATATTTATTGAATTTTTTTTTATTTTTCCGACTGAGTGAAAATAATGCCTGGACCGGGACTCGAACCCCGGATCATTGACTTACAAGGTCAAGGCTCTACCAATTGAGCTATCCAGGCCGACATCCCGGTCAGCATTACTCACTCAGACAACCTTTTAGGGACTCGATCGAGTCCCGGTCCAGGCATTATTTTCACTCAGTCGGAAAAATAAAAAAAATTTCAATAAATATGATTTTCTTCCACAGTGATTGTGTGATTTTATTAAAAATTGTATTTCTTTCTCCCATTGTTTAATGGTGTTTTCCATTTCCTGCGGCTTATTTTTTCTGTTGAGCTATCTAAATGATAGACCAGATTGTTTCTGCCTAAAAGGTTGTCTGAGTGAGTAATGCTGACCGGGATGTCGGCCTGGATAGCTCAATTGGTAGAGCCTTGACCTTGTAAGTCAATGATCCGGGGTTCGAGTCCCGGTCCAGGCATAATTTTCACTCAGTCGGAAAAATAAAAAAAAATTCAATAAATATGATTTTCTTCCACAGTGATTGTGTGATTTTATTAAAAATTGTATTTCTTTCTCCCATTGTTTAATGGTGTTTTCCATTTCCTGCGGCTTATTTTTTCTGTTGAGCTATCTAAATGATAGACCAGATTGTTTCTGCCTAAAAGGTTGTCTGAGTGAGTAATGCTGACCGGGATGTCGGCCTGGATAGCTCAATTGGTAGAGCCTTGACCTTGTAAGTCAATGATCCGGGGTTCGAGTCCCGGTCCAGGCATTATTTTCACTCAGTCGGAGAAATAAAAAAAATTTCAATAAATAAAAACAGTTTTTTTTTTTTTTTTTTAAGTACGACATGTCGTACAATTTCTTTCAGACAGTGTTGTTACCTATTTTTATCTATCTTCGTGAATGAGCGTGCAAACATTTTTAGTTTTATTTAACAATACGTAAAGCTCAAAGTTTGTCATTGTATATGTTCGAATTATTAGCTTTTATCAAAAACTGGTACACTTATTAATAACGACAAAATATAGATAACGCCGTATTTTTTAATTCAGTCGGATAATTGGTTCAAAAGAAATTAAATAATCCTTTTAACTTTAAAATTATTTTTAAAAAAATGCCAAAAATAAATAAATTTATATATATATATATATATATATATATGTAATTAAATAATTATAAGTTGCATAACAATGGCACACTATAAATAACAGAACATGCAGAATTTTGCAAATATAAAGATAAATAAAATAGTTCCAAAATATTCACACAAAAGCTGCGTCGTATTTAAGACTGAAAATATATTGAACACCTTTTCGAACATTGCAGCAGATATAACCAAGTATCACATGAAGAAAACTTAAAACAAAAAAAAGAAAACGATGATATATATATACATATATATATATATATATATATATATATATATATTGAAAACCGTTTCAAGCATTGTTTAGAAACCTTTATTTACGTTTTTTCCAATTCTGCATGTGATACATGGTTTCATCTTCTTCAATTTTTGAAAAGGATATATACTATATATAAATATCATCTTTTTTTTTTTTTTTTTTTTTCAGTTCTTCGTGTGACACTTGGTTACTTCTGCTGCAATGTTTCAAAAGGTTTTCAATACATACATATAAATGTATATATAAATTAATAATAATTAATATATATATATATATATATATATATATATATATATATATACAGTTGAAGATCTTTATAACACAAATCTAAAAACGCAGGGTTGTGCGTTATATAAAATTTTATAGATCATTATATAGATTTATCATTATATAGCATTATATAGATCACGTTTCACAGATCTTTAAATTTACCTTGTTAACATGGCCAAATATGTCTGAAACATACCAAAACAGTAGGATATTTTTAAGTTACATTCCTTGGAACAATAACTTCCATTGTTAAATTTAATTTATAAACATAGCCCATATATACCTGTACCAAATTATGCATTATATTAATCATTAAAATAATAATAATAATAAATAAAAATAATTATAGCAGTTTTTGTCATTAAAAATTCCAAATTAAGAAGATAGAAGAAGAAATGTATCGCATTTAGATATGTATATATTTCTTTTTATTTCGAAAAAATATATAACTTGCATAAATATGTATATATGTGTGTGTGTGTATTTTAATAATTAAAATAAAATTGAAAAAAAATGGGCCAAAGAAATGGAACAGCTTTAGTACAGAACCCTTTGGCGGAAATTTGGCGCTGAAGTAGCCCGAACGTTTCTCGCCAAGATCTTTAGTTATGCAATTGCGATAATGACAACAAAAATTTAAATGCCGCCAAAGGGCTCATATGCTAATGCTATATTAAAGAAATTTTTAAAAATTAATATAGTAACCGATGCTAGGGAATGAAACGTAGTTACTAATTGTCTTTAATGGAAGACTAGATTAAAATAAGTCTTGTCGTACTAAATTAATTTCTGCTTTGTGCAGAATTTTATATCTATTACTTAGAAAAAATGTAGGCTTAGAGATTTTTAAAATATTTTTTTAAATAATTTATAACTGCTTACAAAAGTATATAAATAAATATAAATAAATAAAATAAATTTCCTGAATGTACTCTAATTTTTAATTAAAAAAAAAAAAAAATCTGATGTGAAACAACCACACGACTTCCATTATCCACTATTACACGTATTATATGCATATTTCTTTTTTCTTTTCTTTTTTGAGATAATATGATCAAAAGACATAAAATTGACCTAACGAAGAAGAAACCAAAAAATTTTCCGGTATGAGAAACTTGATACACGAGTAAAGACACATAAAACAAAGTTTACATGGCAAGTTACAAAATAACAAAAAAAATGGTTGTGTTATCGTTTGAAACACCAGTTTCCAAGATCAAAAATTAACCTACCTAAGCAGGATGACTGTTAATTTTCCTGTAATAATCATGTAATATATGAGAAATAATATCTAAAATTTATTTATGCAACAATTTTCAAGAAAATCATTAGAGCCGTTTTTGAGATACAGGCTTTCACCTAAACTTGACAAATTAAATTGTTGACCGGAAAACAACAATTACATATGAAAGGATATCTAAAAAAGTGTTATTATGACGAGTTTGAAAAAAAATCCGTACTGCCGTTTTTAATGAATTGCACTTGCGAGACCTGGAATTGAGCTATTTATACAGGACAACTATCAATTTTTCTGTATTAACCAACTGTATCATTCGAAAGGACATCTAATAAAGTGTTTATATAGCAATTCTGAAGAAAATTGTTAGAGCCATTTTTGAGATACGGACTTAAGGTCCCATTTCCGGTTTCGGATGTCCCACTTTCGTTTTTCCAATTTTCACCAAAATTTGGAAACTTCATGTGTACACCAGACCTGTCTCACTTTGAAGCTTCGTCGTTCTATCTTTATTAATTTCGGAGATATGATAGTCAGAAGATTCTGCACATACGTACACACACACCGACCAAATGCCAAAAAACACTTTTTGGACTCAGGGGACCTTAAAACGTGTAAATCAGGTGAAAAATCGATGTCGAATTTTCGAACCGAACACAGCACTTCTATTACCTACGGTAGTTTTGTAATGTAAAAATAAGTCTGTTTAAGACAGAATTTTAATTCTAATTGTTTTCCTTTTTCTTTTTTTCACTGTGTAATTTATTTTTCTCTATTAATTATCTTTTGTTTAAAAAATAAGATATTAGTAAAAAAAAAAAAAAAAAAAAAAAAAAAAAATGTAAATTTTTGAGAAAAACGAGAATTGTGACGACACAGAGATAAATTGATAGCAAATATGGCGTCACCTTTGCCACAAGGGAAAATAAATTATCATACAATGTGGAAAAAAGAAAGAAAGGAAAAAAATAAAGAATGAATAAATAAAGAATAAAAGAAAAAGAAAAGAAAAGAAAAAATCTCCCCTCAAAAATAAAATTCTGTTTAGAAAAGAATTTTAATTTAAAAACTGCACAAATTTTTAACTGGATCGATTTCAAGAATTTCAATTAAAATAAGTTCTCTCTCTCTGTCTCTCTCTCATTTTCTCCCCTAAGCATTTTTATATGGGTAGAGGGTTATATGCAAGAAATTACAAATTATAATGTCTATTACAAATTTTTAAAAAGGTTCCATATATATATATATATATATATTTTCTCCCCAAGATTTGTGTAGCGGAGTTTCCCAAACTTTTAAACATTGTGCCTTGCGCCCCCGTATCATCCTCAGCTTTGTTCATTAATAAATTCGTCCAGTTATATCAAGAAAGAACTAATATTATTAACTTTTTAGACCAGTTTAATTATTGTTATTATTAATATCAGTATTATTATTTACTATTATCTTTTTTTTTTCTTTGTTTATTTATTTATTTTGTTTTTATTTATTTTATATATTTTTCGTGGATTTTTATGAGAAATTTTAATTTTGAAATTTATTGGAAGTATCCTAATTATGTAAGATTTTTTATTACTCCGTTAGCGCCCAGTATCCTCATTTGAGGACAGCTAATAAAATAGCACGTATACTTTTTGTGGTTTCTTGGAATGATTTCTGCTTTTTAGTGACAGTTTATAGCGTCACTCTAAAGGATCCCGGAAAGTTTTATGTGCCTACTATTAATTATTATTTCATAATTTGGATAGTCATTTTATGATTTTTCATTCGTCGCATATATATTTGCTTTTTGCGCAGGTGTACTAACTTAAATCAAGTTGAATAATAATATATATTATAATACTTTACTTTCGAGATCTTTGTCAACATGTAATAGTAAATTAATTTGTTATCTCAAAGTTTTTCTATCTCGAAATTTTCTCGAAAGAACACTAAACGTTAGTAAAGGAGGATAGGCTTTAAATTTACTATAAAAAAAAAAACTTATTTATTTAAAAAAAAACTATCAGAAGAATTGTTTAAGTTAATATATTTTACTGTCAGTTGTCTATAATAATTTAGAAGTGAAATAATCAGCTAATAATATTTTGCAAAATTAATTCGGGCGTTAACGGGTTAATGTTGAAATTTGATAATTCGAAATAATCTAGATACAATTTAACCAATTAACGTACAATAAATTTAATTCTTTGAAAACGAAATGTAATGTTTAAATAAAACTAAATTGTTATAGATTTAAAAAGCTTCAGAATAAATAGTTATAAAATTATTACTTATGTAATAGTCTTAAGTACAAAATAATGCTTTTATCTTATCTTTTATTAAAAGCTTGAGCAATAATAAATAACATTTGTATAAAAATAAAAACTAGTGAAAGAGAAAATAATAGATGCAATTTCATATTTTTATCAACCACTGAGAAATTTTTTAAACATATTTTTTTAATATAATCAATTTAAGAAGGCCCATTTTTATTATTATTGTCAATGTTGTTGTTGTTGTTATTGTTACTGGAGTTACTTTTGGTTTTAATTTCCAAAATTACATATTTTTTAATATAATCAATAAGAAGGCCCGTTGTTATTATTATTATCATTGTTGTTGTTGTTGTTGTTGTTGTTAGAGTTACTTTTGCTTTTAATTTTCAAAAATACATATTTTTTAATATAATGAATAATCAGGCCCATTGTTGTTATTATTATTATCATTATCATTGTTATTGTTGTTGTTGTTGTTGTTATTGTTATTGGAGTTACTTTTGTTTTAATTTACAAAAAATGTAAAAAAAAAACGTTCCTTGCTTTAAGGAAATTAGAAATAGCTTTTGCTTTATTTTTTATTTTTTTTTCCAGTTGTCTTTTAGAAATGTAGACAGTTTATTCTAAAGATCCAAGAATACTTGGAGAGATTTTTAGTTATCTAGTTAATGCAGCTGATAAAAGAGAACAAAAAAGTAATGTGGAAACAAGACTGGCATATCTTCTGGAATGGTTGAATCAAGCAGTTTCTAAACCGTTGGATATATTCCAGCATTATAATTTACTTTAGTGTGAATGTAACTCATTCTTTCAAGTTTGATTGGACATGTTTATTGTGTTCTTATATACGATGTGTATCAAACTCTCAAAGATTTGTCTAAGAATAACAAAATAACAATGAGTAAAAGAATTTTTAGGCAAGCAATAAAATATAATTAAGTAAATACAATAGCAATATAATTACGTAATTTTTTTTTTCTTTTTTAAAGAAAGACACTACTTTTCCATGCACACTTTCAATTTCAGGCGTTTTGTCAAATGTCTCAAAAATTACTTGGCGAATTATCCTGAAACATATTGAGCTACTTAAATGAAAACCCTAAGGAAATATCGTGAAAATTTAAAAAGCTATTAGTGATAGAATGAACTGAATTTGAGTTCCTTTTCGAAAAGAGCAAAACTAGTGGTTTCACACGAAATTTTATTTTTAGTCTGTCTATGATAATACTGATTTCCTTAGTGTATATAAATATTGATAACACCCCTATCAATTTTATTTTCTTTCAAGAAGAACTGAAATTCAGATCATTCTATTGATGATAACATTTTGAATTTTCACGATGTTTGTTTGGGCCTTTCGGATAAGTAGCTGAATAAATTTGGTTAATAAATAATGCAGATTAAATCTTATTTATGCTTGTGCATACGCAGTTAAAAATGATTCAGTAAAAATGCACATATTTTATTAGATGTTTGATATTTTTATATTATAATCGCCATATGTTGTGTGCAGTGTAATATGTCAAATTCCTGAGAATTTCTTTGCATTGGATTTAATAGCCTACATGTTACAATAAAATAATAATAATAATAATGAATGTTTTTATTTTTCAATTTTTTAAAGAAATTTTTACGCATCCCTAAATATAGGTGTTAGTCTCATACAAATAAATACATATAATTAAAAAAAAAAAAAAAAAAAAAAAAAAAAACCTCAGAATTACATACTAACTACAGTCAGAACGTATTTCAAGCATTACTTTGTACAAGTTGATCCCAAACAGTCTGATTTTGCTTTAATTTTCACTGGTCCCTTTCGTGCTTTCTGGGCATAACCTTTTGTGACGTATATGAAATATGATATGTTCTTTATGCTTCCGAAATTTCAAGATATTTCATCCAGTACTTTTTTAACATATTTGACAGAACGTCTGAAATCGAAAATGTCCGGCCATTTATGGAAAGTTAGTGTGTAAGTGAATTTTTGTACTTTAATAAACGGATTATTATTATTATTATTACTATTTCATTATTACTTACAGTAGAATTTTTTTTTTCAGCTTGAAATTCCTCTATACGTATATATATTCAAATATAGGAAGTCTTGTCAATTGTAAAAAACCATCCCAGAACTGGCGTTTAAAAGTAATAAGCACGAAACTTTGAATAAACACCATAAAATGCAAGAACTCGTTACAATTTTTTCGAGTTGAAAGAAACACGATTCTTTGTGAGACGAACAAAATAGGCAAGAGTGCTGCAAACAAAACGGTTCATCAATTACTTCATTTCTGTATTTTTAACACATTCAAGAAGATTAACATCAGTTACATATGGTGTACGGTAATTTGTTTAAGTCCAAAGCAAATGAAATCATTTGCTTATGAAAAATATGACCCCCTAAGAGAGGTACACAATTATACATGGCCCTTTGATGGAGGTAAGCTAGTATTAATTTCAATGAGGAAAATTGGTTAAACTAGCCCTGAAGAAAAGTGGTCGCGGAATAGAAGATTTTTTGAGAGATTTTACAGTATGTCATAGCTGCAACACTTTTAATATTTAAAAATTTAAATTATCGTCTTAAAATTAAGAAATATTGAATACTTGTGCATTAAAATATGACAGCATTAATAATATCAAAATTCTTCAAAACTGTTTAAATATAGCGATAATTTTTGATAATTCATTTAGATTTTACTTATTTCTTTTTTGGTTTTATTTGGGTGGTCTTCGTTTTTGATCAGAATAATTGTTTGAATACTGAAATTAAATCATCTTTAAATTTCAAATGTTTGCACTGATAATATTATATTACTACTGAACGTTCTGTTTCTCTATATTTCTATCATTTCTAAGGTAATGCTGCATATAGCGCTTTATTTAGAAATGAAGCTTTTTATTTTTGTTTCTAAAATATTTTTTTATGTCATTATGTGTATGCACAATGTTTGCTATTACTTAAGCAGATTTTTAATTTTCAAAAATTTCGAAGTACATCATTTTATTGTTGCTATATGCGCATTTTATGTATTATTATTATTATTATTATTATTATTATTTATAACAATATTACAATTCTCATTCAGTGTTTTGCAATTTAATGATCATTTCGGACTACTTTTATTACTTAATTAGCAAGTTTCTAGGTATTATTTTTGAATTTTCATCCTTTCATTAATTTTTGATAATTCATTTAGATTTTACTTTATTTCTCTTTTGGTTTGAATTGGGTGGTCTTCGTTTTTGATCAGAATAATTGTTTGAATACTGAAATTAAATCATCTTTAAATTTCAAATGTTTGCACTGATAATATTATATTACTACTGACCGTTCTGTTTCTCTCTCTCTCTCTCTATATATATATATATATATAAATATATTTTTCTTTAAGAAAATTTTTAAATGTTCCTACATTGCTAATTTTTAACCTCCCTCCCCCCCCCCTTTTGCAATTTCACATTATTATTGTTCAAATACATATTTTGACCCTATTTGAGTAGTATTGTTTTGGGATCTATTGGCCACGTTAATTATGAGAAATATTTCAAATGAGGAAAATTATGCTAATTTCAAGTTATTCAAAATTTAAAATTATGTTTTGAAATTTAAATTGACTTAAATTATAATAAATGCGCAGTATATATATATATAATAGATATCGTAATAAAATTTAATCTTAAAATTTAGCAATTAATAGAACTAAAACAATAACAGCACACTAAAATATAGAACTGAATTTAACATAGAGGAAAGAATTACACAAAAAGTTTATATATATATATATATATATAAACTAAGGTATACTTCTAAGGTATTTTTACTAGAATTTTTTTCATAAAATTTAGTAAAAAAAAAATTAGCAAGTCTAGGACATAAAAAAAAAAAAAAATAAAAATAAAAAAAAATTCCACAAACATTTAGTATTTGAACTTGATAAATTTTATTTAAATAATTTTGAAGAAATTTTAAAACAGTTAATACTGTTACATGTTAATGCACATTTATGCAAATTTCCTTAATTTTAAGATGATAATTTACAAAAAAAAAAAAAAAAAAAAAACTTTAAGATGTCTTCTGTTTCCTTAATAAGTTTCAATTTGTTTATTTAATGTAGTTGGTTATTTTATTCTATTATTTATTTATTTTTACTGCTTTACCAGTCTCCAACATAATTGCCATCCAACTCTATTTCAGGTTAAATCGGCTATGTTTTCTTTCCTCTATTTTTTTTTTTTCCTTTAAAAAAAAATAAAATTTTTAATGTTTCAAATATTGAATATAATTTGAAAATTTTAAAGAATAAAAAATATGTAGTGGTTGTATAACTTTTTCATTTTTTATATTTGTTTATACTTTGCAAGCTACATTTTATTTTTATTTATTTATTTATTTTATTAAATATTAATGTCAATTATACATTGTAATATATATTTATTTTTATCTTATCGCCTACGAAATTGTATAAACGTTACATTGCAAGAACTTTGAACGAAGATGAGAAAACGTAAAACAATGCTATTAAAGGATTTTAACGTAAATTTAATTAAGAAGACGGTCGAAATTTTTACCGGAGCATTAACATTTATGGATCTTCACATACGAAATAATCCAAAATAATATATAACAATAGAGACCGTGCAACAATTGGCCCAATATTTTACAATAAAAGTATGAAAACCTCAGTTTACACGAGTATGTCAGTTTCCATATACCTTTATATGGTATAATACTATATAGAAGTAGGCCCCTCGTTTCAAATTAGATTCTGTTTAGGACAAAATTTTAATTTGTCGATATTATTATTATTATTATTTTAATCAATAGTTTGCAATACGAGCAAGAAATAATATAAAACAGCTATCGCCAACTAAGGATCCGGACGTAATATCGCCGGACAAAATATCGCGTCGAAAAAATAATATGATCTATTTGAAAATTTGTATTTCTGTCACGTGTGATCTCTGGTGAAGGTCACAGGGCCTTAAAAAATAATATTAATTAATTAAAGTAAGTAAATAAATAAATACATTATAGAATAGAATTTTATTATTTTATCTATATTTAATTTTAAGTTATTTTATCATTTGCTTTTCACCATTCAAAATACATTTTTAAAAAATTGTACATTACTGCCATCACATCAAATCTGAACACTGTTCACAAACCTTAATTAAAAGTTTTAAACCAGATAAACACGATTAAATTCTTTATGACTAATCTTTAAACAAAAGTTAATAAACATAGACTTTAAACTCTTTTAAGCAAAATTTATAACAATTTTTGTGGTGGGTTTGTGTGTATGCCAGTGCTCTGACTAAGGTATGTGTTGTCATGAAATTTTATACAACATTAGTAATAATTACCAACCCCTTTATGCTTTCCATTCATTTATGTAGGCGAGATTTTGTCCAAGCGAGATTTTGTCCCCAACCCCGCTAACTAATCAGCACAACATATGTATTATTATCCTAATTTTTATTTTAAATATCAGCCGACCCTCGAACAACTTCGATTTCAGATGCTGCTGATGCCAAGTCCAGGTGTAAATAAAATTCAGACTTCGCAGCAGAATCGTAGGAAGGTTAAGACCTGTATAGCTGCAGCTGTATTTCTAAGAGAAAAGAGTGACAACCCGTTATGTGTTTCACTCCTTGTTTCATTTTCTTTTTTATCCTTTGCTAGCAGACAACGCCAGGTGCCAAACATACTGTTCAGGTAATAATTTTGAGATTAGAAAATGAAGACAGAGGTTAAAAAATGTCCGACCGTAATATAAAGAGAGGTAAAGAAAATAAGAGAAACACAAAAAGATGTAGGCTATGTGGGAGATAAAAAGGAATTAATATCAACTTGTCAAGAGAAAAGATAACAGAAATCTTGTAACACGTTAGTAAAAGTATGCTTTTCAATGTACTTTTTTTTTTTTTTTAATAAATAAATAATAATGAAAAAGATAATGGAAAAGAAATATATAACTTTTGGGGATTATCATCATCTGTCAAATAGACATTGATTTTGGCCTATATTTACATTTTTGGTTGAAAGAATACGTAAAGTTAGTTAATACTGAATTCTAAATGTTGAAAAACACGTTAATTTTATCTAGAATTCAAAACACACTGAAAACGTTTGTGCGAGTGCTAGGGGATAATGTAACATGCATAAAATGTGCGTATATGCGGTATGTGTACATTTACAGACAAAATAAATTTATCATGGCCATCAACCTTAATATATATATATTGCCAAACTTTTCATGTTAAAGCTGTTATCAATTCTGGATTTTAGGGATAGATTTTAAAGCATCTATATTATGTTGTTTAAATCAGGGAAATTTAAAATGTAAATAGAAGTTTTATAGGCACAAGCATTTTATTTTCATACACAGTTTTTCAGGAAAGAAAACATCGATATTAATTTATCACAGAATCACGACTACCATTAATTGTTTATTTTATACATATAGTACTTAAGATAAACGTATACCTTGCACCACTTTAAGATAAACGTATACCTTAAATTAGAGATGCACAACCTGTGGCCGGCGAGCCAAATGCAGCCTTCGCGGGATTAACGTGTTCTCAGATAACTTTTATAAATATTAATTTTAACTGTTTATTTTCATTGAAATTATTCAACTACTTTGATTTAATAATAATTACCTATAAATATATTTTTACTTAAACAAAATGGTTTTTTTTTTTTTTTTTTTTTTTTTTTTTTTGTATTGTAAATAGCAATTTTAATAAGAGCTATTAAAATAGACATATATATAATCAGGCATGAACCTTTATATAGTGGCCTTGCATTCCATACTCCAATTAGCTGTATCCAGTGACTCTCGCCCCTAATAGTTTGTGCATTATCTACAGTCGGTAACAAAAGTGTCCGAACACTAGCAAAAATTCCTATTAAAAAAGGCCTTCATATGGTTTTGTTAAATAAATTCTTATCGAATCCTGTTCTTTGTCAGTGTAAGAACATGATTCGATAAGGATTTATTTAGCAAAACCATATGAAGTGTACTTTTTTTACATAGAAATTTTTGCTAGTGTTCGGACACTTTTGTTACCGACTGTATGTGTTTAGTTGCTGAATGATTGTTTCCCTTTCCTCTAATGAATTTCCAGAATGATGTAACAGCAATAGGGCAAGAATACCTGTGTAGTGCATGCAGAATAAAGCACTTATGCCTTTTGGCACGCATTATAGGAAATGAAAAAAAGAAAAAAGTTCTGCGATTCGTGACCTATACACAAAATTTTTTAAAAGGCACGAAATTTTTCTTTAATTTCCTTTATAAACAAAATATTTTCTGCCTGAAATTTTTTTAAAAAATCTCACCGAGAACTCCAGTTTTACAGTGTTACAGTATATGGTATCTTCTTATAACTCATATTATACCTATCTACAAATGCTATCTTAAATCAATTTTTAAATTATTAAAAAAATTCAAACTGGGCGAAATTGTCTTAACAAAATCATTGTATATATGCATATATGTAAATTATATTTTATCGTCAGAAAAATGCGAAGAAACCAGGAAACAGATCATGTTAAAAATTTTGAATATAACCATAAAACTTGAAGATAGAAAAATACATATGGTGAAAATACTTAAAAAAAAAAAATTCATCGGGAGTATTTATGACTAAAATAACATTATGTCTATAATGGCGAAGGCCTTTACATATGTATGTGTTTGTGTATTTAGCAATCCGGGAAATGCTACATCTGTCACAAAATTAGCGGGTTTGATACTCGAGCCGACCAAAGACCGCTGTGTACACTGATGGTGGCTTGTGAACGTAAAATTTGTCGTGGTCTCAATATTCTCCATATCCCCATCAAAATTATACCTCTGGGGGGTCACCGAAGGGGAAGAGTCATCCCTTCTGTTGAAGATCAAAATTGTGATGGCATGTCTCCGGACCACCTCTAGGGGTGAGTCCCAGACTTCCTCGTCACCAATTGCCTATTGCGCAGCACTAGTACGACGTAAAAACCCAACCAACAAACCGTCACAAAATTTAAAAAATAATAATAATAAGGCTAATAATTTTAATTTTTGTTGTTGTTTGTTTGTTTCTTTGTTTGTGATGAGTGTGAAATTTTATTGAATGCTCGATATATACACAAACACATCTCATGTAAGCACCGCAATAAATTTATGTGTCAGTCGACAGATTTGGTTTTTCCTTACAATGAAAAAACTATCCGTCAACAAGATGATCTTATTTGATCTGCCACCTCCAACAAGGTAATAGCGGTCTGCTTCGCCGAAGTTCAGCGCACAATAATCGGACGTTTCACGCTATAACGGTGTCTTTGAAGTGAACTTTTTGGGTCTAGAAACCTTTCATCTGTGACATGAAAGAATTTTCAGAAAAAAGAAGAAGAAGAAAAAGTTAATCCGTGTCACTTCCTTGTAGTAATACCATTCCCTTGTCGAATTTGTTCAGTGACTTTCTCGCCCCTGATGCATCGATGCACGGCAAAGAAGATGTATACATATAGGAAATGGTGTCATATGCTTAAAAATTTTTGCATGCATAAACTTTAGAAATGGAAGAGTGGGGTTTCTCTAATGTTAACCATTCTTCGTACTCTATTATGAAATGTTAACCGAATTATCATCCATTTTTGCAAATTACATTCCTTATTACTTTTATTAATATTGTTTTAAATAGTTACCTAATTTTATTTGTCAACCAACAACTACTAAAATACGTGAAGTTTCAATACGTAGATTACTCGGCTTTCTCGTAATTGAAGATTTATTATAGGGGAGACCCGTGTACCTAGGGCCTACTTTTACAACTACTTTGGAACTTTTGAGGAGAGAGTTTTGACAAGTTACATGTAGAAAACAAATTTACATGGTTTGAAGTAAAATTTTGCAGCTCATCTCTTTTGCTATTTTACAAAGGAAAGACAAATATTTTTCTTTTATTTCTAGTGTATAATTTTGCTTGTTATATTGAGTAATAAATGAGATATTTATAATTAGTCCTCTCTGCATGTGGATTTTTTAGTGGAAAGCATTTTGAATGAAGTTACCAAAACTTGTACCTAGGGCCACATAGCTGCCTTGTACCTAGGGCCAGTGTGTTTGGACCTTTTAACACTTTCACGACCGCCTATTTTTGTCTTTTTGACAGTAAGGTCCGCCTGTGGGCGTTTTTCTCATAAGTTACAATTTTTCAAAGCAAAATTTTTCGTATTCACATTAATATTACAAATGGATATGCATTATGATCATACTCTCTCTAATCAAAGTATTTGCATCCATAGTATATTGATTGTAGAAATATGAATATTGTGTAATTTTTTTAGAAACAAGTAACATACAAATTGCAAAAGAAACGCCCACTGGTGGAGTTTCATATTTTCAAATGACTTGAATCTACGTCAGCGGTCGCGAAAGTGTTAAGAAACACAGTAAAACCTGTAGTAATTGGATGCTGGCAAACCCTGGTAAACCAATCACTATATATGACGTTGCTGAAAATGTTGGCAAGTCCTATCCGTCGGTCTTTACTCCTGTAAACATTCTATCAGTCTTTCGTGTATCCGGCATATGGCCAATGAATCAAAACACATTCACTGAGGATGAATATTTAAGTTCAAATGTGACTGAAAGACAAGATCCCTACAAAAAAAAAAAAAAAAAAAAAAAGTTTTCTAGTAAGAAAGTAAACTACAATGATAGAACTGGATGTATCTGTTCGTGCCCTGTTGAAATTTCGAAACCTTCAACATCTAACACCTTTTCGTGTGTATGTTTTAACAGGTACGAACCTAAGCAAAACCTTTACCTAAAGCAAAACCTTCCACATCAAAGAAAAGATGTGACCGAAAACCAGAGAGATCTAGAAATCCAAGAGACACTCCGGAAAAAAAAAAGAAATTGAAGGAAAAAAAAAACATTCCGTTAGAATATCCCAAAGCAAAAAAAAAAAAAAAAGAAAGGAAAAAAGTGAAAAATTTCGTGTTTCAAATTAAGGCAACAACATGATAATTTTTATATGATAAATAAATATATTACTTGATATTGTTTCTTTTATAAAATACATGTTTATATGCTGAATTTCTATTCATTACAAAGTGAAATCTAAATTTGAGAGAATGGCCCCAGGTACAATGAGGGTGTTGTACCTAGGGCCACGAGTGAAGTTTTTTAAAAAACCTTCTATTTGTCGGAATTTATTATTTTAGGTATTTATATTAATCCCAATTGGAAGTAATTAGTCCTAAAGATATGTTCATATCAGTTTGATAATTTTAAACAGGTCAAGGGCTCTGTTTTTGGGCATTGAAAAAAAGCAGCCCTAGGTACACGGGTCTCCCCTATATATTGAGCTATTCTCTTCGTTCAATGATTTTATGCTAAGGTGTCTTCGCGGTACCCTTTCCCTCTCCTTTTATTTTCTTCTTTTATTATTA
Organism: Salticus scenicus; assembly: GCA_963930645.1. Classification (NCBI taxonomy): domain Eukaryota; kingdom Metazoa; phylum Arthropoda; class Arachnida; order Araneae; family Salticidae; genus Salticus; species Salticus scenicus. The sequence continues at coordinate 266,857,254 of OZ005656.1, read as the reverse complement.
TTATTATTTATTTATTTTATTTTTTAAGACTTCCATTCTTTCGGCTAATAAATTTCCTGTGCACAACTACTTTCCCTTCTGTGGTTTACCTGGCAATTTCCGTCTACTCAAAATTCTTTTCATTTAGTTTTTTTTTTGTTTGTTTTTTTATCTCTCCAAGCTAGCTGTGCACTTAGTTCAAAATTCATGCGTCCAGGTGCGAGGTCTTTGCGCTCCTATCGTCCATTCTTGGAGGTGCCTCGAGCACTATGTCCAAGAATAACATTGAAATGTAGTCGCACTGAAATAGTCCCTCTCTCAGAAGATAGAAATTTGCAGCCAGAAGCCTAAACGAAGAGTTACGGGCACAACTCAATTCACTGGGTTTCTTTGGTTACTTGTAGAGTAGATGATCTGATACGCTTCGACCCTGTGGAGGGCATTAAACAGAGCCAGATTATGGCACGGGGACATGGGGCAACGGCCCATCTTCTCCAAATTTCGAGGGCCTCACTTCCAAAATCTGGAAAGTAATAGCACAAATTTTCACGTGAGGCGTCTAGTCAAAGAAAAAACTGATTTAAACTCTCTTCTTAAACGATTGTAAATTTCGTTTCATCGTTTCTAATTTCCGAAACTAAGATATCATTTATAAAGGCTGGCCAATGTACTTTATCTGTTTTTCGGTTGTCTTGAGCTTAAAACTGATGACTTATGGGTTGATAAAAAGCTGGACAAATAGAACATGCAATTGAAGGAGAAAATTAAAAAATCTATTACACATCATAAATTGCTTCAAATAGATAAAAAGGAATATAATATACTATTGGAGGAAGGGACCTTTTGGAAAGCTCTGTAAAGCAGGGGAGGGCCTCCAAATAGCATCAGGGCCCTGGGTCTTCAAAAACACAGTCGGGCCCTGGCAATAAATGCATTAAACTTGGCTTTGTCCAGGCAAGGAAGGACCATCCAGAGGTCGAAAAAAAAAAAGATTTATTATATACACGGTTGTTACAAACTATATATATATATATATATATATATATATAAATGAGGAGGATATGCCTCTAAAACTTGCTTGGAAAGATCCTCACGGAGGGGGCACTCCCCTTCAGGCCTAGGACCTTAGGCAGTCAATTGCCCTTAATCCTAATACCAACACACCACAAAAACTTGATATTTTCATCATGAAAATCGTTTAAATTGACTGCTGAAAGTTTTTTATTTTCATACCATTTAAATACCGGAGTCCCTTGCGTTAATCGTGTTTTTCTGGAAGTTCAATGAAACTAACAATTATAGGCTCATAACTGATTCTAATTTGTAAAAACACTAAGCAAAAGCACGTTTAGGTACTACTTGACTTTACGCTAACGTCACTAAGTGATGTAACATGATAACACGAAATTCTTTTTTTTTTTTTTTCTTTGCTATTTAACAACTAGATTCTTATGCTTTATTAGATGTTTTTACGAAAATTTAATAACATTAATAATGATAAATTCATAACTTATATTGATTTCTGATATCATTAATTACTACCCGTTTAGATATTATTAATGGGATCTTCCCACCTGACGTCAGAGGTCACATGATATTTGAAAAACAAACAGCAGACGAAGTCTTCTATATCTGTAACGATTGCTGAAATAACATATTTTCTATTCTTATTTTTGATCAATCATATTTAATCTGTGTTATTTTTTTATACATCGTCATTTTTAATCCATTTTATATCATCATTCATCATCTGTTATTTGCTGTATACATTTACTATCATCATTTAGTTTACATTTGTTATTGATGTTCATGGAGAACATGTTAAATACTCTGATTTTTGGTACTTATATCATTGGCAGTGCAACATTGTACGGTGTAAAACCATTTAGACCAGTAACTAAGTTAATTAACTTGCTTTAACACCTTTATGCAATTAAATTTAATTGAAAACATTTTAAAATTTCAAATTATAATCCATAAACATTCCACAAGAACAAGCTATTATTTATTGCTAGATCAATTAATGTTATAGTTACACTACAGCATACAAAAATCGACTCTTACAGGTAAAAATAAATAAACACATAAAGTGATTTATATATATATATATATATATATATATAATTATAAAATTTACAAATACAATTATTATACTGTTTACAAATGCACAATATTACTTTTATTTTATTTTATATTAAATATTAACACTTTTTTTCTTAAGAACAATATTTAATTGAATTCGATTCTCGGAATTCGATTTTACGTTATTCAAACATTACCTGAATGAGCAGACGGCGCTGGGAAGAGTCCATTGGTTTTGCGCTAACGTTAATAGATGTTTCACATGTTACACTAACTTTTTTTTTTCTTTGGTAAATATGGTCTTTATCAAATAGAAATTAAATTTAAATAGAAATTAAATTTAAATTTAAATAGAAATTAAATAGAAATTAAACTAATTTTTAGCGTTTTTTTTTTTCTCTATAAATAAACAATTTTTCATTACATTTTTTGCTAATAACCATTTTGTTGAGTACATTTGTATTAAAAAGTAAATATTTTATTAATTAAAATTAACAATTATTTTCAATTAAAAAAAAAAAAAATTAAATCAAAAAGAAATTAACATTTAAATATCAAAGCGAACATTTTGGTATCAATTTGTTAAAAAAAAAAAAAAAACTAATTAGTTAAATTAAAAGTCCCCAGCCGGGTTTTAAAGGCCGAGCCTACTAGCTACAAACCAGACAATTTAGCACCACACATTCATTTTATAAAAGGAAGTAAAATTTTTCGTGTCGTATTTTGACCCAGGGGGTAATGCCGCAAAATTTGTATCACATCCCATGTTTTCGATCATACTTAATTTTGTTCTAATGAGAGTTTCACAAATTCATGTTTCCTTTGTTGTTTTACTTATATATATACTAGCAGGCATTGCCCGCTTCGTTGGTCACTATAATTAAATTAAATAAATAACAGAATTACTCTTTTTTTTATATCGTTTTACAAATAATAATAATATTAAGAAGCAGAAGAAGAAGAAAATTCAGTGAAATTGCTCAAAACCTCGATTCGGGTAATTTTTAAATGGCTAATTTTAAAGCTACTATAAAGTTATTATTGTAATATTTAAATTAATTAAAAACAAACTAATAAAAAAATCAAAAATCGGTCTTCGAGATACATTCGGACACTTCGAAGGGCATCTTCGTGTCAAAGCACGTGAATATCAGAGCATCTGTCTTTGCGCCCACGCTGAATACAGACATACACACAGACATTGCCTCCTGCATATTTAAAGATAAAGTAATGTCTTTTTACGTGTGTGTGTGTGTGTGTGTCCCTTCACCCCAAAGACCTTATCAATATCTTTAAAATGAATGGTTCAATCATAGATCTGTGATAATTTAAAACAAATTTATCGTCTTTTATTTTCCCATAAAAAAAAAAATGGAAAAAATGCATCTACCCCCCTCCCCCCCCCCCATATATTGTCAGTATGGCACAAGATTGATTTTCTCTCAATGTTTCGTATTACGCTTCTCTGAGAGGAAAATCGTTTGCAGTCAGTATGCAAAATAGTTTTAATAAATAGTTAATTACTGGGTTAATGTTTACAGAGGAAAATATCGAAGAAAGTTTTGTGATGGCCGCAACACACGTGTTTTGTTCCTGCTCTTGTTTCTCGTACTTTATTAAAAAAAAAAAAAAAAAAAAAAAAAAAAATGGAAAAAATGCATCCCCCCCCTTTCATATATTGTCAGTAGGGCACAAGATTGATTTTCTTTTAACGTTTCTCTGAGACGAAAATCGTTTGCAGTCAGCATGCAAAGTAATTTTAATAAATAGTTAATTACTGCGTTAATTTACAGAGGAAAATATCGAGGAAAGTTTTGTGATGGCCACAACACACGTGTTTTGTTCCTGGTCTTGTTACTCATACTTAAAAAAAAAAAAAAAAAAAAACCTTGGAAAAATGCATCCCCCCCCCCCCCCCCCCCATATATTGTCAGTAGGGCACAAGACTGATTTTCTTTTAACGTTTCGTATTGCGTTTCTCTGAGACGAAAATCGTTTGAAGTCAGCATGCAAAATAATTTTAATAAATAATGTATACCGCGTTAATTTACAGAGTAAAATATCGAAGAAAGTTTTGTGATGGCCATTACACACGTGTTTTGTTCCTACTCTTGTTTATTGTACTTTATTTAAAAAAAAAAAAAAGGGGTATGACTCGCTGATGGTCGAGGAGAACGGAACCATCTCTTCAAGGAAGTTATCTGCCCGAGGATTAACCATGGAGTGTCCGAATCTCTTCCCACCACTGAACTGAAACCGTTCCGTTCGGAAAACAAGTGGCGTTAACACTAAAACAGTGTGGCAAGTTATCTTACGGGCGCGTAACCAATGCGGCGAATCTGAACCGGTGGGTCTTGACCTTTGCACGGTCCAGCAATTAAAGACTTCAAGCAGATTTTAAAATGAAAAACTTCCTGATTGACTCTCTGCGGATGGACGACAAATGCGTTACGTTTAGTTTCTGTGTTTTTCTTTCTTTCTTTTTTTTTTTTTTTGTAGGTAATGTATGATGATGTTAAACGGAAATTTGAGAAATGACAAAGATTTTCTTCGTATTCAATTGATAGATTTGTCAGCAGGGCCTAATTATCACTCAGACCCAGTAGGTCCATCCCTAGAGCCTACTGCTAGTTTTATTCTAAATTCTTTTTAAAGCTTATTCAATTTTAATGTTTTAACATTCAGCTAATTTTATATTAAAAAATCTGTTTCGATGAGACTGGGATCACAGAAGAGTAAAAATTTCCTTGGTGAAGTTTTATATATTCAGTAATCAAATTTCATATGTATCTGTGTATATTCGTTGTGAATTCAAAACTTTTTATAGAATGAAGATGAAAAATGAAATTTCTATGAACTAAAGTAATGAGCTAATTTATTTAACATTATGTACACGAACAAAAAAAAAAAAAAAAAAAAGAGAAGGTGAAGAAATAGAAGCTGAAAATTGACTAAAAAAAAAAAGTCATTTTATGACATTTTTTAGTCAAAGAATCAATAATTCTTTTTAATTTCTATTGATTCGCTGAAAAAATAATTCTCATTCAGCATATTCATTCGAAATTTTCTCCCACTCTGCCATATTAAATTTTATGCAAAACGAGATAAAAAAAAAACACCTGTTGGACAATTTCCATTAACAGTTATTAGGCATTATGTCAAGGTACAACTAGTATCAGTTTATGAAATTATGTGCGTTAGTTCTTAAGTTAGAGCTGCCGCTAAAAATTTTGCTTTTCACATGCAGAGACACACAGAGACAGGCAAACATTTTAAATAATCTGGTGTGTCACTCACACGACTTTCTCTTACCCTGAAATTTAATACTATAAATATACAGGTTGGCGATTAAGAGGTAAGATAAGGATGTTATGTAAACCTATGTTAAACAATTCAAATTCAGAAGAGTTTTATATGATAATTAATTCTGTGTGAGGGGGCTACCGCCCCCTCAACCCCCCGTTTCATTAATGCACCTAGATTTATATAAAATTTAATTCGGGTATAAAAAAATAATTCTGTTTTTTAAAAATAATTTATTAAAGTTATTATTTAAAAAAATTATCTTTTTATAATAATGCAGACGATTTCCATATTACTGAAGTAGTATAACACTAAATATCCAAAGAAAGTCGATTTTATTCTCAATATTAAAAAAAAAAAAAAAAAAAAAAAAAAAGATTTTTTTTTTTTGTTAAAAGTGAAAAAAATCGATAACTTTGTTTTAAATTATCGCAGATCGATGGTTCAACCACTCGTTTTAAAGGTATTGGCGAGCTCTTTTGAAAGATACCCATCATGAAAATTTACTCCCCTCGAGGGGGGACTTCCCCCCCAGGGGGGAGGCAAGGCTCCTACAAACACAATTTTTTTTTTTCCCTGTTGACTATCTCTATTACAAAATATATATATTCGTTTCATTTGGTTCAGTGCAGTCTTTTGACGTTAAACTCTACTTACCTGCAATTTCCCCCATAGACGTAATGTATTAGAATTCTCTTGATTGTCCCTGTACACGAACCATTTGCTTGATCTTAACAAAAAGCTTACTGTTACATCTATATATGATACACATTTAGAATACCAAGTTTGGAATGTCTGCCACTATCTGTTCTTGAGATATGTTGATAACAGACAGACAGACACACACACAGACATACACACAGACCATTTGCTAAAAACATGATTTTCGTATTCAGGGGGCCTCAAAACGTGTAAATATAACAAAATCTCGAGTTCGAAAATTTGACCCAAAAACATTACTTTCTCTACCTTATGGGTAAGAGAAAGTAAAAACACTGAAAGAGTGTTCTAGAGCTCTCGAAACGTATAAATCAATTAAAAAAAGGATGTCGAAATTTTTTACGAATCCAATACTTTTTTCTTACGAATATAGAAGTAAATAAAAGAAAAAAAAATGTTACCGGTAATCAATGATCGTAACATTTGGTCGTTATATACTTGTGTATATCATGTTAATATTCTTTGTGCTTATATAAAATTTGTGTTTGTTACTAAATGGCGTGGCTTTTTATTACTTTAATAGTAATTTCATGGATTCTCTTAAAGAAATATTCAAATGAGCCTTAATGTTGGAGACATCACACAGTGTTGCCAGATGGTCGACAGTCAATTTCCCCAAAAGGTTTTCAAATTTCCCCAAATCAAGGGATTTTTCAAAAAAAAAATCCCCAACTCAATTTATGCATAAAATGCAATAAATAAATAAATAAATAAATAAAGAATATTCAACAAATTTAAGCTCACATTTTTCCCCAATTTTTCCCCAAACGAATCTCTCTTTTGAAAAAAACAAAAAAAATAATAAAAAAAATAAAAAAAAAAAAAAAAAAAAAATCCCCATCTACAAAAATAACTTTCAGCACACCAGTTTTTCGAAAATTTTAAATTTGTGTAACGTTATAAATGTAGTTTCCTCCCCTCTAATCATTTGTACTAATCCCATATGTATATATATATATAAAGTTTTTGTGGACTATAAAATGATAAAAGAAAAACAAGATACCCAGAGAACTTAAAGAGCTTGCATCAAAATAGACATTTGACAACTACAAATTAAAGATCAAGCATAAGCATGAAGCATCCTAAGTTTAGATTGGTTCAGTTTACTTTAATCTTGACTATTCAAGCGGCAATCAATATATATCAAGCATTCAACATGCTTGCTACAGCACATATGAATCATAATTACTGAAAATAAGGAATACAAAAGGCAACAAACAGGGTAAGTTTTATTGAAATTTTATTTTTCCGACTGAGTGAAAATAATGCCTGGACCGGGACTCGAACCCCGGATCTTTGACTTACAAGGTCAAGGCTCTACCAATTGAGCTATCCAGGCCGACATCCCGGTCAGCATTACTCACTCAGACAACCCTTTAGGCAGAAACAATCTGGTCTATCATTTAGATAGCTCAACAGAAATAAGCCGCAGGAAATGGAAAACACCATTAAACAATGGGAGAATGAAATACAATTTTTAATAAAATCACACAATCAACTGTGGAAGAAACTTCCGGGGTTCGAGTCCCGGTCCAGGCATTATTTTCACTCAGTCGGAAAAATAAAATTTCAATAAATATGATTTTCTTCCACAGTTGATTGTGTGATTTTATTAAAAAAGGGTAAGTTTTATAATGAAAAAGTTGTAAATGTTGCTTTTCTATACAAAATCCAAAATCAGTGCATTATCGTCTGATAAACTTGACCATTTTTCTTTTTTTCTTTTTTGTGGGATTTTAGGGTAAGTAGGGGAGACTGGGGCACAGTGGACGACTTTTACACTTTTAATTTTTTTTTCACCAAAAATATAAAAGCAAGGGACCTGAAAAAATTAGCAAACCTTCTTTAAACCTTTCTTTACACGTCACAATTTTTTATAACAATACTTCTAATACATTACGAATAAAAAAAATAAATTGTGTGCACTCACAAAGTAGACCACTGTGCCCCATCACTGGGGCACAGTGGTCCACAACCCGGGGTACAATGGACCAATCTCTGTTGTTCATGTTAAATTAATATAAATTACTCATTTTTTTTCCTAAAATTAGTTTCTTGTGCAGTTCTAGTCTAAATAACATAATTCGAACATTTTCATGAAATAAAATTACCCAAATTTAAAGGAATATAAAAAAAATAAGAAATCTAATTAGAGTAAGAATTCTATATCAGATTTCCTTTGTCTTTTACGTGCCATCACTAAAAACAATAAGATATATTTTTAATTTGTTTATTAATGTTATATAGTTTGATGTAACAATGAGGTAAAATTGGTGACTTTTTGTGTAAAAATAATAATTTAAATAAAAGATTAAGAAAAAGAATACATAATTTTATTGTATATTACATACATATATGTGGGTTATACATGCAACAGTTAAAGTAATATTAAGCAATATATTCATATTGAAACTTTAAATGTAAATTTGGTACATTGCAACAGAAATTAAACTAAGATTCAGAAATAATGCGTATTTCAAATACGTAACACAGAATCACATTCTAATTAGAGATAAAAATTTAAACAAATTGAACTTTTTTATAAGCATATCACATATATTTAATTTGGTATAATACTATGCTATAATAACTATCATGCATGTCCTAAAATGCATAGCACACTTGTCCTACGTGTATATAAAAATATTCACGAAAATCTTATCAGCACCGCAGTTGATGTAACGTCATGACGTTTTTTGGATGTCCTTGTACTAGTTCTTCAACTGCAGTACAAATCAGTTCAGTGTATCGCATATATTATTTTGTATATATCCACTAAAAGATGTAGTTATCATATTAAGGCATCTTGAAAATGTAAAACTAGGAAAAAAACCGGAAGACGAAAAATTTGATTTTTCGTCTCGTGAATAGAAAAATAAGTAATAAAACAATTCATTTTACACTTTAATCAAAGTTTTTCTTTTAATGTTTCTATTCATTTTCGTCCTTTTTTTTTTCCTCCTCTTTCTTCCAAGCAGTGGTCCGATAAGAACGCTGAAAAAAAAAAAAAAAAAAAAAAAAAAAAAAAACTAAGGATTTCAAGCTTGCTGGACATCTGATGTCTCTTTCACTTTTCTTTTTTCCTTTCTTTTAAGACAAGAGATTTCCTGATTTCGGTTTTTATATGTGTGTTGTTGTTGTTCATGATGATCTTTCAGTGTTTTTTTTTTTTTTTTCCTTTTTTTTTTTTAATATTTTCCCTTTTTCTCCCCATGAAACGTACATTTAATTAAAGTTAATTTAATTTTAGTATTTTTAAAAATAAATTACCATTGCTATCTTAGATTTTGTGTTTGAGGGATATATATATTTATTTATTTATTTATTTATTTATGGCTGAATCTATTAAGGGAAAATATATATATATTTATTATTATGTACTTTTGCATATATATATATATATATATATATATATATATATATATATGCAAAAGTACACTCAGAAAAAAAATATAAAGCCTTTCTCTAGAATGAATAAGTGGTCATTTTCTATATCCTTTAACTAGAAATATAGATTTCCGAGCTATGCCCATAAGGCACGCCAATAAACTGAATAGACGAAATGATCGAGAATTTCTAGTCTACACATTTCTAGAGGGTGAAAAAATATTCTGAATACTCTAAATATTCTGCTGAATCATTTATATTGCAAGAAATTCTCGCTTGATTTTCTAGAATTGGGTCATAAACCAAGATTATAGTTGCGGAAACCCGCCTCTTGTAGTCTCATTTATTTGCAGAGATTTTTAAATAACTTTGCCCTCGAGAATATAGTCAAACGCTCTAGAATTCTAATAGGGGCTTCTAGAATTTATAAGGATGACATGGAGCTGGGCCTCTAGAATTTATAAGGATGACATGGAACTATTTTTTCTAGAGCCACAATTTAGATTCTAGATGTCAGTTACAGAATTTTTTTCTCAGTGTTAAAAAAAGAAGAAAAATTATGTAGGTTGAAAACATTTTGGAAAAAGGCATGTGAAAGAGAAATAATTTAATTTTTACCGACACCATGTGAAAATATTTTTCCAGATATGCAATTTTTTTTTACTTCAGATATTGTTTTTTATTCATACATCTTCAATAAAATGTTACAGAGTTTTCCACGATTTAATTTTATGTTCATTAGTAATTATAGCTTCATAATTTAGCGATTAATATGACCAATAAAAATTTAAAATATCATTGTTAAAAAAAAAAAAAAAAAAAAAAAAAAAAAATCTATTACTAAAATTTCTAAGTAATTAGTTTTAATTATATAAATAAATTGTTTAGATATCGTCCATGTATTTTCAATATAATATGTTCATCCAAATATTTATTAATTTTTTCTTACTTATTATTCTTACCATTATTATTTTAATACTCGTTTAATACCTTCGCGACCGCATACTTTTGTCTTTTTTACAGTAAGGTCCGCCTGTGGACGTTATTCTTCTAAGTTACAATATTTCAGAACAATATTTTCTGTATTCACATTTATATTACAAATAGATATACAGTATAATTATATTCTTTCTAATCAAAGTATTTGTATCCATAGTATATTTGGTTGTAAAAATATGAATATTGGGTATATTCTTTAGAAATAAATAAAACAAAAACTGTAAAAGAAACACCCATTGGCGGGGTTACACATTTTCAAATGACGTGAATGTACGTGAGCGGTCGCGAAAATGTTAATTGAATCCGTTACCTTTAAAAACGTTCTTACAGTTGACATTCACATTAATTTGGTCTAAAAGGTTTAAATAATAATAATAAAATCTTAAATAGCTAATACTTTTTATACTGTTCTTCTTTTAAGAGGATACTTTGCATAACACAAACATTCTATAGAAAAAAAGTTTTTTTTTTTTTTTTTTTTTTTTTTCAAAATTACCCATTAGCTAAAGTATTCTTTAAAATTCCACAACCATTACACTGATTCACGTTTTTTTTTAAAATTATTTTCTTTTAAATTTTTATTATTTCATTTTAAAGTTCTAAATAACGAAAAATTAACTAAGAGCATGTTTTTGCATTTTATAGCTTCAAAATTAAATACACTATCTATCAATAAGTATTTGGACATTTTCGAATTTAGACGTTTTGTCAAATATCTAGAAAAATTCTGCAGGAATTATCTTGAAATTTCGGTAGTATAAAGAACATGTTATACCCCATATATTTCAGCAAAAGTTTGGTCCTCAAGAGGAAAAGAAAACAAAAATAAAATAAACAAATAAAATAAAATAAACAAATGTTAAAATGTTTCGGATCACCCTGTAAAAGGTAATGCTTGAAATGTGTTTGGGGTGTAGCATGTGATTATGAGAATTGTTCTTATTATCTGCATAAATTTTTATGAAGCTATCTTATATATTCATGGAGATATAACGGTTTCTTTATAAAAAAAAAAAAAAAAAAAAAAAAAAAAAATGCAACACTTTTAGTTATAACACGCAAGTTATTAGACCCCGAAGCAATGCCAGTTTTTGGAAACTTGGCATACTATACATTGAATCCAGCATACTGCAATCAGAATGTATAAATTTTAACTATATTAGGAAATAAGAGCATTTTTACTAAATAATTTTAAACTGCACATGCGCAAGCTTTTAAAAAATTTCATTTGCATAATTTAATAGCCAAAAATATCGAGCTACTTATATGAAGAAAGCTCCAAACAAATATCGTGTAAATTCAAAAAGATATAAGAGATAGAATGAACAGAACTTCGGTTCTTTTCAAAATTCACGTTTTTATTTTGATTCAATCAATGCCCAATTGTAATGCAGTGTTTGCTGATGGTAAATAAATATTGATGTATGTTTCAAATACATTTTTTGTTTGTTTCATAATACGGTAGATAAAGTGTTAATAATACTTAAAAGATACCATTTACACCATACAAGAATCTCAATTTTTTACAAAATATCACTTAATATGTTCATCCACTAAACTCTTCTTTTATATCCCTGAAATATTTTGAGATAAAAGAATACTAACATGTAACTGCTAACATTTACTGTTTTTTAGTATCACTTTAATTAAATAAATTTTTTTATCTTATATGATCAATGAAAACTGTTACAAAAACTCATGAATGATTTCTAATAAAAAATTTCTGGTAAAATAAAAAGTTGACAAATTTATTTCGAGCTATATTTCAAGTATTCAATATTATTATTATTGTCTTTTTTAATTAAATATTTATACTTTAGTACAGTGAAGCATCCATAATTTTTTTTTTTTTTTAACCTTCTCCCGTAAATCATAGTAGTATTCAACTTCTTATTCACAGCATGCTTGCTAACTTTTATAGATCGTTAGTAAATTTTACGTATTTTAATTTAATTTTATTGATTTATGGACCAGCGTGAATTTTTTACAGATTAATCAGGACGATGGTAAAAATTCCGAAAAAGAACAACGAAATTTTATGGCAAATCCAAAAGTTATTAATAAAAGAGATCGTTCCTATTCCTGATACCGAAAGTCAAAATAAACACGACTACCCGAAATATCGGTCTACAGTTTCCAGAAGGACTTGAAAAATATTATTTTAACAACGATAACCAACTAATGAACGCGCATGCGTTAATCGGTCAACGACAAACTGAATAGCAAAAAAGAATAAAACAAACGAAATTGACTGACATATTTAATAGAATGCATAGCAATGTCTGATTCCTGATCTTATTTGTTGTTAAGCCAGTTTTACTAACAATTTTTTTATTTTATTATTATTTGTATAAAAATAAACGATCTGTATTATTACTGTTTTCTAATTGTTATTTTAAAATTTTTAATTTACTTCAAACGTTATTTTAATTATTTTCGTCTTTGATAAGGGTTTGCATACATTTTTTAAAGCTAATTTTTTTAAATATTTCTTTAGATGTTGTGATTGATATATGATTTCGATATACATTTTCGATCACCTATAACCCGGAAAAATCAGTAATCCGGCAATGTACATTTCTCATCGATTCCGGAATATCGCTGTTTCACTGTATTAATAAATACAAACAATAAGTCAAATTACGAACACTTTTCAAATGTTTAAAAGTACAGTGCAGCCCCATATCCTAAAACTAGCAGTGAGGACGCATCCAAAATGTTGGAGGGATGCCAGCTTGACCGACAGTTTGAAATTTGGAAAACATCCAGTAATTCCGTTCTCTGTTATTGCTCGTTTTCTCTGAGTCAGATGGCTGTCACACCTATTTTAGCATTGGACTCGTTGAGTTAGCTCTTGCGTAGATGCTTCCATGGTTTCGTGAAATGTGGTCGAAGAATATTACACGTGAATAATAACAAAGAAAAAAAAAAAAGTAGTTACTTACGATAAAATGTAAAGCATGACAAAAAAACAGGTTTATAACAAGTTCACATTCTTATACAATTTTCTGCAAACTCTAGATACTTTAATGGTTCTTTAAGTATCTAGAGTCGATACTTTAAAGTACTAATTGTTTAAAAAATCCTATAAAATAGAATTTATATACGGAATATTGGCAAGATAGAAAACACTTAAAAAGGCAATGACTTCGGTCAACTTCGTTGCACTTTGTTGCGTTACCTTTCTCTTTTCTGTATTTTTCTTTTCTTTTGTGTTGCCTTATCATTTTAATATATACACATATAAGTATATATATGTACTATTTATAAATTTTTAGATTATTACTGTATGTTTTACTACATTGATTAATTATACGTTTTAATACTCACACATATAAAACTTATATAATAATTTAATAAAAATTTCTCAAAGTAAAATAAACTAAAATGTTGTAACGACCACAAAACTTTATATATATGTTTTCCTATAAAATTCATGAAACACAAGTAATGTAATTTAAAAAAATGTATTAAAAAAATTGTTTATATATATATATATATATATACTTCAAAGTAAATGATAAAAATTATTAATTTGCATAAAATAGGCGCTAAAGAAGCACTAAATTTATATACAAAAATATAACTATGAATTTAAATTATGATAAGTAAAGATATGAAAGTAGAATGTAGAAACAACAATAATAACTTTAACTATGTTAATAAACAAGAAAATAAGTTAAGTTCAATTTAACACTTTTCAAGCAAAAAATTTCAATTTATGCTGTGTTTTTGAGCTGTGTTAGAAAACACAGCATAAATTCAAATTTTTAGCTTTAATAGTGTTAAATTTAATTTATTTTCTTGTTTATTAACATTGTTAAAGTTATTATTGTTGTTTTTACATTCCACTTTCATATCTTTACTTATCATAATTTAAAGTCATAATTATATATATACATGTATAAAAAAAAATAATAATAATTTTGTTTCAAATTATCACAGATGTATGGTTAAATCATTCGTTTCAAAGGTATTAACGAGTTCCTTTAACAGATAATTTTATAACACGGACGCTCCTACATATGGTTTTTTTTTTTCTGATTGGCAATTACGATTATAATTTTTTTTTTTTTTTTTTTTTTTTTCACATTGACAAATTAAAAATAATTCTCAATACGTACATTTATACGAAATCTTGTCCTAATCTGCCATATTAAAATATATATATATATATATAAAGGATGACAGTGTCCCCTGTTGAACAATTGATTCTTAAGTGTAAATAATGTCAATTTACCTCAAAACCAACTAAATATCAAGTTTGGATTAATTTCGTCCATCGGTTTGTGAAATAAAGCGCCCATAAAATTTGTGATGCACACAGACAGATAGACATTTTCTAAAAATGGTCAAATCGTGTTCAGCATGTCTGAAAATGTGTAAATCTATCAAAAAACAGAAGGTCGAAAATTTTCTTCTTATGTATACAGAAAAGAAAAAGCCTGTTCATGAAGACTAATTCTTCAAAACATAATACAATTTTTTTTTCTTTTTTTTTTCTTTTTTCTTTTTTTTTTTTTTGATAATCGGTTAAATTAAAAAGAGAAAGTTAAATACAAAGCAAATGTGATATCTCGCGTGCATAAAAATTAGATTTATAATGCATGTTGTGAAAAAGTATGTCGCCACTTTTTGACAGTGAGTGGGTTCAGACCTCCCAGAGAGATGTCCACTAAAATGGACAAGACGCAGCCGCAACGACAACTAAAAGACATTGAGTAAAACAAGAAAAGAGAGGCAGAAACAAACAAAAAAGAAAAAAAAGAGTTAAAGAAAAGCTTCCGCTGGCAACAATCCGTTCTCAGCTCTTCGCTAAACGGAGGGTAATTTATTATGAAACGTCCGGTGAAAACAAAAAGAAGAAACGAGTTCCCGTGAGGATGAAAAAATTCAACTATACACAGACGTGAGACTCCCAAGCTTTTAAGTCATGTTTATGTATAAAGATATATTAAAAAACAGAAGAAGAAGAAAGAAAGTACAAGCAAAGCACTGTATGATGCTCGCTCGTTGTTCAATTCGATAGGTATGCTATTACTGATGCGCTCGGTGCTAAAAATTTAATGCACACTGTTAATAAATAATAATTAAAAAAAAAAAAAAAAGATCGTAAAATTGCTACAAGTAGAGTAATCTATTATATGTCTTGAATATCACAAACACAATAAAAGAATAATAAATGCCTTTTCACCATATAAGAGTTATATTAACTTTAAGTAAATAGTTTAATTTCTTAACTACTACCTTGAATCGGTAAAAACTTACTTTGGCAGCAGAAAAAGACACTTTAATTTTTTTCTAATCTTCTATAGCTAGCGCAATTCTGAAACTACACTTGAGGAATGACCTCAGTACTGCCATATATCAGAAAAATTGTCAAGTTTATGGTGCTTGCAAAACATAAAAATTTTGTTATTGTCCCATTCATCCTGCGTCCTATTCAACCCCACTCTCCCCTACATTAAATTTTTAGCATCTAGTGTAATAGAAATAACATTCCATAATAAAGAACGCGTAATTTTCCTATATAATTATACAGGGTGATTCAAAAGTCAACGTATAAACTTTTAGGGATGGTAGGGCACATCATAAGGATTAAAAACTGCGTAGGAACTCATGACCGCAAGTGTCATTTTAAACCTTTAAGAACTGGATGTTTTTGACTACTGTTTACTACTAACTCCGCCTATTGTGTAAATTTTAAAATCTTGTATGATTCATTTGCATAAAAAACGAAATTTATTTATTTATAAAAACATTAGCATGTAAAAAAATGTCTTTAAAAAATGCAATTTTAGAGAGCTACGCACATATTCACGCAAAAACATCCGGCTCTTGAAGGGTTAAAATGACGTTTGCGGTCATGGGTAGAGGTCTGTACGGGACGGAATTTCGAGGCCCGAGCTCGGTCCGGCCCGTTATGAAGTCGAAAAATGCGGCCCGACCCGGCCCGGCCCGATTCATAAATATGTAAAATAACAAACAAACAAACAAACAAAAAAAAAAAGGTATAATGAATGCTTTTCTATGAAATTATTTTTAGTATATGTTTTCGCAGAGGTTTTATATATCCAAACAATAGTACGTTCTTTAACAAAACTGCTGAAATTTTACAAGACAATTATATATAAACAGAAATTCATTATTATTCTTTAACCACATTTCTTGCGACCATGGAAGCCTCTGCGCAAGTGCGGATTGCACGAGTCCAGTGTTAAAATAGGGGTGACCGAGAGAAAATAAGCGATAAGGGAACACCGAATAACTGGATGTTTACCGAATAACTATCTCTCGGACATTTTTGCATCCCTCCAAACTTTTCGACTCGGCCACACTGCTAGTGGTAGGAAACGTGGTCGCACTATATAGACAAGGCACAAAGACAAACAGAAAGCCAAATCGAAAATATTAGCATTCATCAAACAATATAGGAAGGTATTTAAAATGGTTAATACTACTAAAAATGCACTTCCAACCATTTCCTCTTATATACCGTAATGTATCCGAATCTTTCATGTGCTCCGGTAAACAAAACTTTAATGTTAATCCAACCATATTCAATATAAAAGTTGCTTTTGCCCATGATAAAAATGATGTTACTTTCGTCCACTGGAGAAAAGGAAAAGGAGCCTTAGAGAAAAAGTTACAGTGGAAATATTTTTATATCCTTTATACCACCTAAACTCAACAGATCATAATAATCAAAGCCTTATACACAGTAACATATCAAATTTCTTTTGTTATGTACATATACGCAAACTGGTAGTGACATTCATACTATTTTGAATAGGAAACCATCTAATATTACTCTAAATAAAATATATTAATTTCGAGGCATGCTAAAAATATTTGCGAAAAATCAGATTTCGGACAGACAGACTGATAGACAATTAAATTGAAGTTACAGACACTTTTTTAACAAAATAGAACTTTATGCGACATACCAGCCTGTAAAATTACGTAAAATAAATGACTGAAGAAATATTTTATAATTTTCCTTTTTCGTTGATTAACGAGAAAAACCAGAAAAAGATTCTTTTCAATCCTTATGATGCGCACTGCCATCTCTAAAAGTTTGTACGTTGACTTTTGAATAACCCTGTATATATAGTGTTACAACTGATTAAGTGTTTTCCCTGCCTCAATTGTTCAATTCCAGTGAAAGTAGTTTTACAGGCCAAGTGAAAATAAAAAAGCAGTTCATTCATTACTTACAAACTTTGAATAAACACCATAAAATGCAATAAACTCGCAACAATTGTTTCGGGTCGAAAAAACACACGACCCTTCATCAGGCGAAAAAAGTAAGCACGAGTGCTGCAGTCAAAGCGGCAACGTTCATTCATTTTCAATCACGTCAGTCTTTATCGACAAACTTGTCAAATTGGAGATGAATATGAAAACTTGGCGAAAAATAGCCGTTTAGGATTCCCGAAGTTTCGAAACTCTTCGACGTACAGGAGCCTAGATATCGAAATTTCCACGAGATTCTCGATGGAATTATCGCCAAATCCCATTGCCAAAAGGTATAAATAGGAGTGAATTGACTTCTGCAGGGAAAGTATGAAGTCAATGCGTGTCAGTGTTCAGAAATCTATTCTGAGCGATTGTACTTTGGATATTGGGCTCCAAGCGACTGAACTTTGTTCGGGAGTTATCGAAGATTTCTGCTTTGGAGTATTTCATGTGATTTGCTTTACTCCTAGGAAAATAAGTGAGTGTTTTCTTGGACTGTTCCAGAACATACATCGAATAGTCAAAGCGACTTTTGTGGCATGAATGACAGATTCATTGGATTGCCCTTGGAATATTCGAAGAATTAACAGTACTGTTGGACTATTTTCGAGAATATTCGTTGCAATAACAGTTTTTTTTTTTTTTTTTTGTATGAATTCGAGAAGTTACGTAGAATAAAGTGCATTCATCGACTAGAACCAGTTTGATTCTTTACGAACTACTTTTTCACGCAAGAAAACCGACAAGTTTTTCGTATCAATATATTATATAAAGGAAAGAAAGAGATAAAAGCAAAGCCTGTTTTGTACGCGTTCTTTATTATAGAATGTTGTTTCTGTTACACTAGATGCTAAAAATTTAATTTACACTGAAAAAAAAAAAAAAAAAAAACGTAAAATTACTGTACACATCGATAAATTATACGATATTTCCAGGTTGCACTCGATGCTAAAAATTTAATGTACACTGTAAAAAATTTCGTAATCGTACAAGTAGAGTAAGTTATACGGCATTAGTATCATTATAAAAGAAGAAATGAGATAACCAAGCCTTTAAGTCATGTTTATACATAAATATATATTTAAAAAAAAAAAAAAAATCAAGTCATAGCACCGTTTGTTGCTCGCTTTAATCGCGTTTTTCGTTAGAAATTTTATTTTTGTTGCCCTCGTTGCTAAATATTTAATAAACGCTTTAAGAAATATAAATAAACAAATCCAGTAAAATTACAGTACCTGTAGAATAAGTTATATGTACGGTATTTGTACAGACACTCAATTTAATATACACTGTAAAATAAAATTAAAACAAAAAATCGTAAAATTGCAGTATAACAAAACTAAGTTATATGGTATCGTGATTGAATACGGAAGACTCAAAGCTTTGACGTTTTTTTTTTTTTTTTTTTTTTTAATGTTCCCAATCAAAAGCTTAAAAAAAAAAAAAAAAATATCTGATTATGTACATTGGTATGACATTTAATCCCATGTTGCCATATGATAAATTATTAAAAAAAAAAAAAAAAAAAAGAATTACAGCGTCACTTATTGAGCGATTGGTTCCCAAATGTAAATCAGCACCAGTTTAGGTTAAGGTCCAACTAAATACCAAGTTAGGTTAAATTTCGTTCATTAGTTCGTGAAATAACGGCGTGCACAAAATTTTTGATACACACAGACTGACAGACAGACATTTTCTTAAATTTGTACAATATTTTTCTACACGTCTCAAAACGTGTAAATGGATCAAAAACTGGCGGTCGAAAATTTCAGGAATCTAATGCTTTATTCTTATGTATATAGAAGAAAGTATAAGAATAAAATATAATAGTAAAAAGAAAAGAAAAACTTATAAAATTCTCTAATTAATATTCTTCGACTGACCATATTATAATATTTAATCATATAATTTTCTATAATTTTAAAACAATATTTAATTTCATTTTTAATTTGTTTTTACATCAATAAAGAGGTGGGGAAAGTCATAATGCAGAGTTCTACATTTATAAATAAATGCAATTGTTATTAGATAATAGAAGGTGCACTGAGTTTTTTTTTTTTTTTTTTTTCTTTTTAAAGAAAGAAAGAAATCGTTACAGTATACTAAATAATAATTTAGTTTTGTCTTTTCTTTGTTAATTTTCTATGCTATGAATTCTAGTTTTCTTTTTCTTTCCTTCTTTTTTTTTTTTTTTTTCTAAATGGTACTGATCAATTTACCGTTATCGGTTCCAACTGAATATTGCCGAAATAATAATTTTTATAACAACCTAAAAATTTACAAATTATACGTCTGTTCTTTGCAACGGACATATTTTCATTTTACCACCCATCTGATACGTAGAAGCAGATGTATGTCTGTGCATACACCCTAAGGCAGGACATACGTTTTTATTTCTGAAAGAGAAAAAAAAAATTCTGTCAGGCAGGTGTATCAATTGTTTATAGTCAACGAAAAATTTTCGTACATTCTACCCATACCCCTCTATATAAATCTTCCTCATAGACAAAAGGTGTGTCGACTAGATCATCCTTTCTTATAGTTTTAGTTTTTGCCGTTCATATTATTTTTTATTGTTATATAAGTAGGAAACGAATGGGCCGAAAATAAATAGTTCTCTCTCTCCCTAACTAAACCATGCCTTCAATAAAAGATAACAATATATTTTTAGTGACTAAAAAAATTAATTTTTCACTTTTAGCATTGAATAAAAGTTATTTCATTTAGATACAAAATTTATGCTTCTGTTATAGAAGTCTGGATTTCGGTTAATTCATTTTATAAATAATTATACATATATCAATTAAGCAGTTTTCGATACATTTGAAGCTGTAATTATAAAGAAATTCCGCTTATGAGGTCAGAAATCGATACTTTGATAATAATAATAATAATAAAACTAATATACTGTGTCCACTATGAAATGAAACTTTCTTCTACATTTTCCTACACAAATTCATGCAGTACAAATTCTTATTTATTTAAATTATTTTCCATGATGAATGTAGACGATTTTCATCTCAGAGAAATGTACATTAAATATCTAAAGAAAATCAATTTTGTGCCGATATCTTCTTCCGATGACTTGTGCCGACATCTTTTTTTCGAAAGGAGGGCGTTTTTTTTTTTTTTGTTTTTTTTTTTTTGTTTTTTTTTTTTTTGTTTTTTTTTTTTTTTTTTTAATTAAAAATTTTAAAAATCAATAGATTTATTATTCGTTTTAAAGATATTGACGAGTTCTTTTGAAATATACCCATATTGAAAATTTACACCCTCAGGGAGCGGGTGATGCTTGCACATGCACATATTTTTCCCCCCGTTTTCTACTATTATCATCAATAATTTTTATTAATATCACAATCATCCGTAAAACTTAATTCTCATTCTGCACATTTATATGAAATTTCGTCCTATGTCACCCTATTAAAAATTTCGAAAAAGTGGGACAATGCACCCATTTAAGTCTAGGTTCAACTAAATATCACTGTTCGTTGAATTTCGTCCCTATGTTCCTGAGATACAGTAACGAGAAATTTTTGGATACCCATCCACACACGTACTCGCACACAGACAGACATTTTCTAAAAATGGTCAGATCTTGTTCAGGACATCAGGACATCTCAAAACGTGTAGAAAAACAGAGACTGAAAAATTTCAATCATCACAATACTTTCTTCTTACATATAGAAGGAAGTAAAATGAAAGAAAGAAAAAGAAAAATCTCCCGGTTCACTTAGACTATAATTACTTTCTCTTAGCCATAAGGTAGAGAAAGTATTGTTTTAGGGTCAAAATTTCGAAAGTGAATTTTTGTTATAATTACACGTTTTGGGGTCCCCTGAATCCAAAAATCATGTTTTTAGCGATTGATCTGTGCGTGTGTCTGTTATCAGCGTATCGCAAACACAAATTATATCAGAAAGTCCAAACTTGGTATTCTAAATGTTTATGTTATAGGGATGTTACACTAAATTTTTCGTTGACATCAAGTCAATGGTTCGTGTACAGGGACACCCAGGAGAATTCAAATACATTACGTCTATGGGGGAAATTGCAGGTAAGTAGAGTTTAACATCTATATATTACACTAAACCAAATGAAAGGAATATATATTTTTTATAGGCGTAAAAACATGTTTCATGTAGAATATGTTAGGGGAATCATTCATTGTTCGTTTACAGGGCTACACAAAAGAACTAGATAAAAGTGCGACAATAGTATAGCAAATTGATGGAAGTGTATTTCAGGTTGACCAGTGCATTATTACTATAGGATTATATTTAGGTGCACCATATGGTCTGTACATAATCTTCAAAGTACATACAGGGCTGTAAATATTTAAGCGATAACATTCTTTTTTGTTGTTTGTGGATGTGCTTTACTATAATATTTTACCATGTCCAGAAAAGCTGCTCAGGAATGGAAATGAATTCCTCATAGACCTATGATAAATAATGTATGTTTTTAAGCTAAATATTCAACACTTGTTTTTTTGTATATTTACACATTTTGAGGCTTCCTGATTACCGAAGTCAAGTTTTTTAACGTTTGATCTTTGTCTTTGTTTCTTAAATTAACTTAAAAACGAATAATTTTAGGAGATCCAAATGTTATATTTCGAAGTTAATATAAGTTTGTTGCTGGAAAAGTTTGATCAAGATTGATAAGTTTCAAGGAATGTTGCGTGTGAAAGTTGTCAGAATAATTTTAAGTGAATTTTCAATTGTAATAACAGATTTAAATTCTATGTAATTCTATGTAAATTCTATGTAATTTAATTCTATGTAGGTGGAGTAATGAAACGGGGGTTTGATGGAGGCGGTAGCCCCCTTCACACAGAACTAATTATCCTATAAAACTCTTCCGAAGCCTAATTTCAATTGTTTTAAGATAAGTTTACATAACAGTACTCGTTATCTTACCTCTTAATCTGCAACCTGTAATTATAGTATTAAATTTCAGGGTAAGAGAAAGTCGTGTGAGGGACACACCAGATTACGTTTTCTTCTAATTTGTATATGTTACATTATCATGTAAGTGTTAAAATATTTTACCTTCCTGATGACGCTTTAAAATACACTCTGTTTTTAATAATGGAGGAGGAAACCTAGCCAAAACTATTTCTGTAGCTTTACTTAGAAAGAGAATAATTTTTTGTAAAGATAATTTACTTTTAAGATAAATGAAATTGTTTTTACGTAACTCCGTATACCATTAAAAATTTGCACATACAAAATGTAATGTATTTAAAATTTAGTGTATGGAAATAAACGATGCCTGTAACACAACTTAAAATTTACTTCCAGTTATTTTCATTCATGTCATATTCCATAATGTACAGAAGAAACATTATAACTGGTCATACCATTTTCTAAATGAAACGTATGTTTCTCCCTATATATATAACCTGTACATTTCGTTTTATATAATGCCTTATAAAAATATGAAAATATTATAATATCATACAATATTATTTTAAATATTATAATGTTAAAACACCTATGATTATCTGTAATATATCCACATGAATCCAAAACGCGGCATAATTTTTGTTAATCCCTGTATACCAAATAGTATAGAGATATTTATAACATGTTCAATGGGAAATAATGTTTATCAGTTTCAAGGCATTTTAATAGTATACGGAAATGAGAACCCGGACAGACAAACTTACCATAAACACTTTTCAACTTGGTTGGATAGTACGAAAACTATAAATTTTAAAAATTCTGAATTAGAATAAAATACAGGTAAATGCGTTTTTGTTTGACAATTTCTAATACCAAAAGGATCGAAGAAACAGGAATTTGATGTGTAAAGAACAAAATAGAAATTTAAATTAATATTATTAATAACGACAAAATAGAAATTACAAATTAAATAATCGAGTGTGCACCCACATGACTTTCTCTTACCCTGCATTTTAATTCTATAAAGACGGATTGCAGAATGAGGAGTAAGATAAAATGTACTGTATATAAGCATACGTTAAAAAGAATTCAAATAAGGTTTAAGTACAGTTTTATTTGACAAATAATTGTGTGTGTGTGGGGGGGGGGAGGGGGGGAGGTGCTATAGAGTTTGTTGCACTATTTTGTAGAAACGACTTGATGATAATAGCACTTTTGATGATCCATAAATTTCTCGTATTATTATGAAGCAATACACTGGTAAAATAGTGATAAAGAATCAAAGTCATTGATGTGGTTTGGTTGGCCGTGCACATTGCACTGTTCACAATAATCCAGAATTCGTTGCTGACATTAAAATATTTTATTTATCTTCAACTTCGTAACAATATTGCTTGTAATTAAAGAATTCAACACTAATGATATACATCAGAAATATTCTTTTGAAAAGAATCAAGATGTTCGTTTTCTAATACAATATATGAATACATGAAAATGAACGGGATGGACACGGGGAGAGAAGTATTCAAAAGTTACGTCTTTTCAGCAGCAGAGAAGATGCAGAAGTGATGAAATTGTTGGCTGAATACATTACACCAAACCACAGAAATTTTTGATGCCAAGGACAACACCCACTTTTTCAGTTACAGCTAATTTAGTATAACTTTTTAAAATATATTGGCGATTGATTTCTTAGCCAAAAAAACCGTTATCAGTTCGTGAGAATCTGGCAAACCAACCTTAACTCTTGACCACAAGAATTTCTATCGTTAACTTTTTACTCCTTGACTTTAGTCGAAAAGAATACGATATTTCTATTTTTAAGTAACAGATGTGAGATCTGTTCAATGTTCAAAAATGACATCAGGAAACATTTTATTCTGTTTTATTTAATTGAGATGAAACGAATTGTTCTCCATAGAATTAAGCGATTGAAAGCTCATCTCTTGCTTTTATTTTTTTTTATTAAAGAAATAGAGATATAATGTTTTGCTCTTTTGGAATAAAGGAATGAAACCGCAAATATTAACTCGCTTTTTATACAGATAGAAAATGAATTGGGAAAGAATTAAATTTATCAGAAATGTAATACATAATTTAGAATATGTGATTTTCGATATCACATATTTCTCCCCTTCGTCTGAAAAAGAAAGAGGTGTTGCCCAGGGTAATCATATACAACACATATTCTACATATAGAACAGCCAAATTATATATATGTATAAGATATCAAAAGAAATATATATGTAAACAGTTGTACAAATTTGTATGAAATATATAGAGTAGCTACCATTACAATTTTTTTTTTAATATGTGCACATTTTCACGTCCATGAGAATATTCTCCAGTCATCTTATTTTTCTTAAATACATGCTTCATTGTCCACTGCATATACGATTTTGTTGATATATCTATATGAATCACTGACAGTCACAATGAAAAAGCAGTAATATTGGATATCATTTATTTTTCTAATTATTTTTTCTGCTAGATTGAAATAACTATAGTTTGCAAACATAATAGTACTTTGTGGAAATAGTATTCATATTACAATAGAAAATAATATATATAAATGCAAAAATGAAATGTAAAGAAGCAAAATTATCTAAAACTAAATATACAATACACCAAATGATGTGTAATAAACATCAGAAAAAAATATTGTCAAAATAAACATATGAAAAAAAATATATATATGATGTGTGAATAACACCATAAAATATAAGCAAAAATGTGTTTTGGCCAATTCCAGCCAGGAAAGTTGTTCAATTGTGTTAGGCATCCACCGTAACACGAACAACTCACCTTACTCTTGTGTGAAACACAAGTATATGACTCAGGCTTAGGGCCTTCGTCCTAGATGAATAGGGCATGTAAAAAAACAGCTCCACCACGCCATTAAGAAAAATGCACGATCGGGAGCACCTCAAAAACAAGGACGGGAGATTTTCAAATGAATAAATAGAGAATTACTAGTTTAATAGCATACTAGAATTCTCAAAATTGGATGCTCTCAATTGAGTTGATGATTCTTCGGGCAATAATTTTGAACGAATCATCTTCTCAAGGAGGGATAATTATTTAACAAAAAATTAAAAAAAAAAAGTGTAGATTCAATGATTTGGTATCTACAAAAATTATAAAAAAGTCATTCCAAGAAAATTGAGAGCATAAAAAAAGTCACGATCGGTAATATTCACACATTGACACATTTATGGAAATACATGTTGCTAGCATTGCAAAACGTTCAAATTATTCAAAAATGTGAAAATTCAAAATTTTAAATGATATATTATAACATTATGTGTTTAATGAAATGGCATAAGATATTATGCCTTTTTTTTATATTATTATTTATGAATTTATTTATTTATTTATTTATTTATTTATTTTTGAATACTAAAGAATGTGTAATTTAAGTTTTTGCCAAGTGTCTAAGATGCAAATGTGTGTAAAGTAATTCTTATGTTCTTAAATAAATGTTAATATGACGTAAGAGTATATTTTTCTAAGTTTGTCATAATTCCCTTTTATTTATTTATTTATTTATTTATTTTTTAGAAAATATGTTAAATATATCGATTTGAATAAAATAATATGCAACATTTTAGAGCAATATTGTTGTGTCAGTTGCATCCCTGAACATGCAAAGAGTGGACCCGCCAATAATGGCATGCAATGATGCAGTAAGCACAACAAAGATCCTTTGCGCATAGGAATTACAGCAAAAACGCTTACATATTCCTTTTTTTTTTTTTTTTTTTTTTTTTTAACTATGTAATAGAAATGCTGTTAAGAATATCTTTTGAGAAACTGATATATTGATTGTAAAATAAAATTTCAAATTATAAATATTAAATAAATAAAGTGTAAAGGTCATTTATGAGTATATGATTTTTATGACAATAAGTTTACCCCTACAGTGGTAACTCGTTCCACCTTTTTTCTTTTTTTTTTTTTTTTTTTTTAAGGATTTGCCTTATTTTTCCTTGGACGCAAATTATATGAGTGTGTAGATTTTGGAATAGCATTGAAATTATTTGGTGTGCATTTTTGTCTTGGACGTAGATTATATGAGTGTGTAGGTGTTGATATGTTTTGAAAAGTGTTTTGATCATTTGTAGCACAGTTATCAACTAAATGTGTGTTTCTGGGTGGAGCTAGCAACAGTCTATCCACATGTACCTTAAATGCAGACTCATCAGGGTAGTTTATTCCTTTTATTGAAAATACAACTGGTGAATGCTTTTTAAATACTATAAAAGAACCATAATATTTAAGTCTAAATCTGTCAGTAGATTTTAAATATACTATATCTTTTTCGAAAATGTTTCTTAACTTTGTTTTTCTTTGATAATAGTTATAGCTTCTTTCTTGAGACATTTTAATATTAGTGTAAGCTTTATGATAAATTTTATCAAGGTCATGCATTAGTTTATAAACATCAACATTTCTATCAAGGAATGGTTGGTTGCACTGAGAATCATATGTATCAAAAATTAACGATAATTCTCTGCCAAAGTGTAGGAAGTTTGGTGAAAATTGTGTAGACGAATGTTTTGATCCATTATACAAAGATTTATGAATATTGATAGCATTTGCAAATGTGTGTCCTTCTTGTAGGAGTGTTTTTATGGAATATTTTATACTTTTGTTTATTCTTTCAGAAATAACGTTGCTCTGTGGATGAGCAACAGAAGAGTGTAAAATTTTGATACCTAGTGTGTCGTTGAAATTGTTATAAACATATGACGTGAATTGGGGTCCAAGATCTGAAAGAATTACAGATGGACGACCATGTGTGGATACGTAAGAAAATAAACATTTAACAATTTTTTGTGCAGATGTATACGTTAAGGGATAAAGTTCTGCATGTCTTGAGAAATGGTCAATTATGGTCAATATGGATTGACCATTTTCGAAAGGACCTAACAAATCAGTAGATATAGTATGTCCAGGAAATTTTGGTGTGTAGGTTGGCTGTAAAGGTGCATTAAGTATACGATGATGTTTCGATTGTAAACAATTTGTACAAGATGCAACAAAATTTAATGTATCGTTGTACATTCCTCTCCAAAAAAATCTAGATGATAAAAATTCGTAAGTTTTTGTGAATCCGAAGTGTGATAAATGAGAAATAGTTAATGTCTTAGCTTTTAATTTTTCTGGCACAACAATACAATAAGTATATGTGTCATTGCAAGTGTCATACTTTTTTATCATTAGAACTTTAGTATCAGGATGTATAAAGAAATTAGAAAATTTTTTAGATGATCCTTTTCTTAAAATTTTATTATATATAGGAGACAATTTATCATCTTTTTTCTGTTCAAATACAAAAGTGTTATTTGATATTTCCAGGAGGGGATCTTTATTACCATTTTGGCCAGAAATAAGAAAGTTTAATTGATAATCATTTTTACCTTTTAGGGTTTTAATGATTTTGAAAAATATGCAATGGGCAATAGTCTATCGCCAAATATTTGCACAAGTACACCTGAAATTGCAACTTTTGACGCGTCTGTGTTCACGAAAAATTTTTTGTTCCAGTCAGGTAATCTAACAATTGGAGGTTTGAAAAATAATTGTTGCAATTTTTCAAAAATTTCTTGATGTTTCTGTGTCCACTTAAAGGTGACTTTAGGTTTGGTTAAGTCAATTAATGGCTGGACGATTTGAGAAAAAGTTGGTAATAATGATTTATAATAAGTAGCAAGTCCTAAAGATCTTTTCACCTGTTTTTTAGTAGTTGGTACAGGAAATGAATTAATTTTAATAATATTAGCCTACACCGGAGAAATTGTATGATTTTGAATGTGAAAACCTAAATAATCTACTTCTGTTTTGTGAAATGAACATTTGTTAGGAGTTAAAGTTAAATTGTATTTTTTTAAACCATCGAATACTTTCTTTAATTTAAACATTGTTTCTTCAAAAGAGTTAGCCCCTAAAATTAAGTCATCTTGATAGGAATAGATTCCATCTTCCTGAATTTCATCTAAAAGACTATCCATAAGTGATTGAAAAATAGAGCTAGCTGTTTTAAGACCAAAACATAAACGTTTATATTTATATGAACCAAACATTGATGTAAAAGTAACATAATCTTGAAATTTTTCCGGTAAATCAATTTGATGATATGCTTGTTGAAAGTCTAATGATGTAAAATATTTATATGATGATAAATTTGAAATAATAGTTTGAATTTTTGGCAAAGGGTAAGAAGAACCCTGAATTACCGTGTTTAGCATTCTTAGATCTAAAGCTAGTCTGAATCTTTGTTTTCCTGAACCATCCGGTTTCTTTTTTACCAAAAGGATGGGACAGGCCCATTCGGAGCAACTACGCTCAATGATATTAGCATCTGCAAGTTCTCTAATTTGATTGAGAACTTCGTTTTGCAGAGCTTGAGGTATTGGGAAAGGAAGTGTTTTTATTGGAAAATCATTTGTGAGCTTTAAATTTGGAATAACTTTATCAGTATGTCCTAAGGTTGCTAAAGATTTTGAAAAAGCAGCAAAATTTTCGAATAGTAATTTTTGCAACTGCTCTTTTTCTTCTTTACATAAGTGATCAAGTTTAAAGTCAGAATGAGTTAAATCTGTTTTTCTTTTATTTAAAATTTGTTCAGATGGTTGAATTAAATTGACAGAGTGTTCAGTTTTGTTTTTAGATACTGTGTCATTGCCATCATTCAAAATAATTACACTTACATCAAAATTTTTGATTTGTTGAACCAAAGCAATTTTACCTATATTCATATTTTTATTAAGGTGAACACTCTTTTCAGAATTATTTGATACATAAATCTGGAAATTATAAATTTCTTTTATATGATTTTTCCTATTGTAACTTTTTTGGAAGTCCTTGAATGATATAAGAGAATCGTAAAAATTTATCTGTTTATCTTCATTTCCCTCAAAAATATATTCCGTAGGATCAGGTTTTAATTTGGTGAATACCTTAATTCCTTTTGTTTCATATGGGTTGAGAATACATTTAGAATGTAAATATGCAGGAATGCAATTTTTTTTTATGTGCATGGTCAGTATGATTGTGATAACAAGTACCATCATCCTTCTCATTACAAGAGTAAAATGGAATTGATGTATCATTTATTTTTAGTAAGTCATGAGCAAAATCAATTTGGATGTTATTATGTTTAATGAAATCAATTCCAAGAATTCCTTGGAAGGATGAGGATGAAGGGATATCAACAATATAAAATGTATGGTGAAAATTCTTTTGTTCAATTTTAAAAGATGCACTTATACATGATGAGAAATTAACCTCAGAATTGACAGTCTTAATTGTAATATTAGAACCTTTTCTTTTATATTTCAATGATGTTTTGATTTGATTAAAGAATTTTTCTGAAAGTAGACTTAACGAACTGCCTGTGTCAATTAAAAAATTTACTTTTGATTGAGCCATCACTGCATTAATAAGTGGTAAGGAAGAAGCATTTTGATATACATTACAAATATATTTACTTCTTTGCTCGGTTTCTGTTTGAATAGCTACATTGTTTGAAATCGTAATGATAGAATTTGTTTGAGAAGCAACAGAATTAACTAGCCTACGATTTGTTAATTTTGGTATATCATTATTTTGCGTAGAAAATACTGGTGATTGTAGAGATTGGGAAATATTCTCACCAGTAGGAATAAATCTCTCTATCAGTTTAAATTCCTATCCTCTCTAAACTTTGTATTTTCTCGAAAATTTGCTTCAGAATTTTGTTGGTGTGAGTAGTGTCTATAATCTTGTTTTCTTAAATTTTGTCTCTTCCATCTGAAGCAATATTTAGCAGTGTGTCCATATTTCTCACAAATTTGGCAAATTCTAGAATTGAATTTGTTTCTACTTTGTCTATTTTGGAAGAAAGTTCTTTTATTTTTAAAGTGTGTTTGACCATCAGCAATTCTTTGCATCTTTGGAGAATATTTTCTTCTTTTGTTTTGCAATTGATAGTTCTGCTTATCATGATAGTCTTTTTTATTATCCTGTGTACATGATAAGTTGTTAACTTGTTCAGTCAAAAAATTGATTTTCTCCAAAATTATGTTACTGTTTGTGTCTGTGTTTTCTGTGTTTTTTGTCATATCCTCTGTCACATGAATTTCAAAGAGTTTTTGTGCCCTATCAACTGCTTCCTTGTATTTATTAATACCTTCCTCTTGAAGCTTAATTCTAATGTTTGGTGGTATACACGAAATAAATTTAGAGAATTTTAGTGAATTCAATGCTTCCGTGTCATAAATATCAGGAAATGCTTTTGATGCGACACAATTTAATCTGTGTGCAAAATGTTTTGGCGACTCCGATTTCATCATTGTGAAGTTATTAAATGAATTAATGTTATATGTTGACGACGGTAAAGAAAAGAAATTAGTAAATTCTTTTTCGATAAATTCCAGATCAGTCGCATTATATAAAATTTCATTTTCTAACATGAATTTTTGTTCAGGACCGATCAATTTACTTTTTAGAATCAAAATGATTTCTTTAGATTTTATACCACCAATCTCTGCATACGATCTTAACTGATCAAAAAAGAATTTAAGAAAATTTGGATCCCCATCAAAAGTTGGAATCATAATATTGGTGGCCATTATTACTAAATAATTTAATTACCAAAAGGAAAAACTGAATACTATGTATATATACTATATATTGAATATATACTATATATATATATATATATATATATATATATATAAAACTTTCATTACCAAAAAATAAAATTTAAAAAAGATTGCACAAAATATATTTTGGTTTGAATACTTCCTTTTCAAAAATATATTAAATATATATATATATAAGATCTTAATATGTAAGATCAGTCATGGCAGAAATTAGTTGTTTATAAAAATATATGTTGTGCAATAAATGTAGAACCATCATAAATCACAAAATGTAAAACCTTAAAAAAATTACCTTCAAAATTCTCTATATTTTAAATTTCTTTATATTTATACCATGACGTAGCAATCAACATATGTATGCAATCTATATATTTAAATATTTATTCACATCCAATCAATAGTGAGTAGTAATAATTAAAAATGAGTACTAAAATAATTAATTTACTAAAAATTAGCTGAAAAATATATAGCATAAATAAAAGATTTCATAAACTTCAATATTTAAGTAACTGCATGGGAGATAGAAATATTATATGATGAGCATTATTATTAGAATGTCCTGATTTTAATTTTAATTAATTAATTAATTTATTTATTTAATTATTTATTTTAAGCAAAAAAAAAAAAAAAAAAAAAAAAAAAAAAAAAAAAAAAAACATCATTTAATTTAATAGCAATTTCATATAAAGAGCAAGAGAAGAATTAATGAATTTAAAGTGCAATAATATTATACTCATATTATACAATTCATTCATTTATTTACTCTTTATTATTTTAAAATGAAAGCTGTTTACTTAAAAATATATTAAAATTACTTACTTGAATAGAAAGATTTCTTTTCTTTATTTTTTTATTTTTATTATTATTATTATCATTATTATTATTATTTTATATATACGACGAATTTGTATTTTATTTTATTTTATTTATATATTTATTTACTTTCTTTTAAATATATATATATTATATGTTGCGTTTTGTCATACCTTACTGTTGTATATATTTTAATTGTTGTGATTCTTGCGTTAATAGTAGTCACTAATAGTTAAAAATTTTGTAACTTCGTAAAAAAAGTTATTTGAAGAATCGGATAGTCACAACACAAAACATTGAATAATTTTTCGTAGAGATCGTCTTCAAGCTGGATGCATTACGATCGAACTTGTAAATAGTGGCATTTGAAAAAATACGATGATTCATTTTTTTTAAGCGGCTGACGATTTACGATTTCCATTAATTTTTCCACACACTCTTGAAAAAAAAAAAAAAAAAAAAAAAAAAAAAAGAAAATACAGAAAACGAACGGAATAGTCAGTATCGGACTGACTTTCGATAAAAATGCTTTGAAGAAGCTCGCATGACGAAACAGCTGTTGAGGGTCATACAGTAACACAGAAAAACTAAACGACACCTCTCCTGAAGAAGACGCCGTCTCGTAAGAAACATCTGTTGCATACCATCCAGTAAACAAGTGAAGAGAAATGATTTTCGCCGAGCATCGAACTTGAAGAGACAGGAGCCAACACTTTCAGAACAAGCGAGAGAGACATAGCGAGACAGCACCCTTCATGATTGCAGCGTATTAAAAATGCAAATGTTAATCAAGGCAGCACACAGAAAATTTTTAAAGTTTTAAGAAGGCTTTTCCTCCTCCCCGTGTCCATTTATTTTAATTTTATAAAGTCAGCAATTGTCTTTAGCACCAAAATTTGTGCTATAGAGTTTGTTGCACTATTTTGTAGAAACGACTTGATGATAATAGCACTTTTGATGATGCATAAATTTCTCGTATTATTATGAAGCAATACACTGGTAAAATAGTGATAAAGAATCAAAGTCATTGAGGTGGTTGGCCGTGCACATTGCACTGTTCACAATAATCCAGAATTCGTTGCTGACATTAAAATATTTTATTTATCTTCAACTTCGTAACAATATTGCTTGTAATTAAAGAATTCAACACTAATGATATACATCAGAAATATTCTTTTGAAAAGAATCAAGATGTTCGTTTTCTAATACAATATATGAATACATGAAAATGAACGGGATGGACACGGGGAGAGAAGTATTCAAAAGTTACGTCTTTTCAGCAGCAGAGAAGATGCAGAAGTGATGAAATTGTTGGCTGAATACATTACACCAAACCACAGAAATTTTTGATGCCAAGGAGAACACCCACTTTTTCAGTTACAGCTAATTTAGTATAACTTTTTAAAATATATTGGCGATTGATTTCTTAGCCAAAAAAACCGTTATCAGTTCGTGAGAATCTGGCAAACCAACCTTAACTCTTGACCACAAGAATTTCTATCGTTAACTTTTTACTCCTTGACTTTAGTCGAAAAGAATACGATATTTCTATTTTTAAGTAACAGATGTGACATCTGTTCAATGTTCAAAAATGACATCAGGAAACATTTTATTCTGTTTTATTTAATTGAGATGAAACGAATTGTTCTCCATAGAATTAAGCGATTGAAAGCTCATCTCTTGCTTTTATTTTTTTTATTAAAGAAATAGAGATATAATGTTTTGCTCTTTTGGAATAAAGGAATGAAACCGCAAATATTAACTCGCTTTTTATACAGATAGAAAATGAATTGGGAAAGAATTAAATTTATCAGAAATGTAATACATAATTAAGAATATGTGATTTTCGATATCACAGGGGGGGCGGGGGGGGTTTACAGCCTCACATGCAATAGAACAATGTATATATACAGTCGGTGACAAAAGTCTCCGAACACTAGCAAAAATTCCTATGTAAAAAAAGTACACTTAATACAGTTTTGTTAAATAAATCCTTGTCGAATCCTGTTCTTAGACTGAATAAGAACAGGATTCGACTAGGATTTATTTAACAAAACTGTATTATGTGTATATATCTATATATAGGAACTTTTGCTGGTGTTCGGAGACTTTTGTTACCGACTGTATATATATATATTGGCGCTTATTCATGCAATTGTTGAGAACACATAATTGTTTTTGTCTATGTCCAAAATAGCATTTTATATAGAATGAATAAGAATATAGATGGTTCTTTTATTTCCCAGAAGTTGAATAATGATACCTACAGATTAGAGATTTTATCATGATTAAATGATTATTATTTATTTATTTATTTATTTATTTTATAATAATTTATAATTCTATTGAAAATATGTAGGAATTTTTTTTCATTGAAAATAAAAAGAGGGAATAAATTAAATGCTGCAATTTAATCCTTTATGAAACAGACAAAATATAAATTTGAAACATAATCTTTTAGTCACTTAGGAGTATTTTTTGAAGATATATGTGTATCCCCTCAGCATTAGTACTTTATAAAAATTTTGTAAGGTTGTACTTTAGTGTACCAATGGTACATAGAGGTTGAAAAACACATTAGGACCTTAAAAAAGTGTAAAAAGGTACTTATTTTTTAGTACGACATGACTATTACTTTCAGTCTGGCATTTTGCGTCGTTACCAATTTATAGTGTTCCACTTTGAAAATGCCTGCCAATATCCAGTTTTACCATTTAATTTCTTACTCTATCTTAAAATATTCTGTGAAATCGATAAAAACTTATATATATATATATATATATACTTTTTTTTTTCACTTCCTATCGGTGAAGATCGAACACATAACCTTCGGGTTCGTAGTTTCGTATTCTGACCACAGAGCCAACGGGTCTTGGCTCAGTATTTCCTGACTACTTAGACTAGTGTTTTCGGATATTTTATTTTGTTTCTCACTTCCCATCGGTGAAGATCGAACTCATAACCTTCGGGCTCGTAGTTGTTAACTCTGACCACAGAGCGAACGGGTCTCGGCTGAATATTTCCTGATTATTTAGACTAGAGTGTTTCCAGTTTTTTTTTTTTTTTTTTTTTGAAAGGGTATTAAAATACAAATATAAGTAGTCCTGTCGTACTAAACTAAATTCTGTCATAGACAGAATTGCATCCATAGTTTTATGTTTTATGTTTCTTACATTTAAGAATTATCGTAGATTCTTGAAATAATGTAGGAAATAGTAATTATAACACACATGTGTTTCAGTGAGATTAAAATTAGGTATATACTTTCTATTCTTATTTATTTCATGTTCGATTTTATATGCTTTTCAAGCTAATGACCCTTTAAAGCAACCAATAGATAAAGGGTTATAGTGAAGAAAATGCTAAATTTTAAGAATTTTTGTATTACAAACTGCTTGCTTTCTGAATATTACATAAATTTATTTTTACTCTCAAATATTATGAAAAGAATGAAAACTATCAGTATCTTGTAAAATACTTGGAAATCGAACAGCATTTTCGATATTTCGATAAAAACACTTTTAAAAAATACTGCCGAAGCTTGCGCATTAAGAGTACATTAAAGTAGCACAACATTTTTATAAGCAATATGGTGTAATAATGCAATATTTGTTTGACTTCAGACAAGTAGAAAATAGCTCCATAGTTATAAGTCCTTTCAGTAATAATATCTATTCATATCAAATTGTGCGCATTTCTATGAGAAAAAGAAAATAGAATTAATAAGAAAATTCACACTCTCAATAACCATTTTTTTGGTTTATTTATTTATTTATTTAGTTCAGAATAATTTTTTAAGTTATTTTAGAGAATTTTTTAATTACTTTGCATTCAAGACGGACAACCTGAAAAATCAGTAAACAAATATATACAAGTCGTCTATGATAATTTATTTAAAACAGATAAATCAACTTTTCTATTTTTATCTACACCGCTTGATCAGAAACTTTCAAATTCATTTATTCCCCAGAACAACGCATTGATATACATTTTTCCCTCCCCCCTCCTGATTCCCTGCTTGACAAGCAGACATACGGTTATATCTCACCTAGCAATCAGTATTTTGCCATGCGTCAGAGCAGGTGTAGCAATTGTTTTTGTGCGTGATTTGATTTTCAATTCGTCTTCAGGGCCTCCGATGTAAGTACCTTCACCTGCGAGGACACAAAATGAATTCAGTTTTCCGACAGCGGAAATTCCCTAATGTTTGACACACACCCCCAAAAAGGATGCTCTCCATCCCAAACGCTTCAGATGTAACGGAATTCTTTTTTTTTTTTTTCTTTTTAATCCTGAAATATATTTAATGATCAACTAAATTTTTATGTGTTGTTATTTTATATTGAAAAATAAGAGAGAGGTTCTGATTTAACTGTTTAAAATAATTGTCTTGTCGAGAGAGGGGGAAAAATATTCTCTCTGTAGCAGAATAGTTAAGTGAATCTGGAGTTAAAATTTTCTATTTACAAAATTTAAATCTAGAGAATTTTTCCTTGCAATTCATTAGCCATTGTAAGTAGTGCAAAAAATAATTCAAGACAAAATCTTCTGCGTTTATCAATAGTGCAAAAGGAAAATATGTTTTTCTTTTTGCCGTAAGAGATTATCAATTCATCTTTGGGAATGGATAAGTTTCTTAAGACAAATGGTTTAGATTTATACTTAATATAAGGAAAGGAAAATAAAAATAATATTATATTTTGATACTTTAATATCATAACATATTTCCCTTCACAATTATAAAGTAAAAAAAAAAAAAAAAAAAAAAAAAGAAAAAAAAAAAAAAAAAAAAGAGGAGGGAAAATTACCATCTTACAAAAAATTTCTTTTTCGAGAAAATGATTAATTTAAATAAATTTATCTGAAAATTTCACGTTTTCTAATCTGTGAAAAATAACTGCATATTTTCCCTTTATACGTGTAAGTATTCGTTGGATGGGCTGTTTACTATAGACAAAATATCCGTATAGAAATATAAAATCGTAAAAGAAAGAATGAAAATTTCAGCAAATATAAAACATAGAGAAATTTAGCTTTATTTATTTGTTCTGAGAGAAAATTTTGTTTCGAAAAAAATAATGTATAAAATAGCCTGCTTTGAAAAAATAAAAATAATAATCTCCTTATATTATTAAAATCTGTACGCGTGTGTGTTTTTGTCTGTGTGTGTGTGTGTGTGTGTGTGTGTGTCTGTGAGAAACGGCTTGAAACGGAAAAGGCTCCGCCGCTAACGGTCGCACGGACTTCGAACAGGTACCGTCGGACAGAGAATTTATCGCAGATGTACGATATGTAATTTGCGAAACGATGCGACCCTAATTAGCGGAGATATTAATTAAAATGTCGACCATTGTCTAACGAAAAATGACCCAGAATTCATGATTAAATGCTTAAAAAGCGACATTTTTACGGAAAAGGTGGAAAATAAATTAGAAATATCAGTCGTATCGTTACAAACAAGATACCATTGGAAAGGGCTTTTTTCTCTCAATCCGATGGTTTAAACGGCTTATCGATCGGACAATTAGATTTTTTAAAATTAACTAAACTATAAAAAAATGTTGGCAACGAATCACAAGAATCTTAGCTTTGCAGACTTTTCGTCTACAGCAGTCTTCAACGGAGGTATTTAACGGAGTCACGTGTTTCGTAGTGCGATTAAAAATTACAATTTTCTATTTTCTTCAATTTTTCAAATTTTACACATTTTATTTAGTATATAATATTTACACCACAAAACAAACTTGCATTTCAAATTTCATCGATTTTCGTCAATAAACAAAAGATTTACATTTTAATTGCAAATTAAATTTTATTTTTACACGCCGGACATTTTCGCAATATTCTAATACGCGTATTTCAATTTCTAATTACGATTGATTTATTTTTTATACATCATACGAAAGATATTTTAAAGTTCTTTTACATAATTCAAAGTTTTCAACAGATTTACACGTATTTAAAAGAGTAAAATCCGCTGTAAAATGCACGTTAAAAATATTTAAAAGAATTCTAAAAGATATTCTATATTCTCCTTTTAGAATTCTTTTAAATATTTTTAACGTGCATTTTACAGCGGATTTTACTCTTTTAAATAGTTATTTCGCACGTGGTTTTTAATTATTTAGTGAGATTTACACGTTTTGAGGTCTCCTGAATCAGTGTTCTTTCATGGCGCTGTAATATTTTCAAATTTCAATATTTCAATTTCTAATTATGATTAAATTATTTTTAATACATCATTCGAAAGATATTTTAAAGTTCTTTTAAATTATCGAAAGTTTTCACCAGAATTACACGTTTTGAGGTGTCCTGAATCAGTTTTCTTTTATGGCGTTATATAACATTTTCAAATTTCAATATTACAATTCCTAATTATGATTAAATTATTTTTAATACTTAATTCGAAAGATATTTTAAAGTTCTTTTATATTATCGAAAGTTTTCACCAGATTTACACGTTTTGAGGTCTCCCGAATGAGTTTTCTTTTGTATCTCAGATACTAATTATAATAATTTCATAAGTAATACATCATTAGAAAGCTTTTTTGATTTGGAATCGAACAGTGGGATACAGAAATTTCTACCGCCAGATGGCGCTGTGATTTTTTCAAATTTCAATATTTCAATTTCTAATTATAATTAAATTATTTTTAATGCATCACTCGTAAGATATTTTAAAGTTCTTTTAAATTATCGAAAGTTTTCACGAGATTTACACGTTTTGAGGTGTCCTGAATCAGTTTTCTCTTATGGTGCTGTATTATTTTCAAATTTCAATATTTCAATTTCTAATTATGATTAAATTATTTTTAATACATCATTCGAAAGATATTTTAAAGTTCTTTTAAATTATCGAAAGTTTTCACCAGATTTACATGTTTTGAGGTGTCCTGATTACGTTTTCCTTTGCATCTCAGTTAATTGAGTTAGACCGTTCAAAATTGGTATACGTAGGTTAATTAGGAGGGGCTGAAAGGGTGGGGAAGAGATAGGCGTGCACCGCGCGCGTATCCCCTAACTTGTGCGCGCAGCGCGCACGGGACTGCGCGGCCGAAGGCAGTGGGGACCAGGTCCGACTTTTTAACCGATGAGAAATGATTTTTTTCATTTTCTTTTCTTAAGAATAAAAATTTGATTTGAGAAGGAGTATATGCTCGCAGCGCGCGTATACCTTCACACGTGCGCGCGCAGCGCGCATGGGTTTGCGCTGCCGAACGCAGTGGGGACCCGGTGTGAGTTTTTAACCGATCAGAAATGATTTTTTTTTAGGGGGCACGAAGGGTCAGGTAAGGAATACGCGAGCGCAGCGCGCGTATCCGTGAACTTGTGCGTGCGCAGCGCGCACGTGACTGCGCTGCCGAAGGCAGTGGGGACCCGGTCCGACTTTGTACCCGATGAGAAATTATTTTTTTAATTTTCTTTTCTTAAGAATAAAAATATGACTTCAGGAGGAATATGTGCGCGCAGCGCACGTATACCTTCACACGTGCGCGCGCATGGGTCTGCGCTGCCGAAGGCAGTGGGGACCCGGTGCGAGTTTTTATCCGATCAGAAATGATTTTTTTAGGGGGCACGAAAGGTCTGGGAATGTATACGCGCACGGGACTGCGCTGCCGAAGGCAGTGGGGACCCGGGCCGACTTTTTACCCAATCAGAAATGATTTTTTTTTAATTTCTTTTCTTAACACTAAAAGTTACTTTTTGTTTCTGTTACTGTTAGTTTTCTTTTCTTAAGAATAAAAATATAACTTCAGAAGGAATATGTGCGCGCAGCGCACGTATACCTTCACGCGTGCGCGCGCATGGGTCTGCGCTGCCGAAGGCAGTGGGGACCCGGTGCGAGTTTTTACCCGATCAGAAATGATTTTTTTAGGGGGCACGAAAGGTCAGGGAAGGTATACGCGCGCGCAGCGCGCACGGGACTGCGCTGCCGAAGGCAGTGGAGACCCGAGCCGACTTTTTACCCAATCAGAAATGATTTATTTTTTTATTTCTTTTCTTAACACTAAAAATTACTGTTAGTGATTCATTAATTTTAGTGATTCATTTGAAAATACTGACCCGCTAGCGGGCGAAGCCAGCTAGTAATAAGTTATAAAAACTGCAGAGAGCATATTTCGTGTTTAGATAAATCGATAAATTCATTACTAAATTTCAAGGAAATTATGTAAATTAAAAAAAAATCGATTAAGAATCGTTTTAATAAAACAACGAGCAAATGATAAATGAAAATAATAATAATAATAATAAATAAATGAATAAAATAAAATAAAAGAGTGGCACAATAATTTGAAAAATAAAATAATTAAGATAATAATTGCATTTAAATATTATTTACATTTAGTATATTAAAAAATGTATCATAATAAACATTTATGATTATGTGGTTTAAGAGTTAAGACCGATTAACTACACTGGAGTCCGAGATCAATAGGTGAAATGCCCTCCTTGGTGGTCTGTCTAAGGGGTCCTAGTACATATTTACACTAGTTTCAGAGAAAACCACGGAAAACTCTGAACGGCTAGGTCGACGAGCGTGATCTGGGATTGAACCTGGCAACTCCTGTCATCCAGCTTTCAGAAAATTATAAGCATAATAATAATAATAATAATAATAATAATATATATATATATATATATATATATATATATATATATACAGCTTGTTATTATGAATTAAAGAATAAAAATAATTTCAAATAAAACACAAAAAACAATATATAGCATAAATTCTTTCTCGTGAGAAAAATAAATCACTTTAAAAATCTCCTTTAAATAATTTAAATAATACATATTTTGGAAGCATTTGTATTTTGCTAAGCCGCAATGTCCTCAAATAAAGCCAACTTACATTTGGAAAGTAGGATAGAATGATTTTCTAAACACTTTGTACAAATTTTCAGAAATCGTGAAAATTTGAAAGTATACATATACATATATATATATATATATATATATGAGAGATGCAAGACCGAGGTGCAAGTTTCCTGAAATGTCAACATTTCTGGTTTTCAGCATTTAAAATTCTATTTTTCATTTCATGAATTCTCTTTTCTTTTATCGGATCCTTTTGGTTAATTTATCTCTATCCATTTCTATTAATTGATGAATGTTTTTATTGGTTTAATGGTTTTTGCAAATTATCTCAGTGTTAGGCTTATGTGTTATGTTTGTGTCATTTCTCTTCTGCGTAAGTACTTTAACAAGTTTTTACTAATCAGTGTAATCAAATTAAATTATAATCGTGACAATAATTTTATTCGAAATACATCTCATTTAAAATTTCATATGTTGGTATTTTCATCTATCATTTATTTGCTGAGTGTTGTACAGGAATTAAATTATTCAAATTATACATATATATGCAACTTGTTATAATTTTTTCAAATCAAATATTTAATGACATTAATATTTCATCCATTATTCATGATAAGTCTTGCATGTTTCCAATTAAAGATATACATATTTCTCGCACTTTTAAATATCCTGTTATACTTGGTCGCTTGCTTTTTAACTATAATTCAGTCTCTAAGTCTATCTTCTGATGTGTCTTGTAGGTGTGATAATCCTTCTTATGTAAAATATGTTGAATGGAACCATGGACATATAATAACTGGTAATCTTGAAATTATTAATGACTCTAAATTAAAGAAACTTATGGATTATGGTACTAAATATCGACTCCCCTCAAAAACTAATATTTCACAGATTCTACAACAGTTATCATTTGATATTGATTTGTTTATTTATAAAATCTCCATCTTTTATAATAAACCAATTGAATTTTTTAATCAATAGAAATTTTTAGTGATTTCAAAATTTAAAGCTGAATTAATTCAACATCGATCAAAAATAACACATTACAATAAATCAAATCTAATTAACTCTATTAATGAATTGCAACAATTTTTTTATTACTTATGTTGATAAATCTACTATTAATTATGCTATAATTTGTAAACACTATTATCTTTCTCTTCTCAGTAAATCCATACCTTCGAGTTCTAACTCTCATCCTACCAATAATGACATTAAAATTAATAACCGAAAAATTCCTTGCTTTTATAAATTACTAAAACTTCCTCTTAACAATTTCAAATTATTGTACTTATTCCAAAATTTCACAAAACTCCTATTAAATTTAGAACTGTCACAGTTGGTTGTAATACATACAATAATATTGCTTACAAAATTCTCCTTGAAATTCTCAAACAAATCGATGGCTTAATTAGTAAATCAAAAAATTTCTATTGCCTTAAAAATAGCTATCAACTTAAAGCTAAAATCTTATCAATGAACAATGTCACTGATATTATGACATATGATTTTGCCGACCTGTTTAGTAATATTAATTTAACAGATCTTCATTAAATCATCTTTAATCTTTTTGAGAAATTTAAAAGTCAAATATCTTTACCTAAATACTTTTCTGTAGCATCATTTAAGACATTTTCAAATTTTATCATTCATAATAATTACATTCTACATAATAATAAAATTTATATTCAAAAGATCGGTATTCCACAAGGAGGAACTAGCTCGAGTTTGTTAGCTGATTTATACCTTTACCATTATGAACAAGGATTGTGTAATGAAAATGTCTGCTTTTACCGGCACATTGATGACATTAAAAATTTTTATGTCAATATTTTTTCCCCTAATTCAATCAAATTAGAATATCCTCCTCACCTTACTTTAAATCATAATCTCCTTAACAGCAACTGTATTAGTTTCTTAGATTTAAAACTTAAACTTGAAGGAAGTAAAATTTATATTGATCTCTATGACAAAAGACAAGATTTTTGTTTCAAAGTAAATTTATTTACACATTTTCATTCTTGTCTTCATTTATCTGTTTACAGAAATATCATTCTCAGGCACCTTTTTCGCATACATAATCTTTGTTCATTTAGGTATAAAAACAAAAATATCACCCACATAATT
Organism: Salticus scenicus; assembly: GCA_963930645.1. Taxonomy (NCBI): domain Eukaryota; kingdom Metazoa; phylum Arthropoda; class Arachnida; order Araneae; family Salticidae; genus Salticus; species Salticus scenicus. The sequence goes on along the minus strand of OZ005656.1, from coordinate 266,814,227 downwards.
AAAACTGCTACAAAAATGGGTCCCCCCCCCCCCCAAAAAAAAAAAAAAAAAAAAAAAAAAAATTATTCAGTAGTATATCATTAAATGTCTCTGTATAGCTTTAAAAAAAAAAAAAAAAAAAAAAAACTATTTAAGGTATTTAAAAAAGTATTTAAAAAAATCTGGAGTGACTCCACTCGACTTTCCGAACATTGAGTAATTAACAGTTTTGTAGATAAAGTAGAGAAAGAGGAGTTGTTGAACAAACAAAAGAGAGAAAACCATAACAGAGTGTTTGAGTATTTTTCTCCATATATTACACGATGTTTTATTGAACGCTACTGAACTTTGAGCCCATAAGATCATAATGATAAAGAATTTTTCGTTGTGTCCCTGTAAAAACTTATAAATACTAGATTCACCAAAATGCTAATAGTTAGTGCAACAGTGATTTATAATACTCATATAAATTTTCAGCTCAATTGAATAAGGCGTCTAGTCACTATCGCACTTTTAAAAATTGGGTCCCATAGGCCATAATGATAAAGAATTTTTCTTTGCATCCCTGTAAAAAACTGTAAGTGCTAAATTCACCGAAATCAATTCAGTTGGTTCAACTGTGACCTATAACATGTGTACAAATTTTTTGCTCAGATTAATAAGGCGTTAAAACGCTATCACACTTTTAAAAATTTGCTCCCATAAGCCATAATGATAAAGAATTTTTATTTGTGCCCCTGTAAAAAAACTGTAAGTGCTAAATTCACCAAAATCTATACAGTTAGTGCAACTGTGACCTATAACATGTGTACAAATTTTTGGCTCAGATTAATAAAGCGTTTAGAAGCTTTCGCACTTTTAAAAATTTGGCCCCATAGGCCATAATGGTAAAGAATTTTTCCTGGTGTCCCTGTAAAAAAAACTGTAATTGCTAGGTTCACCAAAATCTATAGGGTTCGTACTATGGTGACTTACAATATACGTACCAACTTTCAGCTTATTCGAACAAAGCGTTTAGATGCTAGCGTGTTCACTCACAGACATACACACGTACATACACACATACATACACACACACATGCATCATCGTAAAAATAATGGAAATGGACTCATTGGACCTCGAAACGTATAGAAACATCAAAATCTCAAATTCGGATTTTTGATATGATTACAATACTTTCCTCACTATAGTGTTCGGAAAGAAAAAAGATGTGGAGGATGGGTTAAATAAAAATAAAAATAAATAAATAGATGGGATTATGGCTATTGCAAGATACGTTTCTTTTTATTTTTTTCTCGTTGATATTGTGAATTATGAACTCTTCATCCTTTAGATTTAATTGAGTGCATTTTGGATATTAGTGGTTTCCTATGTTTAAGTTGTACAAAATATCCAAATAATAAATAATAATAATAATTAACAAATAAAATAAAAAATTTAATAAATTAAGATAGCCTTGAACTGCTTATCCTTATATGTGGGCTTTTTGGGATTATTGCTTGTGATTGATACTTTTTAGAACTTAACATTTAATTCTTGTTATTAACATTAAGATTAATTATTTCAGATTTAACATAATTAAGATCAAATTTTTGTAATTGAAAGGTGCAACATATTCACTTAAATCATTAAGATAAAACAATCTTCTGTTAAATAATACACTTAATAGCAATTGCTTGTTTAATCCTAAAACATTTTAACTGACTTTTACTGTTTATCTAGCTTCACGATAGATGACGCTAGCACACTGATGTATTTATGTTTGCTGTCATTAAATTCCTTTCCATGAAAGTTCTTAAGTTATTTTATTTAAGAAAAAAAATAAAATTTAACTAATTTAAAATATAATTACAAAGGGAATTTTATCGTTATTGAAAATGCTCAGCTGTTAATTCTTTATTGATTAATCGATGTTTGCAAAGAATTTATTTTTAATTTCATTGTTATGATGGCAACATGTTTTTCTCCGTGTTGTGTGATAGCTTGACATGTGGTTACTCTGATTTTTTTCATTTTTCTCTCTGGTTTCCTTAACGATTTGATTTAATATTTTATTTCATTTCTCATTCAAAATGGTTTTGTTGCAAGATTGGAGCATGAGCAATATTTTTGCTATTGTTGGCTATATTGTTTTACGACATCTTGCAGCTTTCTCTGCTTTAAGGAAGTACATGCTTCCTGATGAGATAATATTTCTATTTTTAAGCATTTTTTACTCCAATTATTATTCCTGTGGTCCTTTTTTTTTTTTTTTTTTTTTCCATACTTTTTAACAGAATTTTTAATTCCTGAATAACTTTTAATATATTTAATTAGTTCCTTCATAATTTTTCTCCGTCAATATGTTTAATGGTCCTTTTTACTTATGTGGACGTAAGTAATTTAAATTGGCTTTGTCTCTTATTGGATCTAAATATGAATCGCAACATTTCTGTGCTAGTTTTTATACGGTGTTACAATCTGTTTTATTAACACGCTTTTATTAGCTTTACCTGTATGTATGTATGTATGTTTGTAACCGCTCTGGGAGCAAACAAAAAATTTATATTGTAAATAAAGACTTTCCCTACGTGAACGGCGTGGCGTTGAGGTATAGCTCCGCGCTACGAACCTAAAGGTCTAGCGTTCCATCCCAGTGAGGGGAGATTTTTAAAAAATGGTTTTTGTTTAATTCTAAATTATTTTAATTAAAGATTTAAATGTATGTAAATATTAGGGTGTGTCACTCACACGATTTTCTCTTACCCTGCATTTTAATACTAAGATAATGTTTTGTGCTTTTTAGTTCACATTTCTATAAAAGCGTGTTCTTTAATTTTTTTAAACTATAATATTATTTTTGTGGTGTTGATATTAACATATATCTATTAAATTCTAAAATTTTAATTTTAAAATTTATTATAATATCTATCATTTATATATATAAATGTTTTCGAAAACGCTAGAAGGCATTTAATACAGTACGTAAAACAAGTTCAACAAACAAAAGTTATTCTAGATCATTTTATTTATATTGTATTTCCATACTGTATAAGAACAGCGAATACTGAAAGTTTTTTTCCAGACGCATGGAATGGCGTTGCTATTTTTGTGAAGACGTATCATTCCGTCAATTGTCGATATATTCCACGAAGTGCCTAATTTAGGTCCGCCGTTGAGAAAATAAAATTCCTTCCTTTTATATGGATAAAATAATAACAGTGATTTTTCAACAAATTAAATTTCAGATATTGAAAATTTTAACATAATTTGCTTGAAATTATCAGTATACATTTATTATACTTAATATGTGCATTCTTTAAGCAAGGCTGAAAGAGGGGGAAGAAAAATGGTACCATAAATGGAATTTTGTATCTAGGTTGCACAATTAACAGAGTTAAATTTTATTGTTTTGCTGTATCATGAAATCAATTTTACAAAAAAATTTCAGGCTAAACTTCGAAATTTATTGGGGTAAGCGTTATATTAAACCATATCATTTTTATAGTGGCACTTAATTTACTTTTATACTTAAAAATAAAAAGGCTTAAGAAAACGATTGAAATTCTAACATGATTATCGATCCATTTGTTCATGTATTCCAGTTTTAAATGATGTTGGATGCCACAAAATTTTGATATATCATTGATTGAATCTGTAGTTATATTATGATTATTTGAATAGAATATACATGTATTTTAATTGTAGTCCTTCCATAAATAATACAGTATTTATCAATCTTTTTTTTTTTAAGACATATTTGCTCAGATTAAAATAAAAATTTACATTTTATCAATTTAACCCTTTGACTGCCATGGCTATCATATGTGATAGCCAGTGATGTTTCCGTAATACCATAATACTTACAAAAAAAAAAAAAAAATTTAAACCTATTCACCATTTTCCTACTTAATACTAATACTAATAATAATATTAATAACAATAATAATTATTGAAATTTAAAAATTAAAATTATTCACCAATTTCTTAATAATAATGACTTTATAATCACTTGTTGGTCTTTTCTTCTGTTAGCTTAAGAATCTAAATTACACTCATGTAAATTGAACCTCTAATCGTACACTTTTTCTTACATCAATTAATAGTAACTTATTTTTTCCACGTTAGATGGCGCGCTCATACGTTGTGTCGAACGTATGCCATACAGTGACAATCGTATTGTTCTGCATTATACTTAAATTTCCCTCTAGAATATTCTTTATTTGTGATTTCAGCTTTTAAATATTAAGCACAATAAATATCACTTCATGCTTACATTTATTTCATTTCAGAAATTATTTCGATTAATCGATTCTCTACTTTTAAACATTTCTTTTCAGTTAGTTCGTTTGGCAACCGCCTGGACTTTTATTCGATTTGGATTTGAATTGCATGTGGCCCTCGTCTTTCACGAATATCATTTTTCATTTTGGTTAAGTTGTTTTATCAGCCATTTTCCTTTTATCTTTCTATTTTTTTTTTATGCAAGATTGGAACTAGTATTGTATATTTGCTGAACTAGCTATACAATATTCGAAATCTTGCATCTCATGTTGACAGTACAGCTAGTTTCCTGATGAGAACTGTACTGGGTTTCAACATTTTTAACTCTATTTTTCCTTCATGCATTCCTTTTTATTTCAATAGTATTTTGGTTTATTTCTTGCAATTCTTATCTTGTGTTGCTGAATTTACTCGATAAATGGATTAAAAAAAAACTATCTCATTGTTTTAGGCATTAGTGATATCTACGTCATTTCTCTTCTGTGTAAGTATTTTAACATGATTTTACTAATCGGTGAATTTTACTTAAATGGTATTTGTGACAATAACTTTATAAGTAATCCTTCTAAATATTAATATCATTGTTGGTATTTTCATCTTTCTCTTATTTGCTGAGTATTGTAAAGGAATTAAATTATTTATTATATATATATATATATATATAATTTTATGTTAAAAAAAATGCAAATTACACAAACGAATCTTCTGGCACCGTGGTAAACATTTGCAATTTCGGCTTGGCAGTCAAAGTGTTAAACTGCTTAAATTTATACATAAAGCTTTTAAACTGTTCTACTGCTTTAATTCTATTTTAATGAAATAATATTCTCAGATTTTTCTTAACATGACTTTAACTGATTGATGATTTTTTTTATAACGGATTATTGCTATTATTCGAACTAAGCTGGCATGCACATACCTTTAAAATGCGATTCAACTCCACCTTTTTACATAAACCATCCGTTTTCCCACGGATCCCTGTTCCCCTACCTCTACCAAACTTCCCCGGCCTATCCGAAAATCCCTTGTCTTATTCTATCACAGGCAAAGAGCCCCTCAACTCAATAGAATACAAGAACTTGTCCCACAGAATGAAGTGTCTCTTTTCAAAAGCAGGGGCGCCGTCACCAGAAAGCAGATGGTGCCACGTGACAAAAAAGGGGCGAGCGCGTGGCTTGCCCCCTTCCAGATGGGGGCACACGCGACCCGCACAAGGGGCGGATACTCTAAATCTCTAGAAAAAGAGGGGAATCCAGGTAGGATCCTGTTCTAAATCGGAAAAAAATACGCGATATTTTGTTCAGATTTACCGTCACCCCTTCTGACTATAGATGGAAGAACAAGCAAATACGAGAAAGTCAAAACTGTGAGATTTTCGCCGTGCGGTGTTCCGTAACCGAAATTCTCTCTTTAGAATGGCAAGAATTCTAAACTTCTTTCTTTATGCCTGTGGCAGTTCATTCATTTCTTTCGTTCAGTATTTTTCTGAGGAAAACACGAATAACGGATTTGGAAAGTCGGCTTTTATTTTGATGACTATATTTTTGCGTTTCCAAAAATAAAAGAAAGAAAAAGAAAAGAAAGAATGAAAAGAAGTCTGTCAGATTTTAGACATTCTCAAGGTCCTAAAAATACTATTCATGCCTTTATAATATACAGTCGGCAGAAAAAGTATCCGAGCACTAGCCAATAAATTCCTATATACAGTCGGCTGCAAAATTATTCGAGCACTAGCAATAATCCTTGCCAAAAAAAAGTACACTTAATACAGCTTTGTTAAATAAATCCTTGTCGAGTCATGTTCTTAATCAGTCTAAGAACATGATTCGAAAAGGATTTACTTAGCAAAACAGTCTTAAGTGTACTTTTTAAATATAGGAATTATTGGCTAGTGCTCGAATAATTTTGCAGCCGACTGTAAAAAAAATTCACTTAAGGTAAACGCACCAGTAGTGGACACTTTAAGAACATTTTCCGGCTATTTTTTGTAATATTTACAAAATTTTAGAGTTTCAAAAAATAATTAATATTTCAGACCTTTACGAACTCTTTCTTAACACGACTGTATTATGAAAATTGCTAATTGTAGCATTTATTATATGTAAAAAATCAAAAATCCGAAAAGCTTAAAATGAGCTAGTAGTGGACCCTTTTTTGTTCCAGTAGTGGACCCCTTTGAATTTTTGCTTTAAAATTCAACTCTAAAATTGCTAGATTACAGAATTGTGTCCACTACTGGATCTGGCATTAAAATTCGCATGAGCCTGCAGTGGACAGGGCTGTCCACTATTTGTTATGATGACATTTTTTGGCACCAGTAGTGGACACCCATAAAAATACTATGTGTTAATACAAGATTTAAAAAATAGCACAATAAATGAATTCTGCATACTTATTTTAGTCATTTGAAAGCAAAAGGTAGAAGAAATCAGTTAAAAATAAGCAGAGAGCGAGCAAATAAAATTTCATTTCCTTATTCAAAGTGATAAGAAAAAAACGTCAAAATCACAAAAAGTACAATTTTTTTTAGTTAAATTAACATTATTTTAAAACTAATGGCAGGAATTATTTTTTGTTAAAGGGTTAGACAGTAAAGGACTATAACTCCCTTCCTGAACATTGCTCGAATCTTCAGAATTTTTAGGTAGCTTATTTTCCGAGTTTAAAATTAAAAGTGTCCACTACTGGTGCGTTTACCCTAATACTGCTTTGTTCAATAAATCCTTGTCGAATCATGTTCTTAGACTGAGTAAGAACATGACACGACAAGGATTTATGTAACAAAGCAGTATTAAGTATACTTTTTTTAGACAGGAATTATAGCCAGTGCATGCTCGGATACTTTTGCTGCCGACTGTAAGCATTTTTATTATATAAGGAAAGGGCATGTTTACAAACAAACGCTCCGTCAATCAATCTGCAAAAGATCAATCTCTATTGGTGGAAATACCAATGTTTTGCCACTTTACCCATAATTTGACTGCGAGTGACGTCACGTGCCCTTTCCTTATTAACAATTCATATTTCCTTTACATTCTTCGTGTAGATATCGCTTTTCCTCCTCACTAATATGCTGAATGGTCAGTGTTGCAGCTTTCAGTTGCTAAGAACAAGGTTTTAGTCCCAGTCAAGGCATGGATGCAAGGTTTTCATTAGAGGTAAGAATTGGGTGAGAATTTCTCACCTTTACTCAGAAACAAAACGAGATTTCTAAAAAGAATGTGAGAACAGAATGTTAAAAAAAAAAAAAAAAAAAAAAAATCCGGATTAATGCTAAGGAAAATGATGTCTAATTTTACAGCTAATCCGTATAATTTGAGTTGAATCGCATTTAACAGCTAAAATATGTCGATTTTTTTCACTGTCGATCACTGAAATAGTCAACTATTGCACTGAAAATGGATGAAATTTACTTTTTTTTTTTATATACTTTCAATGCAAGATTATTTACCTAATTACAGTTTTTCTGGCGTTTCATTGTAGAAATACAATGTATTTTTGCAGTTGACTAACGAAATGTGTAATTTTCATGTCCAAGTATTTTGAAAACTTTTTAAAGTAATTCAACTTTTGTAAAGAGTCTGTTTATATTTGCTGATTTTTATGAATGACCTGTTTACAGATCAAAAATTTCAATAAATTGGCTCCAGAAGAGTGCGAGAATTTTTCACAATGCTAAAATTGTTATGTGAAAAACTGTAAATTACATGCGAGATTCTCGTGATCTTGCGCTTTAGTGAATGGATATCCTTGGTGGTACAGAAAAAGAAAAAAAAAAATAATCTGGTGTGTCGCTCACATGACTTTCTCTTACCCTGAAATTTAATACTATAAATACAGATTGAAGATTAAGGGGTAAGATAACGAGTACTGTTTTGCAAACCTATGTTGAAACAGTTCAAATTAGGCTTCGGACCAGCTTTATTTGACAATAAATTCGGTGTGAGGGGGCTACCACCCCCCTCAATTCCCCATTTCATTACTGTTCTTACATTTATATAGAATTCGAATCTGTTATTAAATTCAAAAGTTCATTTAAAATTATTGAGACAACTTTCACACCAGCATTCCTTGAAACTTATCAATATTGATCAAACTTTTCTAATAACAAACACATTAACTTCGAAGTACAGCATTTGGATCGTCTGAAATTATTTGTGTTTAATTTATTCTAACAGATACGCACAAAGGTCAGATGTTAAAAACTTGACTTCGGTATTCAAAAAGCCTCAAGCGTCATAACGTCTAAATATACAAAAAACCAAGCGATGAATATTTAGCTTAAAAAAAATACATTATTTACCATATGGCTATGAAGAATTAATTTTAATTCCTGAGCAGCTCTCCTGGACATGGTAAAATATTACAGTAAAGCACTTCCAATAACAATAAAAAAGAATGTTATGGCTTAAATACAAATGCAGCCCTGTATATCTTCTAAAGGTTATGTACGCATCACGTGGAGGACATAAATATAATCCTATATTAACACACAGCACAATCTGAAGTACACTTCCATCAATTTTCAACTATTGTCGTACTATAATCTAGTTTTTTTTTTGTGTGTGTGTGTGTGTAGCCCTGTAAACGAACAGTGAATGGTTTCATTTTGCATACCGTGTATTGCTGTATCTTTATAGAATAAAATTCCTAAGCATTTTTGATTTTTTTTTTTTTTTTTTTTTTTTTCTGTCGTCAATCTAAAACATACTAAATTTGATAAATTCACTTTTAATGATAGAAACTATAATATGTTACTAATAACTAATAATTTTATAGCATGATACTTCTAATATCAACAACAGGATTGTTTGCAATGTTTAGTTATGCCAAAATAATCCTGCTTAACACCGAAAAATAGAATAAAACGGTAAAAATACTTTAAATATAATATGACTAGATAAACTATGTTAATAAAGCAGAAATTTTAAATCTTCCAAATACAGATTTTTTTTTTTTTTTTTTTTTTCAAATACATATTTAAATCCATATATACATACAATTAAATACATATTTAAATATAAAAACATCAGTTTACAAGTGTAAAATTCATAGGACGAATGAATTATACAAGAACATCGAATATGATTGTACCTATTCATTCGTCTCTACCCTCTTTTGATTCAAAAATCCTTTGAAATACATTTTCCCATAGATCGGAGCGCCGTTTCAGCACGTGCCGAAGTATTGTGCAACCTCTGACTCCTCTCTCCTGAAGCATCGCGTGATCTCGCTGATCCGCTACAAATCCATGAGGATCATCCGATTGTAGATGCAGAGGAGGGCATTTTAGCGGATGGATTCAGTTTTCAAAGGAAGAGTGGAGAAAGTACGATACTGATTAGGGTGCTAAATGGCAATGAAATAGGAGATCGAGCAACAGGTCGAGTAGTCAGACCGCACTGCTTGTTGATCTGGCGAATTAAATGATGAGAAAACTATCGGCAGACAAAGATCCTTTTGCCATTTTTGGACAACTGCTTTCGCGAGTCGCGGCCTTACTTTGAAATAAATAATAATAATAATAACAAGAAGAAGAAATACAAGAAATACAAGAATTTCTATGTTGCACATAGAATTACTGAATCAGAGATTGTTAAAAAAGTATGTTTATTATTATTATTATTATTATTTATTTATTTATTTATTTATCAACATCTCCTCATGCACCACAGAGGGCGCATTCGAAAGTATTTCCCGGTCACTTCCCGAGTTGGGAAATGACGTCACGCGAGAAGTTCGGGAAATTAGAACTACCATATAGGAGCCATGTTTGTTTATATATTTGTTTCCCGGGAAGATGAGATGTGTACGGAAGTAGTTATATCTCGGTCATTTTTCGTAAGGCTTCTATATGGTAGTTCTAATTTCCCGAACTTCCCGCGTGACGTCATATCCCAACCCGGGAAGTGACCGGGAAATACTTTCGAATGCGCCCAGAGTACAACATGAGGCTTACAGAGGTACAGTCGGTAACAAAAGTATCCGAACACTAGCAAAAATTCCTATGTAAAAAAGGGAGAGTTAATACTGTTTTGTTGAATAAATCCTTGTGGAATTATATTCTTAGACTGACTAAGAACAGGATTCGACAAGGATTTATTTAACAAAACAGTATTAACTCTACTTTTTTTTATATAGGAATTTTTGCTAGTGTTCGAATATTTTTGTTACCGACTGTAATTAGTTAACAGACAATTACAGAAAATCAAAAAAAAAAAGGAAAAGAAAGGAGGAAGAAGAGAGAGAGAAAAAAAAAAAAAAAAGCAAAGCATATACACACACACACACACACAGAAAAAAAGAAAAAAAAGGGACGTACATACAAACACAAAATTGCACTAATAGACACACACACACAAAATAAATAAATAAAATAAAATAAATAAAAATAATCATACTTGCATATAGAATACATAAAATGAAGTTACAAGAACAGAATCAAATATATAGATTATAAAGGTACAGAAGTAACATAATGAATAAAGTTGCAAAAGGCCGCAAATGCGAACTTGTTTTCAACAAAAACAGCAAGAGGGGGAGGAAAATTAACATATACAGAATTCAATGGATTAATAAGTAGTTCTTTTCTGCCTTTAGGGAGTTTCGTACATTTATACAGTAAATTTTCAACGTTTTGCACTCCTCCTAAGTAGCAAGAACGTAAGCCGGTATGAGATAAACCAAATCTTTTCAGATAGCATCTAAAATTTACGTGACCAGTAAGGAATTTGATAATTTCAAAATTACAAAAGAAGTGTTTGTTTTTGAGTCTGTCAGAAAGGAAAAAAATATTGAAGGAAAAAATATTTTCGTCAAAGCAACTGTCGTAGCGTTGTGGTATTGTTCATTCCACTCTTGAATGGTTTTGTTACAACTTTGATATTTGAAGAAAAGTGTATGGTTGATGTTCAATGTGTTTTACGTCGTACTAGTGCTACACTATGGACGATTGCACACTTGCCAACATCCTAATTAATATTCCGTAGGATTGTTAACCCCGCCTTTTTTTACACACCGATATTTTTTTTCCGAGTATTTTTCTTCCTATTTGATCATGTTTGAATTTGAAGAATATTACTCTCAAAATATAGTGGTGTGAAAAAATGGGCGGTACTAACGACACTATGAAACATTAATTAGTATGTTGGCAAGTATGGACAATTGGTAACGGTCTGAGACTAATCCATAAGGGTGGTCCGGAGGCATGCCATTACAATTTTGGTCCTCCGTAAAACTTTACATGTAATAATATTAAAATATGTCTAATAAAATGTTATGATGTTAGGGAAAAAAATGTCCCCAATTTAAACTCGGCCTTGCTTAAGCATTGGGAAAAAAAACATCCTTTTGAATTTTGTCATTTGTTTTTAATGCTTAAATTACTGCACAGAAGATATAAAAGAATAAACTTCGCATGAATTTTTATTTTTATTTTTCATACGTAAAAATTAGGAATACAATTAGAAATGAACATTTACAATACATTATAATTGCGAAGATACTTAGTAAATATTTGGTATTCCGCTTATACTTGGTTCAGCCAAATAACTTGATGTTAAACAACTAAAGATAAAAACTAGTAAGCTGTGGCCATCACAAAACTTTCTTCTATATCATTTTATATAAGAACGCCACTTATAGGTTTACGTACACAAATATTTAATCAACATAGCTTTTCCCAATAAAGATGTTATAATATGTAATTCGATAGAATTTTAATCAATAAATGTTCAAGTATAGCGATCTGAAAAACCACACTTTAATCTCAACATAAAAGTTCGTAATCAATAGACAAGAAAGCATAGTAATTTTTCCATGTTAAATGCACTGTAAGAAATGTCAGTAAAATTCGGGGACTTGACCGTTAAATTATAAGACCATCTCTCTTCCTTGAGAAAAATGTCCATTACTCGTATTTATAACAAACTGCTGTAAAATTCAAACTTTTGACCATTAGTTTAAAATTCACTTTCCTTTTTTTTTTTTTGAGAAAAAACGACGGGGTGTTTTACGGACATACCTTAATTTTTACAGTCAGTGACTGGAAATGGAACATGTCAGTGGAACAAGAAGAAATACAAGAATTTCTATGTTGCACATAGAATTATTGAATCAGAGATTGTTAAAAGTGTATGTTTTTTTTTCTTTTTCTTTTTATTATTTATTTATTTATCAACATCTCCTCATGCAACCACAGAGTACAAAATGAGGCTTACAGAGGTAAGTAGTTAACAGACAGACAGAAAATCAAAGACAAAGGAAAGGGAAGAAGGGAAAAAAAAAGCAAAGCACACACACACACACACGAATAGGGGTGGGGGGACGTACATACAAACACAAAAATGCACTAATAGACACACACACACACAGAAAAAGTAAATAAAGAAAATAAAATAAAATAAAGAAAGATAAGCATACTTGCATATAGAATACATAAAATGAAGTTACAAGAACAGAATCAAATTAATAATAATAAGAAGAAGAAGAAGAAGAAGAAAGAGAAGAAATACAGAATCGTTTAAGAATCGTTAAACTTAAAGAATCGTTCTCTTACAAGGAATCATAGCATCTTTTTTTCTATAAATACCCTCCCCCCCCCCTTTTTTTTTAGAAGATCTGTTACAACAAGAAGCTCTAAACCCTACAATTCTGAGAGTAACGTTTCTGACATCAGTCCTATTCGCACATTATTAGGACCATCAGCCTGAAATACCTTTCCCATTGAAGTCCACTCTAAATTTAGATTTTATTGCATCCAAACCCAAATTGAATTATTTTCTTTTGCCGATAAATAATTTACCGTTTAGAACTAGAAACCACGCGTCAAAATACTGCTTAAAAAAATATATTTCCCCTTTATTTCACTTAATTCAGTTATATATTATCAGCTTCCTTTACACAAAAATTTTTTTGGAATGTGTTATATTTTATATGCGTATTTAACTTAAATATTTAATAATAACATTGGGGCATGAGAGATGCATACGGGCTTTTTTCTTAAATTGCGATGTTTAAAATGTCCATTTAAAAAAAAATAATAATAATAATACTTTGTAAAATTGTACTTCACGACTCAAAAAAAAAAAAAAAAAAAAAAAAGAAAAGAAAAAATCTTTAATTCAGCCGCATTAATGTTTATTTTTCAATCGGTTGAGTTACAGCGAAACAAGAGGTGAAGTGAAACATAAAAGAAGTGAGTATATGATGAAAAATGTGACCATTTGTTTCACTCTTAACTACAAAATGTAAAGTTCAAACGACTTTTTCTCGAAAATTTTGAAGAGATGTATCATGGCGAAAATTTCAATTACAATTTCTTTCAACATTTAATTTGTCGAAGGGAACGACACTTCTTGGATGTCATTTTCTGTATATTTCTGTAACAAAATGTGCTATCATCGTGTTCTAGATTATTGAAGGTAAAGCTGACATCGATGTAAAAGGTAGCCAAACTGAGTAGATTTCCGAGGACAGACCCGACTTTTCGATTCATATCCCTAGAAAAATATTTGTCCTCTTTTTTAATATTTTATTTCAATTTGTCAGCACTTTTAATTCTGCGATACAAATCTTTATACATTTGTTCTTTTACAGAATGGTATCCCATTTTATGCCTGATCTATTACCTACACTGTAAAAAAATATGTCCTATTTGCTGCCAGAAATTCTCTGTAACTTGAGAAAACACGCGTAATTTACGAAAAAAATTACGTTGTTAGAACGTATTTTTTGTAAATACAGAAAATTTTTGGCAGCAAATAGGACATATTTTTTACAGTGTAGGGTGATCTGCCAATAATTGGTTAGTAATTGACCACTTAATCACAAAAATATAAGAAACGAGAATTAATGTATGAAAATGTTCAAAAACTGATTTTTAGAATACATAACTAACATATGATAAAATGATCTGTTAAATTTACGACAGCAACTAACTATTTGATTTGATGTTATCATGAAACAATTGCAAAGTTGTCCACAAGACTTAAAATAACTAGTGTTTAGTATTAGTCAGTGTTTTTATAAGATGTTTATTTTAGTTTTAAAACATCATGTTAAAATGAACGACATGACTCTCTGACGTCATTCGATGTCATAACGACGATTTTATTTCACTTAACCTGTAGGAGTCTCAATTTAACCCATAAACAATTGGAATTGACCAATCCTAGCACAGATTTTCCCCATCATGCATGGATTATCGTAGTGGTTCGAAATCTACTTTAAGTCGTAAGTCTCGGTGTAATGAAACTTAATGTAAAGAAAAAAAAAATGAACGTAGATTAACACTCCAAAACCAAACCCTATGTTCATACCCCACTTTTAGAACTGTAATTACATTCGTTTGAAAACTAAATGGGTGATTAAACTAATAATATGCTTTCCAACCGGTAAAAATTTAACTTTTATTTATTTATTTATTTATTTTTTGTTTATTTATTTATTTATTATTTTTTTTTATTATTATTATTATTTTTTATTTTATTTTTTATTTATTTTTTTTTTTTTTCAAACACATGGCTACAGATGTAAGAGGCATTGAAAGAAAAAATAAAAAATGTTGTGCCATTTTACTTTAAATTAATAATCTTGGTAATTTTTTCAACAGAAATTTAATGAAAAAAATCCCTTTTCGGCAAGCTTAAAGGCAAAGGTTAATGTTTTAAACGTTTTTAAAAGTAAAGAAATATTACATATGCCATTAACACGTACTTAGGCAATGGCTTTTTCCCCACACATTGCATTAGTTACGCCCCTATTCTGTTTTCAAGAAATTTAATTTTCAACTACAAAAGGGTTTGATTCATTCTACTTAAAATTTTAGGCTAGATTTATTGGTCAGTAAATGTTTCAATTTTTAAAATCCAAGCTCATAATCATTCAACAAATAGCATAAAGATATACAATTTGGTGAAAAAACTTGCGACTTAGCAATGAAATTTGTGATTTGGCGGCAAAATTTGATAGTTGATAACAAAATTTTTTGACTTGGCGACGAAATTCGTTATTTGATGATAAAATTTGGCGGGCTTGGCTATGGAGAATGGCAGTTTAATTAAAAATTAAGGAATAGTTCCAAATAATTGTGATATTAAAAATATGCGTGATTCACAAACTTGAGTACGTGATTCAAAGACGTAACAATTCAAAAATCATAGGAGGGCCCCAAAGATTTCATTTTTAAAATGACTCAAAATATTTCTCCAGAAAAATTAATTGATAATTAAATTTTAATTGACATGCACTAATTATTAGTATTAATTACAAAACATCACTAAATATGAAGATTTATAAAACTTTAATTCTGATTTTTAATGGACGAGTCTTTTATTTGGCATTAAGAGGAAAATTTATAATAATCAATAGGGAGGGGGGATGGGCTTGAGATCCCTGAACTCCTCCCTTTCCAAGACCATTGACGCGATTATACATACGGTAATCACCAATTTCAAGGGGGAAAAATCACCTTTATCTCACCTGATAAAACGTAAAGCGATATAATGTCAATTTTCATTTCTTGAATCATTAACTTTTCTTAATTCATAATTTTAAAAGTCAAAATAAATGACAAAAAAAAATTTAAACTTAAGTTAAGTAACATAAATTAAACCTTAACAGGAAAAAAACAAAAAAAAACTGTAAAGAAAGATAAAAGAAGCAATTTTGAATATCTGTTTTAACATTTAATGCCATTACAAAGAACCATTCTGTAAGTACGATTTTAATTGTGTAGCTAAATGGTACTGAGAAACTACCTTTTGATTTCTTGTTGACAAATAAGTGGTAAAATTTTCAGTCAAATATTTTGTAAATTTATGATTGGCTGGCATAAAATATATCTATTTAAAAATTGTTTCTTACTCGAATAAGAAAACGACAATTCTCTCTTTGCGGGTATAGCCAACGTGGTTATTAGCAGTTGGGAGGGCCTGATATACGGCAGAAGTTGACACTACTATTTACAGTCAATAATTTCCCCTTCGTTAAATTGCAGAGCGATATTATAAAAAATACTACATGGAAATAGCAGGGCCAAAGCTGCACCAGAGTACCAACCTTGCTTTTTACAGAGCTGCCAACCTAATCCGGCAAATTATTAGTACCGCCCATTTTTCTACACCACTTAATTTTTAGAGTAATTCTCTTCAAATATATTTACGATGAATTAAGAAAACAAATACTCTAAAAATTAAGTGGTGTAGAAAAATGGGCGGTACTAACAATTTGCCGGATTAGGTTGGCAGCTCTGTTTTTATGTGACTAAAATTCCTCAATTACAGGGAAAATCCTCCAAAGTGTTATTTATATTCATTTGTGAAAGTGTTATGTTCATTATGTGAAAGTGTTACGTTCATTATGTGAAAGTGTTAACTATGTTCATTTAATGAAAACTGAAAGAAAAAAATCCTCAGAAAGAAAGAAAAAAAAACTGTTTTGGAAGCTTAAGCAACAAATAAATATTTGGACTGATAAAATAAGGAAAATAAACTCTCACAAAGTTCATAGAATGTATCTGAACAGAAACCTAACGAAATACTTAGGCTTCATTTATCTTAAAAAACACAGCGATTTTGTTGTTCCCCCCTTCCTCAAACAGCTTTTTTGTGATTCCCATTTATCTTGTAGCTACTTTTAGATGAACACTCCTTCACTGGACGGGAAAAAATGATACAGACACCGTTCTTTTCATTATCTAACCCAAGTAATTCTATCTTGTATTCTTCCGAAGACGAATTAGTAAATTAATTGATGAGGGCACCATCTTTTTAACTTCGCACGCATGCGCTCCACACTGTTCTTCCCGAAGATTAAAGACCGCCATTCTTCAAACCCCTCACAGTCGTTGGCAAGCAACTCTTTCATGCCGATCCAAAGACTGCAACTGTATCCAAGAGGATCCTTCAGAACGTCAAGAACTGTCAAGTAAGAAGGCGGCAAGAACGTTTTCGACGGGCCAAGACGACGAGCGGTTTCTTAAAGACATCAGATCGTTCTTACTGCTTTAACACCTGTCGCCAACACTTCGAACTAAGAACTGAGGAGGAGTATTTTGATGTGCATGACTTCCCTTCTGTTTGCAGTTCCCATTTGATTTGCTCTCAAACGATTTATCATTAGCTTCTGAAATTAAGCGAAGTTAAGCACAATGGTTCTCATTGTAACTTCTAAAATTCTTCTTTGTTTTACGAAAAACTTTGTTCCACTGCTAAGTTATGTGTGACAGGAATTAATCTTAAAATATATCACATTCCAATATGTTAGTTTAAAGATTTAACTATTTAACAATCTAAACATTTTATCATTAGCTCCTGAAATTAAGTGAAGTTAACACAATGGCTCTCATTGGAAGCTCTGATAAAGAATATCCGAATTCCTATTTGTTTGAAAAAAAAAAAAATCCTTGCGTCACTACTAAGTTATTTATTAGTCACGGGAATTAACTTTAAAATATATCCCATTCCAAAAAATGTATTAGTTGAAAGATGCAATTATTCAATATTTTTCAATGCATTTTAACATTTCAATTCAGAACTTTCGATTATCTAGTTGTAGTTGATATTTGTTTTGACCATTGATAAAAAATCAAAAATTTTCAAATATATTTTATAACTTCATTAGATTCAATATAAAAGTAAAAGATTGATATGAAAAAAAAAAAAAGGTGTGGGGGGGGGAGGGGGGTTAAATAGTTATTTAGATAATCAAGAAATAAGGTTTGAAGTTGAACGCACTTAGCGTTTCATTATTGCTACGCAGTAGACAACTGACAATAGTCTGGGATTCACCCCCAGGTTGGTCCCTTGGAGGAATGGTATAAGCATACGGCGTTTCGTTTTATTGATAACACATATACATCATATTTGTATGCTTGATTCGTAGTCCGCTTGTAAAGGATCCTTCAGATACTAGCAACGGTGCAGCGCTTCAAAACTCATAAATTATCCATTGTCCGAAAGCGACCCTTTACATTTTGCACACATTTACAATAAAGGACATTACTTTTTATTGCTCTTTTACAAAAGAGACCCAATTTCGATCGCAGTAGGAGGTTTGTAAGCGAAGAAAATCTCTCTGCTGCTTCGCGTCAATTCGATCCCCACATCAAAGGGATATCAAAAGAAACCGAACTTGAAGCCAGTCTCTGAAGGGTCCTTTAATCTTCGTCAGATAAAGACAGATAGTACGTGGCAGAATTACAATACGAAGAAATGGAAAAACACCCAGGGTCAGCACGGGAATCGAACCCACTCTCCTATGCTCGAAGGCGATTAGCACGGAGGGCTCGGCATACGGCGCATCAGCTTACAGGGCAAATGAAGTTAACTCTTGTTTACTCAAGATGGCTGTCGCAATAGCAGCCAAGACGACCGCAGGAGCCATATTGAGTCTACCAAAACATTGGCAAACATTATGTTATTTTATTTATTAGACAACTTTGAGATTACACCAGCTTTGGAAAAACGCCCAGTGTCAGCACGGGAATCGAACCCACTCTCCTACGCTCGAAGGCGATTAGCACGGTGGGCTCGGCATACGGCGCATCAGCTTACAGGGCAAATGAAGTTAACTCTTGTTTACTCAAGATGGCTCCCGCAATAGCAGCCAAGACGACCGCAGGAGCCATATTGAGTCTACGAAAACATTGTCTAACACTATGTTATTGTATTTATTAGACAGCTTTGAGATTTATACTTACATTGTTTTGGTGAAATTGAGTAATAGGAATTACTTAATTTCACCAAAACAATGCAGGGGCCGCGGTAGCCCAGTCGGTAGAGCGCCGGCCTCGTAATTGGAAGATTGCGGGTTCGGTACTCGAGCCGTCCAAAGACCGTCGTGTACACTAATGGTGGCTGGTGCACGTTAAATCTGTCGTGGCCGCAATGCCCTCCATTTTCCCATCAAAAATTATACCTCTGGGGGTCACCGAAGCGGGAGAGCCATCCCTTCCGTGGAGGATCAAATTGTGATGGCATGTCTCCGGACCACCTCTAGGGGTGGGTCCCAGACCGTCGCCAATTGCCCATCTGCGCAGCGCTGGTGCGACGTTAAACCCAACCAACCAACCAACCAAAACAATGCAGAATTTCTTATAGGACTGTGTTACTTAATGACTACTGCGGGTACGATTTTGACTTCATGTTTTTCTGGACATGTCATCTCTTCTCATATCATTCCTCTACGGTTGGTCTGGAGCCATGTCATCACAATTTCCCCCAGAGGTTTTATTTTTATTATTTTGAAATAGAAAAGTGAGATCTATTTTTATTTATTTATTTATTTTTAATATAGGGTATGGAAGTGGATTTAACGTTGCACTATAGCTATGCATTGTTCAACTGGCGAGCTAGGTATATGGGGGGAATGTATCACATGTGATACGAAAATGTTTCACAATTAATACACTTTTAATATTTCAGTGAAATTTTTTTTTTTTTTCTATAACTATGCTACTCGTACATAAGCAACGAAAATGTATATATTAAAATTCGTTTAGCATTTGTAATTCAGTTTTTTTTTAAGATAGCTTGCAGACATTATGTTTTGATTCAAACACGCTACAAAAACCGCAATCGTAGATAGTACTACTTTATGGTTGACTAGAATAGGGAATTATTTTAGGCATTTTTCCTGGTATGCTTGGTGATAGAACAGGGTTTCAGAAAAGTTTTTGCAGTTCAGTCTTCTTAAAGAAATATTAAGTTTTTTGTTTCATATACGAAACAAGCGAACCAAAGTGGCTAAATTGAAAGTGAACACAATTTACTTATGATTATTGAGGAATAATTGATGCAAGATAGACTAGGAAACATATCAAACATTTGACAATTAACAATATTTTGTGAAATAAATGAAATAAAACACTAATTATAGCGCTCATCATCTTTCACTTTGATTCAAATTAATCTTGACTATTCGTCGTATGGTTAAATGTCATTCATCAGTAAACTCGCTTGGGTCAAGCTCTGTTAAATTACTGATGAATATTATTTGAATTTTTGACCAACGTGACGTTTTTAAAACTGTACCAACAAGCAAAATAAATGGT